>JAUIMM010001290.1:940000-1540000 GCA_031769625.1 Taudactylus pleione
TGTCTTGTTACTGCCATAGAAATGTTCTCTGTTCTGTCACTGCCACAGAAATGTTCTCTGTTCTGTCACTGCCACATAAATGTTCTCTGTCCTGTCACTGCCACAGAAATGTTCTCTGTTCTGTCACTGCCACATAAATGTTCTCTGTCCTGTCACTGCCACGGAAATGTTCTCTGTCCTGTCACTGCCACATAAATGTTCTCTGTTCTGTCACTGCCACGGAGATGTTCTCTGTCGTGTCACTGCTACGGAAATGTTCTCTGTCCTGTCACTGCCACAGAAATGTTCTCTGTTCTGTCATTGCTACGGAAATGTTCTCTGTCCTGTCACTGCCACAGAAATGTTCTCTGCCCTGTTACTGCCACTGAAATGTTCTCTGTCCTGTCACTGCCACAGAAATGTTCTCTGTTCTGTCACTGCCACATAAATGTTCTCTGTCCTGTCACTGCCACAGAAATGTTCTCTGTCCTGTCACTGCCACGGAAATGTTCTCTGCCCTGTTACTGCCACTGAAATGTTCTCTGTCCAGTCACTGCCACAGAAATGTTCTCTGTTCTGTCACTGCCACATAAATGTTCTCTGTCCTGTCACTGCCACATAAATGTTCTCTGTCCTGTCACTGCCACGGAAATGTTCTCTGTCCTGTCACTGCCACATAAATGTTCTCTGTTCTGTCACTGCCACGGAAATGTTCTCTGTCCTGTCACTGCTACGGAAATGTTCTCTGTCCTGTCACTGCCACAGAAATGTTCTCTGTCCTGTCACTGCCACGGAAATGTTCTCTGTCCTGTCACTGCCACATAAATGTTCTCTGTCCTGTCACTGCCACGGAAATGTTCTCTGTCCTGTCACTGCCACATAAATGTTCTCTGTTCTGTCACTGCCACGGAAATGTTCTCTGTCCTGTCACTGCTACGGAAATGTTCTCTGTCCTGTCACTGCCACAGAAATGTTCTCTGTCCTGTCACTGCCACGGAAATGTTCTCTGTCCTGTCACTGCCACATAAATGTTCTCTGTTCTGTCACTGCTACGGAAATGTTCTCTGTCCTGTCACTGCCACATAAATGTTCTCTGTTCTGTCACTGCTACAGAAATGTTCTCTGTCCTGTCACTGCCTCGGAAATGTTCTCTGTGCTGTTATCAATATTGCAGAAAGAAAATGGCTGATTTTGAGTTGGCCGCAGAAGCGCACGCAGCAGCGTCTATTAGGATGCCTTCTAGAATGCAACATAATTTCATCTGCGTGACCACTGGCTAAATGACCCATGGATGCTGAGAAGAGGCAAGGAAATCTCCGTCAGCCGATGAAGATCCTGTCCTAGTCACTCCCTCTTCAAAACAAGATAATGTCCACCAGGCTGAGGATCTGATACCACTATCAACAACACCGCCCCCAGATGCTGCTGCACAGTGACCCCAGGCCACCCTCTCATTTGAAAGGACGCAGGATGAGTACATGGCAACGCAAAGTTGTCACAATAGCTAAATAGACAATTGTTTCGCAAAAATCATATTTTAAGTTTTTTAAGCACAAATTTACTCACAGCTGCCCTCATTCAACAGCAAGAAGCACAAACAAACCAATATTTAAGGATGCAGGAAATGCAATTTAGTATAACACTAAATGAGGCCAAAATGAATACTGTAGGGGAACTAAGCAGCAATCTTTCCTCCTTCAGAGAACATATATTAGCACTTTTACATGAAAGAGGAGGGTTGTCCTCTGTAAGCAGTTCACCACCACACATTCTGCTGTAACAATTCCTCCCAGGCGGTGCCCTCCACCCACATGCTGCCCCACAGGGCAACAACCCTGCATCACTTCCTTAGAGAAAAAAAATAATGTTTAAATCTGTACTATGCATCATTGTATGTTTCTGCATCATTTACATTTAAAATACCGTTCATTTGCTTTTACATAAGCGGACTAGAATATTTTACTGTGGTTGCTATAGGTTACAGATTTGGTAGCCACTTGTTACTGTACATATACTGTACAGAAAACAACAGTCTTATACAGTGGCATCACAAGGGTGTGCGGGCCACACCCGGGTGTCACCTGCCGAGGGGTGACACCAAAGTGCTGACTCCCCCTCAATGACAGGAGCCGGGTTCTGCACTGTAGCATTATGTGCAGTACTTGGCTCCTGCCATGGTGAGGGAGCTGGCACTGCAAACAGACTGGTCCCCAGGGACAGTGTGCATCTCCCGGACCCACTGAGTGGCTAAAACCAGGGGATTGGGACTCCCTGCAAGGCCATGCCCCCTACCTATAAGGCCACTCCCATTTTTGTCAGTGCGTGGTTACTCTGCGCACTGTACAAGCCTTACCATCCCTACCCACACTGGGTGTCACAAGGGTGACGGATGCCACTGGTTCTATATGAGGTTAAATAATGTGTTGGGGTTTTCTACATAAAAACCCACAATATAAAAGACTACTTTAGTTGTTAATCACTGTTTGCCTAATTTGCCTTCCTTTGTCTGTGGATACAGAGTTACTAGATGGTACCCTGCTCATAGTCTATTGTATAATCTGGTGGTGGCAGTTGTTGCAAGGCCAGAATATACATTATACAGCAATAGAGCACAATATAGGACACTTTAGATGGGTTATTTAGCACATTGCCTCCATATTTATCAGGACAGCAGAACCTAGCTTTTAATAGCCCAAATGTGCATTCTATAACTGGTGGCTATATGTCCCTCATTATACTTATACTCAGTAGGAGTCTGCAGATGCGACAAATGGAGTCAGAAGCCAGGAGCAAAAGACATAGCCTGAATCTCCTGTGTAGACACATGCATGCATACATACATACAATTAACATATATAATTTTCAAGTAAGAATTTTACAAATAATATACTTCACTTACCCAGCTGCCATACCTTGGGCATTTGCCCACCTCAAACTTTGAATAGAGGGATGATGTACTGAGGATACAGACATTGTGACAAGAACCAGGATAACCAGTTAGTAAAATCATATTTTTTTGTTTTACATCACAGACCACCTGGACATTCATGGAATATGAGTGCTGCTATTGATTTAAAGATTAGCACTATTCCTAGGTGGTCTCAGGCCAGTGTGTGTGCTGAATAGAGGGGGTCATTCAGACCCGCTCGCGAGCGCAGGACGCTCACAAGTGGGTCGATGTTGCCCCACTGTGCATGCGCACGATGGAGGGAGCTCCGTTGTGCGCATGCGCGAGACCCGGATAGCGATGGGCTCTCCGTCACTCCGGGTCTCGCACCAAAGGGGGCGTGCTGTCAAGGTTGATTGACAGCACGCCCCCTTTGGTGGGTGTTCCGGAGGCGTGGCTGCCAGATGGAGGTGTTCCCATGGGTACGCCTACCGTCTGAAGCCGGCCCCACTGACATCACTAGTGATGTCAGTGGGAGTGATTTTGGCTCTGATAGAGCCAAAATCACTCCTGGGCTTGCGGCAGTGAGACCCTACCGCAGGGTCTCCGTCGCAAGCCCGATGGTCATGATGGTCTTGACCATCGCGACCATCATCATGGCTCCGGCAGGCTCCGGCTCGCAGTGGCGATGGTCGCGATGGTCACGACCATCGCGGCCATCAAACTGCACGCTCGTATAGGCTGTGGGTGGTGACCCACAGCTATACGAGCGTCCAGGAGGACGCTCCATAATTATGGAGGGCTGCCCTCATTCAGAGCGTGCGCTCTGCTCAGAGCGTACGGCTCTGAATGAGGGCCTAAGTACTGTATGTTCTCTATAGATTTATTTATTGCTGTGTTAGAGAATTAAGTGGAGTCACAATAAATAACAGTGTTTTTAAAGGGAAATGCTGGGGTGGGGCAGGGCAAAAAAAAGAGAGGGGAGAGACTGATAATAGCCTTGATAAAGTTACTATGGCGGAAGTTATTTAATAGAATGAAAAAATTCAGGATAATAAAAATTATGTACATGCAAAAGCAACAATAGTCTCGAAAAAAAATGAAAAAAAATCTGGCAATTAGAAAACAAGGTGCTGGTAGTCTTTGGTAGTTGAGCTCTGGAAGGTCAGTGTCCCATACCCTCCGGTCCGTCAACTTACCCGGTGTCCTGCAAGTGCCGAGGTCCTCTGCCATCCTTGATGTTAAGTCCTGCTGCCTCCTGTTGGAGTGTGAGCCTCGTTACACACTCACTGTTGGTCCACCTCGATCACCACCCGCAAAGTTATGTGCCAGAGCCCACGCATCCTTGCAATCACGTCGTCCCGGCTGACAGCTTGACACGGCCGGCTGCTTGACCCACCGGCCGGTGGGGGGATTTGGAGGATGTAGTCAGTTGGCAGTTTGGGCTGTGCACAGTTTGGATGTTGTCCTGGATTAGCTTTGGAATGCTGGGCACGAAGGTGAGCTAATAGAGGAAGAACGTATGTGTGGATGTACGACGCATAACGGCTTGTCAGCCTTCTTCAGGGAAGCTGACCTTTAGTAAATTTGCTCCCTGTTCTCTGATCGCTGAGCTGGTGTTAAACACATATCTTGTGGAAATAATCTCATCCTAAAAAACACAGTGTCAGCCTCATACACAGCCCCTGACCTCAGCAATTGGTAAAATACTGGGTAAAAGCTGCAGCCTGTTATTATTAAGATGCACAACATGGGGTTGGAATAGAGCATAAAACATATATACAGTATTCTATGCTTAACACCATACAATACAAACAATGTTAATTACAGTGTGTACAAAAAAGGATGTATTGCTGGCATCCATAGACACTGTAGTACCGCTTGGTGCATCCATAGACACTGTAATACCGCTTGGTGCATCCATAGACACTGTAATACCGCTTGGTGCATCCATAGACACTGTAATACCGCTTGGTGCATCCATAGACACTGTAATACCGCTTGGTGCATCCATAGACACTGTAATACCGCTTGTCGCTCCCCCTCCCCGCAGCCTCTGTTGCAAATGTAAAGCATGATGCCCCAATATGTCTGCAGATGCTGTGCAGCACAGCCAACGCGATATGTCTGAATGACGTCGTTCACAGACATATTGCTAACCCTCCTGTAGCGGTCGCTTATTTGCGAGGTAGATGAACTTAAAATAAATAAAAAATGATGAACTACACCCTTTGTGCTCATAAACATAACGGTGCATTCAAACTGCATTGCGCAAAGGAAAAACAAAATGAAAGTCTCTTTGATATTGTTCTGTGTCCTCTATATTGTAAAACCTGGGAACTTTTAAGATCTGTGATATAATATAAAATAAAATAAATGACAAACCTTTTCTTTATCTTCCTTGGATGTAATGAAACACCATTTGCAGAGGGGGCTGAGGCTGTTGTGTTCATGACTAGGAAACATTTGAAGGTCTGGACTCAGCCTTGTTGCGGATAATGAGGGAGATGTGTGGCCGCAGATCGGGGACCTGTCTGGGTTTAATCTGCTAACAGACTTCAAGCCAGAATGTTATGTAACATACAGCAAGCAAAGGGCACCAGGCGTATGTATGTTCCTTCTATTGTAAATGTATAAATGAGAATCTAGAAGTAAAGGTAGCGATTTACTGTAGAAAACCTGTGTTACTGTACTGCTACAACTGAATAGTATTGGTAATATAATATACTGTATATCACAACTGTGTGACTAACCTTTAACTACGCTGCCAAAGCTCATGTCCTTATCATCTCACCCTCCTAAGTTGTACCCAAGCAGCAACAACACCCTAATACCCTTCCTCTCTGCAGGACACAATACTCCCAAGTGTGTACCTGGGGCATTATGAAACCCTTCACGACGTGGAAAACATGACCTTATTCCTATGTTGAAAAAAATACCATCTTTATCCGAGAATTTGTGCAGTGCGTGATGGTACTTTAAATGCCTCACAGACACATTGTTTAATGATTTACCAGTGATTTAGCTTATGGACCTGTAAATCCAGTAACAGTGCCAGCAACAGGCCCATTGAAATGACCGCCATTGTTCTTCCTCTCTACCTGGCACCACTCCCATACAGAAGGGACCACGCGTTGCATAGATACCAATCCCACAGAATTCCAAAGATGGACAATACAAACAGTCAGTATATTTACCTTTCAACCCGAGATGGTTTTAAACCTCCCATCGTCTGAGGATTGACCAGTGCGTGAATCATTGACAATAAAACATACTCAATTGAAATAAAGACACAGAGACTTGTATTTGGCAGAATTTGTTAGCTATTTTATTTAAATAACAGATAATGAATTAATTACTAAAATTAATTAAATTAATTTAAATATGGTGGCAAAGAAAGAACGGCTAACAACAGCCCAAGCCTAACACTATAAACACTCCAACCACAACACATACACTCATGCCTTCTACCTTGAATATCCACCCGGTAAGGTGATGATGCTGCCCCCGGCGGGGTGGTCAAGCAGACTTTAACAGTCAACGAAGGTGAGCGAAACAAAAGTAAACCGATATTCACAGTGCTAATAGGTAACCTGCCGTTCTTTCCCGCCTAACATAGCCAACGAAGAAATCACCAAACCGAAATCAAAGAGAGCACATAACGTAAAATTTAGGGAGGGAGGGTGGGAAGACAGGAACAAAAGAGTCTGTCTCCACCTCCAACAAACTCTGATATCCCTGCTAAAAACTACAATCCTAAAAACCCATAGGCCCTAAATATCACATGATTCCCCAGACACAGGTCCGCCCCCAGCCTAGGAGGTTTAACCCTCTCCACTCCTTTACAGTCATTTTGTTTATCTAAAGATTAGTGTCTCAATAAATAATATATACCAGGGGGTTCAGTAATACAGATAGACAGAAGCTGAATCCTTGTTAGAAATTGTCTTTAGAAGGGGTTCTCAAGGCTTGTTATCATGCCCCATACCACTGAGCTCCCTTAGCTGAAAGGAGGAACCAGCACCAAGACCCAGGAGCATAGTGTGGGCAGAACAGGTGAAGCTTTTGCTCATGGTGTCGGCTCTGGTTGGGGGTGCCAACTGTAGTGGACCACCTGTGTTTCTCAAACTATTTCACCAGAATTGTGCACCTTTTCCAAGGGGAACTTTTCAGAGATGAGATGGGCGCCATGCGCAGAAGCGGTGGTTGTTGGGAGGTCGGTCGGTGAGTGTGTACAGATAGGGGAGTCTAAGGGTCATCAGCCAGGTCCTTGGTTACAGCTGCAGTCTCTCTGTGATGTGAGGACAAAACCACAATACTAATAGTGCATACACACGTAACGATTTTGTAGCTAACGATTTTTGTTAACAATTTTAGTTCAGATTTTCCCTTGAAAAAATTAACGATTTTTTGAAGTGTAATGAACAATTTTTACAATGATGAATGAATAATGTTCCTTCCCTTAATGAAAAACGTCATGTTGGACAGTCCGAAATGGACGATGAACGATAACTACAAACGGGAGCGCGCATTAACGATTATCATTCATCGTTATACCTCAGAAACTGAATGATTTTTGAATGAATGATAACGTCGTTAATGGCAAATCGGTCAAAAAATCGTCCCTTGTGTACGCATAATTACTGATGTAAAGAGCACTACAGGAACTGTCATCTTCAGATCATGGTTGGAGGAGAGTGGGGGGCAGAATAGACAGTGGATAGGGTCATCGTCTTTATTAAAACTATTTCATTAAAAATCTAAACTATTTAAGTAGAATTATACACGTGTGCTACAGCATCATTTGTGCATTGTAGTGTCTGCAGGTAGGAAGCCATCATAATAATCTCCACCACAGTGTTCAGTGTTATAGAGAATGAGGCCTACAAGTAATTTGTCTATATTTTTCTGTTTGTGATATATAAGTAAATGATGTTTTCTGGAAGTAGGAATGTGGGATAGGTGTTTCCAGAAATATGACAGCAAGCTATGAACAATTCTTTGCATAAACAGAATACTTTATGGAGGTAAATACAGCTTCAGTAGTAGGGAAAGACAATAGGCCACTAGGTTGATCTGTGAATAAAGCAATATTTTAATGCTTAAATGCATTTGAATATTCTAAATAGTTTCTAAAATACATTTTCTTTATTGTACACTTTTTGTCTCCCCATTTTAGTGTTTGCCCCATTCTGTGATGTAACAGCCAGTCGCTGGGGGTGGGGTCATTAAACCCTGCGCAGCCTGCACACTTATGGGTCCTAGTTGGTCTGACCACACCCCCTCTGAAGACTGTCCATGCCCTATAAGCAGGGCACTACCACCTCACACTTGTACTCATCTTATCACACCATCTTTATTGGTCCCATTACATACCCCCAGCCGGGCATTTATGCCTCAGTAAGATATTGTCCCTGCCACTTTACCCTGCCTCTAGCTGTTGGCTTCGCCTGTTCCAGACACTGTAGTATTATGTTAAGAATGAAACAGGTCATGTTACCAGCTCTGTCTTACTGCTTTATTCACATCACATGGCCAGGAGTATGGGGACTTTGCTTCTCATTAGTGTGTTTGTCCATTTCAGCCACAGCCATTGGCAACAGGTGCATACAATCCAGCATACAGCTGTGCAGTCTCCATAGTCACACATCAGCAAAGTCATGGGTCACGGCTGCTTCAGCAAATGGGTTTGGGTGACTCCACTATACAATGACATTCTTGGGGCTTGTGTGTATACTACATTGTGGCAGCTTGGAAAAGGCACTTTCCTGTTTCAGCATGACAATGCCCCCATGCACAAAGCAAGGTCCATCATAAAATGGTTTGCTGACCTTGGTGTGGAAGAACCTAAAGCCTGCATGGTACCACTGACTGTGAGCCCGACCTTATCTACCAACATCAGTGCCTGACCTCACTAATGCTCTGGTGGCTGAATGGATCTAAAAAGATGACTTGGGTTTGGTTATAACAGCAAAAGGGGGACCAACTCCATATTAATGCCCCTTTTTTGTAATGAGAAGCTCAATCACATACTGTATGGGTATGATGCTGGGGTGTTAAAGATGCAGACCCTGGTCTCGGCACACCTACAAAACAGGAGCAACAAACCTCTGTTAAAAGGCCACAGCCTTCCTGCTCGCAGTCTGTCTGTCACACTTGTGTTTGTTTGTGGAGCCGGACTGGAGTCACTGGTTGGAATGGGTTATGGAGCACGAGTCTGAAAACTGGATGGTTTTCTATAGTTACGGCTCATAAGATGTAGTCTGAGGCTGAAGGAAGCTTAGCAGTACAGGGGAAATGGAGACCTAGAACAGAAGTGTGGAGTCTAAGACGCCTGTGGTTTTCACCAGGGTCTCCTCAAGTTTGGGCATAGCTGCGTCTGACGTGCAGGTCGTGGTCCTCTGCTGGGGTTTCCCAGTATTGGCAGCTGACAACTGAATCTCCGGGAAGGAACCGGACGACATCGGCATGGAGCCGATGGTATAGGATATAAGACTGGAACCGATGGTATAGGATATCGGACTGGAACC
Source organism: Taudactylus pleione (assembly GCA_031769625.1). Classification (NCBI taxonomy): domain Eukaryota; kingdom Metazoa; phylum Chordata; class Amphibia; order Anura; family Myobatrachidae; genus Taudactylus; species Taudactylus pleione. Next base: position 949,397 of record JAUIMM010001290.1, read on the forward strand.
GATGGTATAGGATATTGGACTGGAACAGATGGTGCAGGATCACCGGGATGGAACTAGATACTGGAGCCAGTGGTGCAGCAAGATTATAATCTGCACTGAAGATCAATTGCAGGAATACCCGCAGGAAATCGGATGAAATCATACAGCTAGGCTGAGGAAACATTGCACTGGCAAGTGAATCCTTTTATACCCCTTGGAGAGCAGGGATTGGTTGCAGACATCAGGTGACAGCAAACTGGTCTGCTGTTGGAGGATGGACAGTCACCTGACACAGACTGTCATGGCTGCATCCAGCAGTCAGTTGTAGAGGCAATGCTGCACCTAGAAGCCAATAAGTATGTTGGAAGCTAGAGGGAGGAGAAGTGGACACGCTGGGGACCATCGGCACACCAAGAACGTACCCGAAGAGGTAAGTGGCGGGATCTAACTCTGGAGTCTCTGGCTGTGATTGTGACACTGTCAATCAGACTGCGGCTTAGGGAGCACTGCGTGCAATGACACAGGAGCTATTCTGCACGTCCCCCACTATGCCAACCTGAGTGCTCCCTCCCAGAGGGGCAGCCAGAGTGTCGGCAAGCCTGGCTTACATACATCTCTGAATCAGGCCCAATGTTCCTTTAAATATAATTATTGTAAGCATTCAATTTAAGGTTATTTTTTATATTTGCTAATCTCAGAATACAATGACATTGTGTATAGGGGTAAATGAACCTGTTACATTAATATGAAGATGCTGATTGTAGCACTGAATGACATGTAAAGCTGGTGATAGGATAATGGGTGTGGGCCTGTAGCTGGATCAGACATACTGTATGTGTCCTCAGCACCACATGCACCGAGCTAGGGGCCTGATGCCTCAATCAGCCACAATCAGAAGCAGCTGCTGTAGCTAGCGCTGGCCATGATTATAATCATCAGGTTATATTTGCATCATTCATAAGGGGCCGGCAAGCATGGCCATCTCTTTCATTGGGCCTGTTGGGCAGTTGCCCAAGGGCCCAAAGCTTGTAGGGGCCCACCAACCCACCCCCCTGCAGCTGCAGCCATTTGGTATATTTGTGATATATTTATAAGACGGCCGGCGGTGCACTGTATTCTGATCTAACCTCCCCCACCCCATCCCCCTCCGGTGACGAGTACTCACCTCAGTCCCAGATTCACTTCATCCGCCGGCTTCAGACCAGTCAGAAAGAGTCTCTCTGCATGTGTGGGAGGTCTGATGGGCATGCAGGAGGGTTTAATTTTATTGACCATTTAAAAACATTTTCTGTGAATGGGTAAGTAGGGGCCCCAGTGCATTGCTACTGTATGCCCAGGGCCCACACTACTGTTAAGACAACCCTGCCTGCAAGTGGTTCCTGGTCTGCACTTACATGTCCCTTCCAAGAATAATGAGCAAGTACCATAGGGGTACACTTTTTGGGGGGGCCTGTGCAGTAAAGATATGTATATTTTACGCTACGCAAAAGGCCAGGGTCAATTCAGCTTCAGACCTGAATATTTCTGGACCTGATTGAGCAGCGTAAGCAATTGCAGCTATGCACCAGATTGGCCGATTGTTCATTACTGCGCATGGGTATACACCGCCCAGCGTGTACTCTGCAATCATGCATGCAAATAGGAATCCATTGAGTGACAGTTTGGGAGCGTTTGGAGTGACAGGGGTCCATGGGGGAGTACGTAGTGGTCGAAGAAATGCAGGCGTGCCTGTTTGTTTGAATGCAGTTGCATGGGAGCGCATAAATTAACAACTGTGATTGCATACGCAGCTTAAGAGCCCTCTGCGTGCAATGAGACTTGCAATTTCTGCGGCTGGTCAGAAATGCTGTAATTGTGCATGACGGGCCGATGTTCTTCAATGTTACTGATGTATACACAGGACTGGGAGGTATTACGGATGTGAGAAAGCAACAGTGGGCGTCTCTATGCTGGCTGTGCTGTGGTTGATGTTACAGATGTATACACAGGACTGTGAGGTATTACAGATGCGAGATAGCAGTAGTGGGTGTCTCTACGCTGGCTGTGCTGTGGCTGATGTTACAGATGTATACACAGGACTGTGAGGTATTACGGCTGAGAGAAAGCAGTAGTGGGTGTCTCTATGCTGGCTGAGCTGTGGCTGATGTTACAGATGTATACACAGGACTGGGTAGTGTTACGGATGTGAGAAAGCAGTAGTGGGTGTCTCTATGCTGGCTGAGCTGTAGCTGACGTTACAGATGTATACACAGGACTGTGAGGTATTACAGATGTGAGATAGCAGTACTGGGTGTCTCTATGCTGGCTGAGCTGTAGCTGACATTACAGATGTATACACAGGACTGTGAGGTATTACAGATGTGAGAAAGCAGTAGTGGGTGTCTCTATGCTGGCTGAGCTGTGGCTGATGTTACAGATGTATACACTGGACTGTGAGGTATTACAGAGGTGAGATAGCAGTAGTGGGTGTCTCTATGCTGGCTGAGCTGTGGCTGATGTTACAGATGTATACACAGGACTGTGAGGTATTACAGATGCGAGATAGCAGTAGTGGGCATCTCTATGCTGGCTGTGCAGTGGCTGATGTTACAGATGTATACACAGGACTGTGAGGTATTACAGATGTGAGATAACAGTACTGGGTGTCTCTATGCTGGCTGTGCTGTGGCTGATGTTACAGATGTATACACAGGACTGTGAGGTATTACAGATGTGAGAAAGTAGTAGTGGGTGTCTCTATGCTGGCTGAGCTGTAGCTGGCGTTACAGATGTATACACAGGACTGTGAGGTATTACAGATGTGAGATAGCAGTAGTGGGTGTCTCTATGCTGGCTGAGCTGTGGCTGATGTTACTGATGTATACACAGGACTGTGGGGTATTACAGATGTGAGATAGCAGTAGTGGGTGTCTCTATACTGGCTGAGCTGTGGCTGATGTTATAGATGTATACACAGCACTGTGAGGTATTACAGATGTGAGATAGCAGTAGTGGGTGTCTCTATGCTGGCTGTGCTGTGGCTGATGTTATAGATGTATACATAGGACTGTGAGGTATTACGGATGAGAGAAAGCAGTAGTGGGCATCTCTATGCTGGCTGAGCTGTGGCTGATGTTACAGATGTATACACAGGACTAGGTAGTGTTACGGATGTGAGAAAGCAGTAGTGGGTGTCTCTATGCTGGCTGTGCTGTGGCTGATGTTACAGATGTATACACAGGACTGTGAGGTATTACAGATGTGAGATAGCAGTAGTGGGTGTCTCTATGCTGGCTGAGCTGTGGCTGATGTTACAGATGTATACACAGGACTGTGTGGTATTACAGATGTGAGATAGCAGTAGTGGTGTCTCTATGCTGGCTGTGCTGTGGCTGATGTTACAGATGTATACACAGGACTGTGAGGTATTACAGATGTGAGATAGCAGTAGTGGATGTCTCTATGCTGGCTGAGCTGTGGCTGATTATAAAGATGTATACACAGGACTGTGAGGTATTACAGATGTGAGAAAGCAGCAGTGGGCGTCTCTATGCTGGCTGTGCTGTGGCTGATGTTACTGATGTATACACAGGACTGTGAGGTATTACAGATGTGAGATAACAGTACTGGGTGTCTCTATGCTGGCTGTGCTGTGGCTGATGTTACAGATGTATACACAGGACTGTGATGTATTACAGATGTGAGATAACAGTACTGGGTGTCTCTATGCTGGCTGAGCTGTGGCTGATGTTACAGATGTATACACAGGACTGAGAGGTATTACATATGTGAGATAGCAGTAGTGAGTGTCTCTTTACTGGCTGTTCTTTGGCTGATGTTACAGATGTATACACAGGACTGTTAGGTATTACATATGTGAGATAGCAGTAGTGGGTGTCTCTATGCTGGCTGTGCTGTGGCTGATTTTACAGATGTATACACAGGACTGTGAGGTATTACAGATGTGAGATAGCAGTATTTGTTGTCTCTAAACTGGCTGTGCTGTGGCTGATGTTACAGATGTATACACAGGACTGTGAGGTATTACAGATGTGAGATAGCAGTAGTGGGTGTCTCTATGCTGGCTGTGCTGTGGCTGATATTATAGATGTATACACAGAACTGTGAGGTATTACAGATATGAGGAAGCAGTAGTTGGTGTCTCCCTGATGGCTGAGCGATGGCTGATGTTACAGATGTATACACAGAACTGTGAGGTATTACAGATCTGAGAAAGCAGCAGTGGGCGTCTCTATGCTGGCTGTGCTGTGGTTGATGTTACAGATGTATACGCAGGACTGTGAGGTATTACAGATGTGAGAAAGCAGCAGTGGGTGTCTCTATGCTGACTGAGCTGTGGCTGATGTTACAGATGTATACATAGGACTGTGAGGTATTACAGAAGTGAGATAGCAGTAGTGGGTGTCTCTCTGCTGGCTCAGCTGTGGCTGATGTTACAGATGAATGTGACAGGTCTGTGAGGTATTACAGATGTGAGATAGCAGTAGTGGGTGTCTCTTAACTGTCTGTTCTTTGGCTGATGTTACAGATGTATACACAGGACTGTGAGGTATTACAGATGTGAGATAGCAGTAGTGGGTGTCTCCACACTGGCTCTGCTGTGGCTGATGTTACATATGTATACACAGGACTGTGAGATATTACATATGTGAGATAGCAGTAGTGGGTGTCTCTATGCTGGCTGTGCTGTGGCTGATGTTACAGATGTATACACAGGACTGTGAGGTATTACAGATGTGAGATAGCAGTAGTGGGTGTCTCTCTACTGGCTGTTCTTTGGCTGATGTTACAGATGTATATACAGGACTGTGAGATATTACAGATGTGAGATAGCAGTAGTGGGTGTCTCTATGCTGGCTGTGCTGTCTCTGATGTTACAGATGAATACACAAGACTGTGAGGTATTACAGATGTGAGATAGCAGTAGTGGGTGTCTCTATGTTGGCTCAGCTGTGGCTGATGTTACAGATGTATACACAGGACTGTGAGGTATTACAGATGTGAGATAGCAGTAGTGGGTGTCTCTATGCTGGCTGAGCTGTGGCTGATGTTACATATGTATACACAGGACTGTGAGGTATTACAGATGTGAGATAGAAGTAGTGGGTGTCTCTATGCTGGCTATGCTGTGGCTGATGTTACAGATGTATACACAGGACTGTGAGGTATTACAGATGTGAGATAGCAGTAGTGAGTGTCTCTATGCAGTCTGAGCTGTTGCTGATGTTACAGATGTATACACAGGACTGTGAGGTATTAGAGATGTGAGATAGCAGTAGTGGGTGTCTCTATGCTGGCTGTGCTGTCTCTGATGTTACAGATGTATACACAGGACTGTGAGGTATTACAGATGTGAGATAGCAGTAGTGGGTGTCTCTATGCTGGCTGAGCTGTGGCTGATGTTACAGATGTATACACAGGACTGTGAGGTATTACAGATGTGAGATAGCAGTAGTGGGTGTCTCTATGCTGGCTGAGCTGTGGCTGATGTTACAGATGTATACACAGGACTGTGAGGTATTACAGATGTGAGATAGCAGTAGTGGGTGTCTCTATGCTGGCTGTGCTGTGGCTGATGTTACAGATGTATACACAGGACTGTGAGGTATTACAGATGTGAGATAGCAGTAGTGGGTGTCTCTATGCTGGCTGAGCTCTGACTGATGTTACAGATGTATACACAGGACTGTGAGGTATTACAGATGTGAGATAGCAGTAGTGGATGTCTCTATGCTGGCTGAGCTCTGGCTGATGTTACAGATGTATACACAGGACTGTGAGGTATTACAGATGTGAGATAGCAGTAGTGGGTGTCTCTATGCTGGCTGAGCTCTGGCTGATGTTACAGATGTATACACAGGACTGTGAGGTATTACAGATGTGAGATAGCAGTAGTGGGTGTCTCTATGCTGGCTGAGCTCTGACTGATGTTACAGATGTATACACAGGACTGTGAGGTATTACAGATGTGAGATAGCAGTAGTGGGTGTCTCTATGCTGGCTGAGCTCTGGCTGATGTTACAGATGTATACACAGGACTGTGAGGTATTACAGATGTGAGATAGCAGTAGTGGGTGTCTCTATGCTGGCTGAGCTCTGGCTGATGTTACAGATGTATACACAGGACTGTGAGGTATTACAGATGTGAGATAGCAGTAGTGGGTGTCTCTATGCTGGCTGAGCTTTGGGAGGGATTGTCATATTTTTGCAGCTTCATTGCAATCGCAAATGAGATCTGTGCTGAATCAGGCCCTCTGTAAGAATGACAATATATAATAATAATAATAATAATAATAATAATAATAATTCTGTTTGGGTAACATACACTTTATTTAATGCATTCATTGTTTGGTTCTGAGACAGAAATTTCCACATTACCCTTAAGACCTTTACAAAGTGTCAGCATTTATTTCTGTAAATGACACTGGAAAATAAACCTGGCAGGAAAGACGCTGCTCTTTTGCAGAAATTCCCAGACAGTCTGGTTACGCAAGAGGTTCCTACAGACTTGTCAGGCTCATCTTGTTGCCATCCAAGCTTTCTCTTTGACACTTGAGAGCCCCAGAGAACCTCCGGAGACAAAACAGACTTCACATGTATTCCAGCAACTGAGAAATCTGCCATCCGCAGCTCCTTAAGCCTCAGATTGGTAATCACTTGCTGCTCCCGTGGTGCCAAGTGATGTACAGTATAAAGGGCTGTCAGGAGGCTGAGTGGACAAAGCTGTAGGTTGGAAAGACAAGCGTGTGCTGGGGGCATGGGCAATGAGCAAATCATCCAGGTAACACTCCGGGAGAGATTCATTGTGAATTTATAGATCCAGAATTACAGAGTAACCATCAGCTATACACAGCGGATATCATTTACCAAGCACAAAACAACTGAGACATTAGACAATGTCAGCGTTGGGCCACTGAAAACCTTACAGAGCATGGAGCTTTATGGTGGAAGACCTTGTAGTTGGTGAGGGGGTCATTCTATGCCTCCATGTCATAGTGGCGAAACGCATTCCTAATCCGGATGTCTCCTCACTCTCAGGATTCATTTAGGTCATCGGTGTGTGTTTTAGTGCAGGGTCAGTCTTCCTAGGCTGGTAGCAGGTTTGATACATAGGTTCTGATTCAGAGCCACTCGCAAGCGGGCGCACGTACGTTAGGCGTACGTACAAAAATATTCAAATTCAATGTCCTCGCTCGTATTTTCGTTCGCATCTAAAATTCCTCCCTAAACTCAGGCGACCCCTCCTCTAACTAACGAGCGTACGAAATAGCGAGCGTACATCCCCGAAATGGCTTGAAAGGAACGCACGCACAAGTATAAACAGGAAGTGGCCTTGTCAGATGTCGATTACCTGCTCCTTTATTCTGCCTACCTCCATCAATCGTATCATGCCAATCAATGTATCAATTAGCTTAATTGTTTGTTTTTTTCAACACAATGTAAGAAACTTTACTCTTGTCCGTGTTTGTGTTTACCCGCAGAATACGTACGGATGAAACATTCGCTTTTATTGTTCAAAAAACATGTGAACCACAATTAAACAATTGTACTATTGCTGTGGATCCCCGCATATTTCCCTGGGTTCATTTCTTTATTTAAATTTGCTTACGCATGTCACTGCATCAAGCCTATCATAACTCTCCAGAGATTTCTGGCCCTGTCGAACACATGACTCATACACTAACCAATAAAACTGCTCCTGTTAATTTCCAAAATACATTAGCCAATCAGAAAATTTTTACACACTTTATCAAAAATGATTTTTAAAAAAAACACCATTGCCATCATGAGAGCCTCCGCATTCACCAGGCGTGAGCTGCTGGTGCTTACGGAGGTCATGGATCGCAGGATCACCAGCCAACCTCAACCCATGACCAACCGCCAGAAGCGCTCCGCGTATGCGGAGGCACGGTCCCGCCTGCGGTCCTTCGGCTCACGCCGCAACATCGGGCAGCTGGAGCGCAGGTGGTCCGACCTGCAACGGCGAACGCCCCGCTTGCTGGCATGCTTTCGCATGGAGATCCTGGAAAGTAAGTGTTATGTATTGTGGTTTTAATGTTTGTGTTTGTGGGGCAAACTGCGTGTGCATGTTTTCCTGTCTGTCCTATTTATTATTTGTACTCATATCTGCGTGTGCATGTTTTCCTGTCTGTCCTATTTATTATTTGTACTCATATCTGCATGTGCATGTTTTCCTGTCTGTCCTATTTATTATTTGTACTCATATCTGCGTGTGCATGTTTTCTTGTCTGTCCTATTTATTATTTGTACTCATATCTGCGTGTGCATGTTTTCCTGTCTGTCCTATTTATTATTTGTACTCATATCTGCGTGTGCATGTTTTCCTGTCTGTCCTATTTATTATTTGTACTCATATCTGCGTGTGCATGTTTTCCTGTCTGTCCTATTTATTATTTGTACTCATATCTGCATGTGCATGTTTTCCCTCTATTTCTGATTTATTCATTCTACTGCTATTTGGCTTTTTTTTTTTTTTTTTTTTTTTAGTTTTGTTGCCTGGATTTGTCCATAAACTAACCGCAATTTCTTTGTCATATTTTAGGGGGACAGCCAAGACTCCGCCGTCACCGTCCGTCCAGACGGCGTTCCCGGCCACTATCCCCAACCCCCAGCCAACACTCCACCCCAAATCTTTCCCCTATTCCCCACTCCTCCCCATCCTTCCCAGACCCTCTCCCGGAAATGTCGGGCCTCCTTCCCCTCCGTCCCACTTCCCCCTCTCCTCCACCCACCCCTCTTCCAATTACCCCCTCCCCGGAGTCCATCATAACTCCTCCCCATTCTTTGGGGAATGACGGATCCTCCGAGGAGGATCATGGAGGTATTTCCGGAGCTCCCGTTTTGGCTCCCGGTATGTTATTTTTTTCTATTTTTTTAAAGCACAAACTGTTTGTATGTAATCATGTGTCGTGCCTTTCTTCGTGTTTTTGTGGCTTGACTTTTGGTGATTTTGAAGGTTTGCCTTTACCTCTTCCTGGTGATTTCAACATACACATATCACACCTGTGGGAATTTGTACCTAGGCCTTGTATTTTTGCCAGCCCCCCCCTTTTTTTTTTTTTTTTTCGGTTTAGGAGTGATTTGGTTGTGTTTTTTTTTTTTTAATGTGGATTCCCTATTGTTGTATTAACCCACACACTTTTCTCACCCACAGATTAACAGAGGCGTCGGCAAGAGGTGGCGGATTGTGTGGGGCAGATGCGCCAACATGTAATCGGCATTCTGGTGGCCCTCGACCGGCTGTCTGGCCTCCTTCGGCATTAGTTTTTTTATTTTTGGTATTTTTTCAAAATAAATTTATTCAGACAAATATACGTTGTGGCTCATTTTTTAAATCCAAAACCAAGATAGTTTAGCCTGACATAAGTAGACTGTTCCTGCAAGGATTTCCCTTTTTTAAAAGTTAGATTGTGTTTTGGCTTTGTATGTCAAACAGACCCAAGAAACACATAACAGTAACAATGTCATTTCCCTTTTTGGGTGTAGTGTCAATTACATATTTCTACATTTTACAGGTTCCTAGTTGGTGCGCAAGCTGCTTAGGCCAATCTTACAAATCCCAAGGTTGGGCCAGGCTTCCTTTTGGTGTGGGTTGGGAAGCTGAAAACATATTTAAGTTTAGCTCACCTGGTGTCAGTACTGGATTACCCCTTAGTCAAATGTAACTTGTGTTAACCTGGTTACACTTGCTGTTAACGTCCCAAAAAAGGAAGACCATTTCACTCTCCAAACATTTATTCACAACATAACAGAGAAAACAAAGTGGTCACTCCCAAAAAAAGAACACAGTGATAAATTCAAATACAACACATACCAAGAAATAATTAAATCAAAACAAAAAATCAAGAACTGGTTGATGAAGGACCATGCCAACATGATTCCACAAACATGGCGTTGCGATATGGGTTCCAGAATATATGCCCAAAAGGACCAGATCCAGGTTTGGTAAGGGTAGCAGGAAGTAGTGAGCGTTGGAGTGCCAAAGATTATGTGAACAAACAGAAGATGGTGAGAAAAAAAAAACAAAATTAGATGTTCGCAAACAAACACAAACACATTAGGTATAAACACTGTAGTTTTGTTCAAACTTACCTAAAAAATCTGGCCACCACATCATCGCGTATGGCCCCCCCACATACTGACCTTCGACCAACCTCGGGGGGGCCATCCTCAGGTAAGGCATCCTCTGGCTGCATTGGGACACCACTCCTTATGGCAATGTTGTGAAATATCCCACACAGGACCACAATTTTAGACACCATATCCGGCACATACATGAGCTCGCCACCAGAGCGGTGGAGGCATCTGAATCGGCCTTTTAAAAGGCCGATACAGCGCTCCACCACTTGCCTGGTGGCTGTAAGTGCGGAATTATACGCACTTTGTGGCCCTGGTGTGGGAGCCAAATAAGGAGTGAGCAGCCAGGACATGCAAGGGTATCCACTGTCTCCTGTGAAAAAAAATAGACCACATCAGGAACACTGTGTATCAAGCTTAACATTGTTATGTACTAAAGGTCTCCACTTACCCAGAAGCCACGCATCACCAGCTTGTAGGTTGGTTAATTTCTGCCATATCCCTGATTGCCGGATGACGAAGGAGTCATGAGCACTTCCTGGTAATTTAGCATTCAGGGACAGGATCTGGAGGGAGGCATCACATACCACCATTACATTCAGGGAGTGATAGTGTTTACGGTTTCTAAATATTGCCTCCAGCCGTGCTGGAGGCTGAAGTGGTATGTGAGTACCATCCACAACCCCTATGATGTGTGGGAAGCCAGCTATTTGGTAAAAATTGGCCTTGGCCACACTAAGGGCACCCATATCCAAAGGCATTTTAATAAAATGATGGAGGTGCTTGAAAAGTGCCTCCATCACTGCCCTCAGGATCCGGGAAAAGGAGGATTGGGAGATGCCCGCCACTATTCCCACCGTTGTTTGAAACGATCCTGAGGCACAGAAATGTAACACCGCCATAAATTGCGTCAGTGGTGGTATTGCTGTTGGACTGTCAATTTGCCGCTCAAGATCACTTTCTATTAATGAGAGAGTGTCTATGATGATTTTGGGAGGTAGACGGTAGCGTCTTAAAACCTCATCATCGGGCATTCCAAAAAGGGTGACACGTGTTCGAAATATCTGGGGCCTTGCATGCCTACGATGCCTACGCCTGGGACGAGTTTGAGGTTGGTCGTCTTCCGGGAGCAGGGCCAGAACAATTCGCCCCAGATCTACCTGAAATTCAAAGTTTACAATGTAAGGCTTTTGAGCCACCCCAAAAGTAACATAAAACAACTTAGCTTTCTGATACCATCCATAGCTGCTTACATGCCGGGGTATTGTCATGATACGTATAAACTGTAAAAAAGCCAAAAATGAGACATCAAAAATTTAGAGGGTGATTTTTTGTTTGTCAAATTGTTGCAAGCCAACACATAAAATAGGCGAAACACACATTTGGCCATCGATGAAAACGACATTGCACACCGTACGTCAAATAGGGTTCAAATGGACCCCAAAAATGGAAAAGGGAAAAGCAAAACTGGTTTACATGATGAATAAACCTCGAAAAATGCGTTAATTAGTTCGCAAATGCAAGTCACTACACCAACAGTCAAAAATGCGTTAATTAGTTCGCAAATGCAAGTCACTACACCAACAGTCAAAAATGCGTTAATTAGTTCGCAAATGCAAGTCACTACACCAACAGTCAAAAATGCGTTAATTAGTTCGCAAATGCTTGAAAAAAAATGGACTTACCCAACTCGAATATATAAGATTTCCAACAAAAAGGTCTTTGGGTCCGAAAGCCAAAACAAACTAAAAAAGATGAAATTAGTGTTTAAAAAAAAATAGCTAACCAAAAACCAGAAGTAGACACCAATTGGCCACAAATTAGACTGCACAAAACTTACCAAATCAGGAAAGGATGGGGAAAAAAAGCAAAAAAATGCGAACGGAAAACCAAAACAACTGTAGCCAAACCAAAAAAAAACCAACTCTGCCAAATCCTCCAACCGCAAACAACCAAATCCAAACAACTTAACCGCCAACAATCCAACAACCCAACCTCGACTCCACACACACCAAGCCATAAATAGTGTTTATTTTCCCGCACAAATTAAGGATGAATCATAGGGACGCACAATCAATGATGCGGCTGCAAACTAAGGACGCATGTATAAATACGTCACAAAATCACATTGAATTTCTGGTTGATTTCATTCTGGAAGCAGAGACATGGCTTCAGACCAGGGAAACAATGGGCAAAAATCCGGCGGTAAGGCCTTCATGCATTTTGTCTCAATGATTCTTTTTAAACATAATATTGTGCAAGTTGTGAAGTGGCTAAATCTGCATATTTACCCAAATAGGTGAGGAGGATGACATGGAAGAGACTGCTGGCCCCAGTCAACCCGCCAAAGCTGCCAAAAAAAAAAGGCAGCCACATTTCACAAGCAAGGAGATGGAGGTTTTGATCCAGAAGTGCGTTGACATCCTGCCCCAGGCAGCCAGGAATATGAGCCAAAGCCAGAAGTGGAGAATGTGGGAGGAGGTCGCCGTTGCTGTCAATAGGGTGGGTGATTATGTCCGTCTAGCCCGGGATGTGAAACGGCGGTAAGTAAACACTTTCCCATCCTATAAACAAACCCCATTGTAAAAAAAAGGATAATGGTTCCAATTTCATTCCACAGATGGGCAGACTTCAAATATCGTCTCAAGCAAAAACTTGCCGACAGGGCTAGGCATGCAAGGGGGACAGGTGGGGGTCCCACCCCTGTGTCATTGGAGTTGACAGACTTAGAAGAGCTGGCACAGGGGTGTGTGCAGGCTGTGGAGGTGTTTGGCGTGTCCAACATGGATACGGACATGCCAGACTTTGCGGCTCCTCATGTTGGCCAAGGTAAGTCTTGTGATGTCACCAACTCTGAAATGCTATTGTGCCAATATGTAGATTCTAATGTGAGTCTTTTCGCATTTTTCCTAACAGAGACAGAGGCGGATGAGTCTGCTCCAGAGGGGAGCCTTGGCCGCAGAATTTCTGCTGGCTCTGCAGGGGAGGAACCAGTACATCCGGCTGAGGACCCTGCAGAAGCCAGTCCAGGGCGTGCCCCCTCGCAGGCAGTGGGCCTCCTCACAGAACTCAATTTTAAATCGGATTTCCATACGGAGATTCTGCAGAGGATGGATGCCAGTCTGATACGGGTGGCTGAGGCCCTGGAGCAAAATGCTGCCGCCAACGTGACCATTGCTCAGGCCCTGGCGGAAAATACCAGGGCCAACATCCGCATCGCCGATGCCCTGGAGCAGCTCGTTCGCAAGCACATGGTGGAGCCGACCTCCCTTCCTGCCGGAACATCCGGATCCTCCACCTCTGGCACAACATCAGCCAATCCTCCAAATGTGCCTAGCCCTGTGCCTAGTCCAGAGGCCACAACATCTGCCTCTGGACAGGCCAGCCCGATGGCATCCCGGACCCGGTCTGGCGCCCACCCTCACCCAGCCAAACGGGCGAGAAAACGGTGACAGCAATGGCGACTTTTCCCACACTCCTTCTGTGCTTGGCTCATATTCCTTTCTGGTCAAAACTTCCCTCTCCTTTCTTGTGAAATTTTTTTACATTTGGTATTTACGTTTATGTTACCAGTTATGGTTTTTTTTTTTTTTAAACAAATATCTTGGCCACAAAAAAAAGGCAACAAAATATTAGGCCAATTTGTTTGTGTTTAAACAATAAATTAAAAACAAAACACTGACATTGTATTGTGACATTATTGTACAAATGGGTTACATTTAATCCTGGCCCTAAAGGCAAAAACTGACCCTCTTAAAAAAAAAAAAGGCCTCTTTAAGGAACGTTTAAAAAATCACATAGCGATGCAAATTCCACAGTAAACCTAAAAAAAGGGGCGCTAATTAAAACATGATGACATTATTGTTACAATAGGCCATAACCAACAAATTGTGGCCAAAATAAAACACCCAAAATGTACGCTAATTGATTGTGTAATCATGACATTAGCAGCTCTGATTTCCACCTGCGTACGCTTTTGTGCTATCCCAATAAACTGCTTTCCAAACACATACCAAGCCGGTTTTCTATCCAACACTAATTACTTTACTGACCAGCCGCGATTAATCGCAGCACCATCGTTGAGTCCAGGGACGGAGGAGAAGGCCATCGCCAATGTGGTCGAGTAATCCTGACCCTAAGCTGTGCGAGCATTTTGAAGGGAAAGCGGATGTTCCAGTGACGTATGAGACGGTCCGAACACATTTGACGTTCGCATCTGCTAATGTATGTACGCCCCAAAAACGCCTCGCCACGCCTGCGTTTTTTCATCTCCACCCCCGTCAACACCCCAAAACGCCCTGTTCTGTCAATCACATTTGACATGTCACTTCCTGTACGCTATTTTAGGAACGAGAGAAAAAAAGCTTGCAATCTGCCGTACGCACATGCGCAGTGTAACACCGACGCATGTGCGGTTAGTCAACATCGGAACGCAACGAGCGTACTGTTGTTAACGTGCGGCTCTGAATGAGGGCCATAGACAGTATAAAGTCTGACAATATGTATATAGACACCAAATGTTAGACAGGCAATAGGTTGACAAGGACAAAAAGTCGACACAGTATAGGTGGACATGGAAGAAGGTCGACATGTTCAAAAGGTCAACAAGATCAAAAGAAAAACAAAAAAAGATCACCAAATGGTCGACAAATTTTATTTTTTATTTTTTTAGGGCAAGGGATAGGTTTAGGGTTAGGCACTTACTGGAGGGTTAGACACTTACAGGAGGGTTAGGGTTAGGCACTTACTGGAGGGTTAGGGTTAGGCACTTACTGGAGGGTTAGGGTTAGGCACTTACTGGAGGTTTATGCACTAACTGGAGGGTTAGGCACTTACTGGAGGGTTAGGGTTAGGCAGTTACTGGAGGGTTAGGCACTTACTGGATGGTTAGGGTTAGGCACTTACTGGAGGGTTAGGGTTAGGCAGTTACTGGAGGTTTATGCACTAACTGGAGGGTTAGGCACTTACTGGATGGTTAGGGTTAGGCACTTACTGGAGGGTTAGGCACTTACTGGAGGGTTAGGGTTAGGCACTAGCCCTGACGGTTAGGGTTAGGCACCAGGAGGGAGGGTTAGGGTAAGGCACTGGAAGGGACAGTTAGGGTTAGGCACCAAAGGGACTTTTAAGGTTAGGGTGAAGATTAGGGTTAGAAAAAAACATGTGTCGGTCATTTTTTGTGTCGACCTGTTGACCCTGACGACCTTCTTCCATGTCTGCCTGTACTGTGTTGATCTTTTGTCCCTGTCAACCTTTTGGTCCTTTCTACCTATTGCCTGTCTAACATCTTGTGTCTACAGTATCTAGACATTGTCTATCTAATTCCTGTCCTATCTGTTATACTAGAACCAGACATTCAGGGGTCTTTTTATTAAACTATGTCAGTTTTTTCCAATTTACTACATGGTTAATGTCAGAAAAGTCAGAGACTTTGAACAAAGCGGACAGTTAAAGCATAGTGAAGCACAGGCAGAAGTGAGAGTTTGTGTCACTGCAACATCTGTTCCACGTGATGTCCACAGTTAGGGGCTTATTCATCTGGCCCCTGATTATTTAGTATCCAACTCACCATGAATTGCAGCAGTGGATACACCAGAGGAAATCAATATTGCTCTGAAAAGCAGCTGTTGCCATGATCCCTACAGTGTTACTGAAGTAGCTGAGTTACTTACCACTAGGTGCTAAATGATTGCACATGCATGATCTGAGTTCAAGCATCAGAGCCGTAGCTAGACTTTTTGGTGCCCTGTGCCAGAGAGAACATTGGCGCCCCCCCCTCTGCTATTTTCTAAATAGGGACATAATGCACCTGAAAAATGGCCATGTCCTCATGGGGAAGGGCCAGGGAAGAGATAGAGGAGGTTAGGAGATGCTGGGGATAAAAGAAGAGGAAGCTACAAGTGAGAATGATAATAAACAGGAAAATTGACAGGCCCAAACAGCGCCCCCTGCCCTGCGGTGCCCTGTGCCATGGCACTGGTCGCACTACCCTAGTTACGGCCCAGTCAAGCATGTGCACAGTGACAGGGCACTCAGGACCTGATTCAGACCTGGACACTAAGCTGCGCTTGCTCGCATCAAAAATGGGCCGGGTATTCTAATAGCACGATCATGCGGCAAGGCATAAGGGCGCTCTCTATGTCTTAGCTAGCAGTGGCTGCGCGATTGCAAAATAGTGTAATGCTGCCCCCTTGCCACCCGCAGCTAACGTCATCTCCAGGAAGTGTTTAAAACCATTGGGAACATTGAGAGCCAACGGAAGCACTCGCAGTGCTGGTGGGAGCTATAGTCTACCGCAAGCAATGCGAGTACTTCAAGTAAAATTACACCTGCTGCCTTGTCAAATGACGCACCCATGACGCACCTTTGCTAATTATGGATGCCCATTAAATGCCATTTTGACGGTCAGGCATGCCTGTGTTCGCAGCACCACTCCCTTATTCACAAGCACCTTCCCCTGTTACCACCCACAAACGGCGCTATCTGTCACACAAAGTATCATCCAGTCTGTGTACTACAAGCGCACGATTCCCAGTCACAGAGACTGGCTGGCGCACGCGCATTGCAAATTACACGCATGCACAGACGGGCAAATATTGGTCAGTGCGAGCGGATGCAGCTTAGTGAGCAGGTCTGAATGAGCTACTCAGTGTGCAGATGGTGGGGTTATTTTCTTGGGTCCCTCTTCACAACCCAAGACCTCCATCCCATAGGAAGGAGCAGTGCTCCGGGAATCAGCGCCATCTGAACCTGGCATTGGTTCCCATAGGAAGGAGCAGTGCTCCGGGAATCAGCGCCATCTGAGCCTGGCATTGGTTCCCTTAGTAAGGAGCAGGGCTCCGGGTATCAGTGATATCTGAACCTGGCATTGGTTCCCGTAGGAAGGAGCAGGGCTCTGGGAATCAGCACCATCTGAACCTGGCATTGGTTCCCATAGGAAGGAGCATCTGAATCTGGCATTGGTTCCCATTGGAAGGAGCATTGCTCCGGGAATCAGCGCCATCTGAACCTGCCATTGGTTCCTATAGGAACTTGGAGCAGGGCTCCGGGAATCAGCGCATTCTGAACCTGGCATTGGTTCCCATTGGAAGGAGCATTGCTCCGGGAATCACCGCCATCTGAACCTGCCATTGGTTCCCTTACGAAGGAGCAGGGCTCCAGGAATCAGCGATATCTGAAACTGGCATTGGTTCCCATAGGAAAGAGCAGGGCTCCAGGTATCAGTGCCACCTGAACCTGGCATTGATTCCTGTAGGAAGGAGCAGGTTCCGGGAATCAGTGCCATCTGAACCTGGCATTGGTTCCCGTAAAAAGGAGCAGGGCTCCGGGAATCAGCACCACCTGAACCTGGCATTTGTTCCCGTACGAAGGAGTAGGGCTCCGGGAATCTGCACCATCTCAAACTGGCATTGGTACCCTTAGGAAGGAGCAGGGCTCCGGTAATCAGTGATATCTGAACCTGGCATTGGTTCCCATAAGAAGGAGCAGGGCTCTGGGAATCAGCACCATCTGAACCTGGCATTGGTTCTCGCAGGAAGGAGCAGGGCTCCGGGAATCAGCACCATCTGAACCTGGCATTGGTTCCCATAGGAAGGAGCAGGCTCTGGGAATCAGCACCTTCTGAACCTGGTATTGGTTCCCATAGGAAGGAGCAGGGCTCTGGGAATCAGCGCTATGTGAACCTGGCATTGGTTCCCATAGGAAGGAGCAGGGCTCCAGGAATCAGCGCCATGTGAACCTGGCATTGGTTCCCGTAGGAAGGAGCAGGCTCCGGGAATCAGCGCCATCTGAACCTGGCATTGGTTCCCGTTGGAAGGAGCAGGCTCCGGGAATCAGCGCCATCTGAACCTGGCAGTGGTTCCTTTAGGAAGGAGCAGGGCTCCGGGAATCAGTGCCATCTGAACATGGCATTGGTTCACATAGGAATGAGCAGGGCTCTGGGAATCAGCGCAATCTGAACCAGGCTTTGGTTCCCATAGGAAAGAGCAGGGCTCCGGGAATCAGTGCCATCTAAACCTGGCATTGGTTCCCGTAGGAAGGAGCAGGCTCAGGGAATCAGTGCCATCTGAACCTGGCATTGGTTCCCATTGGATGGAGCAGGGCTCCAGGAATCAGCGCCACCTGAACCTGGCATTGGTTCCCATAAGAAGGAGCAGGGCTCTGGGAATCAGCACCATCAGAACCTGGCATTGGTTCCCAAAGGAAAGAGCTGGGCTCCAGGAATCAGTGCCATCTGAACCTGGCATTGCTTCCCATAGGAAGGAGCAGGGCTCCGGGAATCAGCGCCATCTGAACCTGGCATTGGTTCCCATAGGAAAGAGCAGTGCTCCGGGAATCAGCGCCATCTGAACCTGGCATTGGTTCCATTAGGAAGGAGCAGGGCTCTGGGTATCAGCGATATCTGAACCTGCCATTGGTTCCCGTAGGAAGGATCAGGGCACCGGGAATCAGCACCATCTGAACCTGGCATTGGTTCCCGTTGAAAGGAGCATTGCTCCGGGAATCAGCGCCATCTGAACCTGCCATTTGTTCCTCTAGGAACTTGGAGCAGGGCTCCGAGAATCAGCCCCATCTGAACCTGGCATTGGTTCCCATTGGAAGGAGCATTGCTCCGGGAATCAGCGCCATCTGAATCTGCCATTGGTTCCCTTACTAAGGAGCAGGGCTCCGGGAATCAGCGATATCTGAAACTGGCATTGATTCCTGTAGGAAGGAGCAGGCTCCGGGAATCAGTGCCATCTGAACCTGGCATTGGTTCCCATAAGAAGGAGCAGGGCTCGGGGAATCAGCGCCACCTGAACCTGGCATTGGCTCCCACAGGAAGGAGCAGGGCTCCGGGAATCAGCACCATCTCAAACTGGCATTGGTACCCTTAGGAAGGAGCAGGGCTCCGGGAATCAGTGATATCTGAACCTGGCATTGGTTCCCATAAGAAGGAGCAGGGCTTTGGGAATCAGCACCATCTGAACCTGGCATTGGTTCCTGTAGGAAGGAGCAGGCTCCAGCAATCAGCACCATTTGAACTTGGCATTGGTTCCCTTAGGAAAGAGCAGGGGTCCGGGAATCTTTGCTATCTGAACCCGGCATTGGTTCTCGCAGGAAGGAGCAGGGCTCCGGGAATCAGCACAATCTGAACCTGGCATTGGTCCCCATAGGAAAGAGCAGGCTCTGGGAATCAGCACCATCTGAACATGGTATTGGTTCCCATAGGAAGAAGCAGGGCTCTGGGAATCAGCGCTATGTGAACCTGGCATTGGTTCCCATAGGAATGAGCAAGGCTCCAGGAATCAGCGCCATGTGAACCTGGCATTGTTTCTCGGAGGAAGGAGCAGGCTCCAGGAATCAGCACCATCTGAACCTGGCATTGGTTCCCGAAGGAAGGAGCAGGGCTCTGGGATTCAGCGCAATCTCAACCTGGCATTGGTTCCCATTGGAAGGAGCATTGCTCCGGGAATCAGTGCCTTCTGAACCTGGTATTGGTTCCCGTAGGAAGGAGCAGGCTCCGAGAATCATCGCTATCTGAACCTGGCAGTGGTTCCTTTAGGAAGGAGCAGGGCTCCGGGAATCAGTGTCATCTAAACTTGGCATTGGTTCCCGTAGGAAGGAGCAGGGCTCCGGGAATCAGCGCCATCTGAACCTGGCATTGGTTCCTGTAGGAAGGAGCAGGGCTCCGGGAATCAGCGCAATCTGAACCTGGCATTGGTTCCCATAGGAAAGAGCAGGGCTCTGGGAATCAGAGCCATCTGAACCTGGCATTGGTTCCCATAGGAAGCAGCAGGGCTTCGGGGATCAGTGCCATCTTAACTTGGCATTGGTTCCCGTAGGAAGGAGCAGTGCTCAGCGAACCAGCGCCATCTGAATCTGGCTTTGCTTCCTGTAGGAAGGAACACGGCTCTGGGAATCATCGCAATCTGAACCTGGCATTGGTTCCCAAAGGAAAGAGCAGGGCTCCGGGAATCAGTGCCATATGAACCTGGCATTGGTTCCTGTAGGAAGGAGCAGGCTCCGGGAATGAGCACCATTTGAAGTTGGCATTGGTTCCCTTAGGAAAGAGCAGGGGTCCGGGAATCTTTGCTATCTGAACCTGGCATTGGTTCTCGCAGGAAGGAGCAGGGCTCTGGGAATCAGCACCATCTGAACCTGGCATTGGTCCCCATATGAAGGAGCAGGCTCTGGGAATCAGCACCATCTGAACCTGGTATTGGTTCCCATAGGAAGAAGCAGGGCTCTGGGAATCAGCACTATGTGAACCTGGCATTGGTACCCATAGGAATGAGCAATGCTCCAGGAATTAGCGCCATGTGAACCTGGCATTGTTTCTCGGAGGAAGGAACAGGCTCCAGGAATCAGCGCCATCTGAACCTGGCATTGGTTCCCATAGGAAGGAGCAGGGCTCCGGGAATCACCAACATCTGAACCTGGCATTGGTTCCCATTGGATGGAGCGTTGCTCCGGGAATCAGCGCCATCTGAACCTGCCATTGGTTCCTATAGGAACTTGGAGCAGGGCTCCGGGAATCAGCGCAATCTGAACCTGGCATTGGTTCCCGTTGGAAGGAGCATTGCTCCGGGAATCAGCGCCTTCAGAACCTGCCATTAGTCCCCTTACAAAGGAGCAGGGCTCCGGGAATCAGCGATATCTGAAACTGGCATTGGTTCCCATAGGAAAGAGCAGGTCTCCAGGAATCAGTTCCACTTGAAACTGGCATTGATTCCTGTAGGAAGGAGCAGGCTCCGGGAATCAGCGCCACCTGAACCTGGCATTGGTTCCCGTAGGAAGGAGCAGGGCTCCGGGAATCAGCACCATCTCAAACTGGCATTGGTACCCTTAGGAAGGAGTAGGGCTCCGGGAATCAGTGATATCAAAACCTGGCATTGGTTCCCATAAGAAGGAGCAGGGCTCTGGGTATCAGCGCCATCTGAACCTGGCATTGGTTCCTGTAGGAAGGAGCAGGGCTCCGGGAATCAGCACCATTTGAACTTGGCATTGGTTCCGTTAGGAAAGAGCAGGGGTCTGGGAATCTTTGCTATCTGAACCTGGCATTGGTTTTCGCAGGAAGGAGCAGGGCTCCGGGAATCAGCACCATCTGAACCTGGCTTTGGTCCCCATAGGAAGGAGCAGGCTCTGGGAATCAGCACCATCTGAACCTGGTATTGGTTCCTATAGGAAGGAGCAGGGCTCTGGGAATCAGCGCCATGTGAACCTGGCATTGGTTCCCATAGGAATGAGCAGGGCTCCAGGAATCAGTGCCATGTGAACCTGGCATTGGTTCCCGAAGGAAGGAGAAGGCTCCGGGAATCAGCGCCATCTGAACCTGGGATTGGTTCCCATAGGAAGGAGCAGGCTCCGAGAATCATCGCCATCTGAACCTGGCAGTGGTTCCTTTAGGAAGGAGCAGGGCTCCGGGAATCAGTGCCATCTAAACTTGGCATTTGTTCCCGTAGGAAGGAGCAGGGCTCCGGGAATCAGCACCATCTGAACCTGGCATTGGTTCCTGTAGGAAGGAGCAGGGCTCCGGGAATCAGCGCAATCTGAACCTGGCATTGGTTCCCATAGGAAAGAGCAGGGCTCTGGGAAATAGTGCCATCTGAACCTGGCATTGGTTCCCATAGGAAGCAGCAGGGCTCCGGGGATCAGTGCCATCTGAACTTGGCATTGGTTCCCGTAGGAAGGAGCAGTGCTCTGCAAACCAGCGCCATCTGAATCTGGCTTTGCTTCCTGTAGGAAGGAGCACGGCTCTGGGAATCAGCGCAATCTGAACCTGGCATTGGTTCCCATAGGAAAGAGCAGGGCTCCGGGAATCAGTGCCATCTGAACCTGGCATTGGTTCCTGTAGGAAGGAGCAGGCTCCTGGAATCAGCACCATTTGAAGTTGGCATTGGTTCCCTTAGGAAAGAGCAGGGGTCCAGGAATCTTTGCTATCTGAACCTGGCATTGGTTCTTGCAGGAAGGAGCAGGGCTCCGGGAATCAGCACCATCTGAACCTGGCATTGGTCCCCATAGGAAGGAGCAGGCTCTGGGAATCAGCACCATCTGAACCTGGAATTGGTTCCTATAGGAAGGAGCAGGGCTCTGGAAATCAGCGCTATGTGAACCTGGCATTGGTTCCCATAGGAATGAGCAGGGCTCCAGGAATCAGCACCATGTGAACCTGGCATTGGTTCCCGTAGGAAGGAGCTGGCTCCGAGAATCAGCGCCATCTGAACCTGGCAGTGGTTCCTTTTGGAAGGAGCAGGGCTCTGGGAATCAGTGCCATTTGAACCTGGCATTGGTTCCCATAGGAATGAGCAGGGCTCCGGGAATCAGCGCCATCTGAACCTGACATTGGTTCCTGTAGGAAGGAGCAGGGCTCCTGGAATCAGCGCAATCTGAACCTGGCATTGGTTCCCATAGGAAAGAGCAGGGCTCCAGAAATCAGTGCCATCTGAACTTGGCATTGGTTCCCATAGGAAGGAGCAGGGCTCTGGGGATCAGTGCCATCTGAACTTGGCATTGGTTCCCGTAGGAAGGAGCAGTGCTCCGTGAACCAGAGCCATCTGAACCTGCCATTGGTTCCTGTAGGAAGGAGCACTGCTCTGGGAATCAGCGCAATCTGAACCTGGCTTTGGTTCCCATAGGAAAGAGCAGGGCTCCGGGAATCAGTGCCATCTGAATCTGGCATTGGTTCCCGTAGGAATGAGCAGGCTCCGGGAATCAGCGCCACCTGAACCTGGCATTGGTTCCCATAGGAAGGAGCAGGCTCCGGGAATCAGCACCATCTGAACCTGGCTTTGGTTCCCAAAGGAAAGAGCTGGGCTCCGGGAATCAGTGCCATCTGAACCTGGCATTGCTTCCCATAGGAAGTAGCAGGGCTCCGGGAATCAGTGCCATCTGAACTTGGCATTGGTTCCCGAAGGAAGGAGCAGGGCTCTGGGAATCAGTGCCATATGAACCTGGCATTGGCTCCCGTAGGAAGGAGCACAGCTCCGGGAATCAGCGCCATCTGAACTTGGCATTGGTTCCTGTAGGATTGAGCAGTGCTCCAGGAATCAGCACCATCTGAACCTGGCATTGGTTCCCATAAGAAGGAGCAGGGCTCCGGGAATCAGCACCATCTGAACCTGGCATTGGTTCCCATAGGAAGGAGCAGGGCTCCGGGAATCAGAACCATCTGAACCTGGCATTGGTTCCCATAGGAAAGAACAGGGCTCCGGTAATCAGCGCTATCTGAACCTGGCATTGGTTCCCGTAAGAAGGAGCAGGGCTCCGGGAATCAATGCCATCTGAACTTGGCATTGGTTCCCGTAGGAAGGAGCAGGGCTCCAGGAATCAGCGCCACCTGAACCTGGCATTGGCTCCCGTAGGAAGGAGCAGGGCTCCGGGAATCAGAGCCATCTGAACCTGGCATTGATTCCCATAGGTAAACTGAGAAAACTTTCTTCATTTGGAGTTTGCCGAATCACCTCCCGCATTACCCCAGACCCTACCCCCCTCCCTGCAGCGGGACTGACTGGTGATGCGTTTCGTGCTGAATCAAACCCCCTGCTTTGCAATGCCATTAAACGCAGCATTGTGAAGAGGGGGCAGGGTCACAATGTTGCAGTCACGCACTGCTCACAAAAAGGCATCATCTCCCAGCCACGCCCCCAACTGTAAACAGACATTCAGCTTTCTCCCCAAAGGAGGGAGCTGAATGTCGGCAAGTATGAATATAACTGCGGAATATTATATTATATACACGCAGAGGCCGGATACAGAGATGCATGTTAACCCCATGTTAATGCATATCTCTGATGGTTTGAGATCTGCGAATGCTGAGAATGCCGCAATGCACACGTGCAGTTCTTGTTCTGCGACATTGCTTACAGTACCCTGGATGCCTTGGTCATTAGAGGGAGGGGGTAGCGATTGTTTTAAGAAACTAGGGCATGTCAGCCCCATATTGTAGTCACGCTGAAGCCAGGGTGTGCATCTTCTGGCGCAGATTTCGTGGCTTCTGTATCGTGGTTTCACCGGACATCCTGAGTAAACTGAGAGTTACTCAGATGTCTGATGGTCATGCAATTGATCCAATCCTGCATCCTTGGGTGCAGCAGCGAATCATAGAAGCCGGCAAGAGACGTTATTTTAAATAATTTGCCTCCTGTGGCATTTGCATGAGTTTGCAGAGCCGCTGCGTACAAAGACGGTGCGGCTGTGGGAATAACGTACATCTCAGGCCCAGAGGTAATAAATATTTCTGTCCTGCAGCGATTTCACCTGCTGGGCAAAAATTCTAATTCTTCAGACATGATGGCAGTGACAGAATAATTGGACTATTGTAACCTCCTCCTATCTGGCCTCCCCAAATCCCTTCTCTCCCCTCTCCAGTCTGTCCTTAATGCTGCTGCACGGCTTATCTTCCTCTTCAAACGCTCTACATCTGCCTCCCCTCTCCTACAAGCTCTCCACTGGCTCCCCTTCCCATTTAGAACCCAATTTAAGGTTCTCACGCTCACTTACAAAGCCCTCACCCAATCTTCCCCCATATACATCTCTGATCTCATCTCCCTTCACTCTCCTCTCCGCTCTCTTCGTTCAACTAATGCACGCCGCCTTTCATGCCAGCTGATTACTTCCTCCCGCTCCCGCCTCCAAGATTTTGCCCTCACTGCTCCCCACCTCTGGAACTCTCTCCCACTTCCCATCAGACTCTCCACCTCTTTGCAATCCTTCAAACGGGCTCTCAAGACCCATTATTTCATCAAAGCCTTCCAACTATCATTCTAACTCCCCGATACATACACCTTACTCCCCATCTGTGTCACCCCTGTTTGTCTTCCCCTCCCCTTTTAGAATGTAAGCTCTTATGAGCAGGGCCCTCTACCCTCTTGTGCTTCTCCCTACTTTAGTTTCATCTACTTCTTACTCACCACTAGGGCACCTAACACTTGGGTGTTTATGCTCTGTTGCTTATCTGGGTGTTATGGTCACTAATGTAGCAATATATATTATCCATGTCCTTGTCCTGTATTGTATTGTTCTGTAAGTTGCTTGTCTACAACTTGTTTATGTGCTTTGTAAGGTGCTGCGGAACATTTGTGGCACTATATAAATAAATGATAATAATAATAATGACCTGGGATTGTAACTTCCCATCTGAGATCCTTAGGAGCGAGCACCTCATCTCCAGACCAGCTCCCCTCTCCAGCCATCGCAGCTTCCCAGCATCCCGCTCAGCCCTGATTAGTCTCCCACTGCTTCTTCATGTAACTCCTATTGGTGCTATCTGTGCAGCTCTGTGGTTTTATTCCATCGTCTTGCTCCTGGTGAGTGAGCGCAGCCTGACCTGGCGAAGGGAAACCTGCAGTGTCCCAAAGAGCTTCCTGGGCTGCAGAATACTTAGATAAAAGATAATAAAATATCAATGATGCTGCAGCTGAACTGACAAATATGACGAGTAGCTCGGGGCGCTCCCAGAGGGCACTTATTGAAGGGAAATGATTGATTTTTGTGCAATTACATAAATAAGTCACATGACAGACATGGAGGGTAAATGAGATCCCAGGGCTGTTGTAAGAGATGCATGAGAGTACGGACGATGAGCAATACGTGATATACTGAGGTTCCAAGCGCTGATTTTTCCCTTTTATATGAGCTTTGGATGGATTGGATATATCACAGCTTGTTGTAACATTCAGCCCATCAGAGGTCATGGCAGAGCCAGCTTGCAGCGTAACGATAAAGTACCCTGCTCAGTGCTGTATCACACACACCAGAGCCGCAGTTCCCGGATGCTCGCTGTGGGG
Organism: Taudactylus pleione; assembly: GCA_031769625.1. Lineage (NCBI taxonomy): Eukaryota > Metazoa > Chordata > Amphibia > Anura > Myobatrachidae > Taudactylus > Taudactylus pleione. Next base: position 975,238 of record JAUIMM010001290.1, read on the forward strand.
CTGATACAGAGACGTACTGTAAGTAAATCTGGGGAACATTACTCAGAAGGAGCGTGCACGGAAATATTGTGTTATGTTATCTCACATATGCGGAGCTGTAAGCGCCTCGGCGGTTTGCCTGCTTCTGTGCGTGTAGTGACGATGGAGGGTAAAATGTGTACACAATGGACCTTAAACCCCTAGGCTAGGGGCAGATATCGCTGACAATGCACGGGTTCTAAGGGGTTACATTTCTTAATTGCAACCAATAGCTAGTGGTATGGGTGGGTCCAAGGGTGGGGTTAGATTTTATATACTGATTACAGGCAGGGATCTGTCTGTAATACATACTTACTTATGGAGCATATCAAGGAGATTGTGAAAGCAGCACTTAATGTATGAGCGCGGCGGTAAAGTGGGTGTGTACTGCTACATCTGAGAGGCGTGTCATACATATGATAGGCATGTACTGCTACATCTGAGAGGTGTGTCATACATGTGATAGGCATGTACTGATACATCTGAGAGGCGTGTAATACATGTGATAGGCGAATACTGCTACATCTGAGAGGCATGTCACACAAGTGATAGGCGTGTATTGCTACATCTGAGAGGTGTGTCATACATGTGATAGGTGTGCACAGCTACATCTGAGAGGCATGTCATATATGTGTTAGGCGTGTACTGCTACATCTGAGAGGTGTGTCATACATGTGATAGGTGTGTACTGCTATATCTAAGAGATGTGTCATACATGTGATAGGCATATACTGTTACATCTCAGAGGTGGGTCTTACATGTGATAGGTGTGTACTGCTACATCTGAGAGGTGTGTCATACATGTTATAGGCATGTACTGCTACATCTGAGAGGCGTGTTATACATGTGATAGGCATGTTCTGCTACATCTGAGAGGCGTGTCATACATGTGATAGGCATGTACTGTTACATCTCAGAGGTGTGTCATACATGTGATAGGCATGTACTGCTACATCTGAGGGGCATGTCATACATGTGATAGGCATGTACTGTTACATCTGAGAGGCATGTCATACATGTGATAGTTGTGTACTGCTACATCTGAGAGGTGTGTCATACATGTGATAGGCGTGTACTGCTACATCTGAGAGGTGTGTCCTACATGTGATAGGCTTGTACTGTTACATCTGAGAGGCATGTCATACATGTGATAGGCGTGTACTACTACATCTGAGAGGTGTGTCATACATGTGATAGGCGTGTACTGTTACATCTGAGAGGCATGTCATACATGTGATAGCCGTGTAGTGCTACATTTGAGCGGGGTGTCATACATGTGATAGGCGTGTACTGCTACATCTGAGAGGTGTGTCATACATGTGATAGGTGTGTACTACTATATATGTGAGGTGTGTCATACATGTGATAGGCAAGTACTGCTACATCTGAGAGGCATGTCTTACATGTGATAGGCATGTACTGTTACATCTGAGAGGCGTGTCATACATGTGATAGGCATGTACTGCTACATCTGAGAGGTGTGTCATACATGTGATAGGCGTGTACTGCTACATCTGAGAGGCATGTCATACATATGATAGGCATGTACTGTTACATCTGAGAGGCATGTCATACATGTGATAGGCGTGTACTGCTATATCTGAGAGGCGTGTCATACATGTGATAGGCATGTACTGCTACATCTGAGAGGTGTGTCATACATGTGATAGGTATGTACTGTTACATCTGAGAGGCGTGTCATACATGTGATAGGCATGTACTGTTACATCTGAGAGATGTGTCATACATGTGATAGGCATGTACTGCTACATCTGAGAGGCGTGTCATACATGTGATAGGTGTGTACTGCTACATCTGAGAGGCATGTCATACATGTGATAGGCATGTACTGTTACATCTGAGAGGCATGTCATACATGTGATAGGCAAGTACTGCTACATCTGAGAGGTGTGTCATACATGTGATAGGTGTGTACTACTATATATGTGAGGTGTGTCATACATGTGATAGGCAAGTACTGCTACATCTGAGAGGCATGTCTTACATGTGATAGACATGTACTGTTACATCTGAGAGGCGTGTCATACATGTGATAGGCGTGTACTGCTACATCTGAGAGGTGTGTCATACATGTGATAGGAGAGCACAGCTACATCTGAGAGGCATGTCATATATGCGTTAGGCGTGTACTGCTACATCTGAGAGGTGTGTCATACATGTGATAGGCGTGTACTGCTATATCTAAGACATGTGTCATACATGTGATAGGCGTGTACTGCTACATCTGAGAGGCGTGTCATACATATGATAGGCATGTACTGTTACATAAGAGACGCATGTCATACATGTGATAGGTGTGTACTGCTACATCTGAGAGGCGTGTCATACATGTGATAGGCATGTATTGCTATCTCTGAGAGGTGTGTCATACATGTGATAGGCGTGTACTGCTACATCTGAGAGGCGTGTCATACATGTGATAGGCATGTACTGTTACATCTCAGAGGTGTGTCATACATGTGATATGCATGTACTGTTACATCTGAGAGGCATGTCATACATGTGATAGTTGTGTACTGCTACATCTGAGAGGCGTGTCATACATGTGATAGGCGTGTACTGCTACATCTGAGAGGTATGTCATACATGTGATAGGCTTGTACTGTTACATCTGAGAGGCATGTCATACATGTGATAGGCGTGTACTGCTACATCTGAGAGGTGTGTCATACATGTGATAGGCATGTACTGTTACATCTGAGAGGCATGTCATACATGTGATAGGCATGTACTGTTACATCTGAGAGTCATTTCATACATGTGATATGTGTATACTGCTACATCTGAGCGGCGTGTCATACATGTGATATGCAAGTACTGCTACTTCTGAGAGGTGTGTCATACATGTGATAGGCGTGTACTGCTACATATGAGAGGCGTGTCATACATGTGATAGGCGTGTACTGCTACATCTGAGAGGCGTGTCATACATGTGATAGGCATGTACTGTTACATCTGAGAGGCATGTCATACATGTGATAGGCGTGTACTGCTACATCTGAGCGGCGTGTCATACATGTGATAGGCATGTACTGCTACATCTGAGAGGTATGTCATACATGTGATAGGCGTGTACTGCTACATCTGAGAGGCGTGTCATACATATGATATGCGTGTACTGCTACATCTGAGAGGCGTGTCCTACATGTGATAGGCGTGTACAGCTACATCTGAGAGGTGTGTCATACATGTGATAGGCATGTACTGTTACATCTGAGAGGCATGTCATACATGTGACAGGCGTGTACTGCTACATCTGAGAGGCGTGTCAAACATGTGATAGGCATGTACTGCTACATCTGAGAGGTGTGTCATACATGTGATAGGCGTGTACTGCTACATCTGAGAGGCGTGTCATACATGTGATAGGCATGTACTTTTACATCTCAGAGGTGTGTCATACATGTGATAGGCATGTACTGCTACATCTGAGAGGCGTGTCATACATGTGATATGCATGTACTGTTACATCTGAGAGGCATGTCATACATGTGATAGTTGTGTACTGCTACATCTGAGAGGCGTGTCATACATGTGATCGGCGTGTACTGCTACATCTGAGAGGCGTGTCATACATGTGATAGGCATGTACTGTTACATCTGAGAGGCATGTCATACATGTGATAGGTGTGTACTGCTACATCTGAGAGGCGTGTCATACATGTGATAGGCATGTACTGTTACATCTGAGAGGCATGTCATACATGTGATAGGCGTGTACTGCTACATCTGAGAGGCGTGTCATACATGTGATAGGCATGTACTGCTACATCTGAGAGGGGTGTCATACATGTGATAGGCATGTACTGCTACATCTGAGAGGCGTGTCATACATATGATAGGCATGTACTGTTACATCTGAGAGGCATGTCATACATGTGATAGGTGTGTACTGCTACATCTGAGAGGCGTGTCATACATGTGATAGGCATGTACTGCTACATCTGAGAGGTGTGTCATACATGTGATAGGCGTGTACTGCTACATCTGAGAGGCGTGTCATACATGTGATAGCATGTACTGTTACATCTCAGAGGTGTGTCATACATGTGATAGGCATGTACTGCTACATCTGAGAGGCGTGTCATACATGTGATATGCATGTACTGTTACATCTGAGAGGCATGTCATACATGTGATAGTTGTGTACTGCTACATCTGAGAGGCGTGTCATACATGTGATATACATGTACTGTTACATCTGAGAGGCATTTCATACATGTGATATGTGTGTACTGCTACATCTGAGCGGCGTGTCATACATGTGATAGGCAAGTACTGCTACAACTGAGAGGTGTGTCATACATGTGATAGGTGTGTACTGCAACATATGAGAGGCGTGTCATACATGTGATAGGCGTGTACTGCTACATCTGAGAGGCGTGTCATACATGTGATAGGCATGTACTGTTACATCTGAGAGGCATGTCATACATGTGATAGGCGTGTACTGCTACATCTGAGAGGCATGTCATACATGTGATAGGCATGTACTGCTACATCTGAGAGGCGTGTAATACATATGATAGGCATGTACTGTTACATCTGAGAGGCATGTCATACATGTGATAGGTGTGTACTGCTACATCTGAGAGGCGTGTCATACATGTGATAGGTGTGTACTGCTACATCTGAGAGGTGTGTCATACATGTGATAGGCATGTACTGTTACATCTGAGAGGCATGTCATACATGTGATAGGCATGTACTGTTACATCTGAGAGGCATGTCATACATGTGATAGGCGTGTATTGCTACATCTGAGAGGCGTGTCATACATGTGATAGGTGTGTACTGCTACATCTGAGAGGCGTGTCATACATGTGATAGGCATGTACTGTTACATCTGAGAGGCATGTCATACATGTGATAGGTGTGTACTGCTACATCTGAGAGGCATGTCATACATGTGATAGGTGTGTACTGCTACATCTGAGAGGCATGTCATACATGTGATAGGTGTGTACTGCTACATCTGAGAGGAGTGTCATAAACTGACTTGCTTCCAAATATAAAAGAGCCCAAAGCAGTTAGTAAGATCTACGTTTTGATGAGAACACACTAAGGGGTAAATTTACTAAGAATCGAGATAGGTCGAGATGACCATCTCGGGTGATTTTTTTTTTATTTTTTTCCTGCTTGCAAATTTACTAAAGGCAAAAGTCAGGTGAGTTAGAGAGATTTCTCTCATCTCACTCGTAGTAAAGAACGGCAGTCCAGTGGGTATTGCGCGGCCGTATTTGAGGTGCGCTCTCCATACCAATATATTAATTTAGTCTGAGCTTCCCTACTGGGGACAGGGGCCCTGGCTGACTGGCCGGCTCCATTATAGTGTAATGGTGGGAGAGTTGGAGCCTGATAATTTTTATTGGTAAGGGGCAATTGGCTCAGTTACCCAAATGTTGCGGACATTACTTTGGGCGTAAGACGTAGTGTCACTGAGCAGCTGGCCGTTCTTTCTTTCTGCCACCATACTGAATTTACTTGTTTAAATTTTAATAAAATGGTTGAGCTATTTAATGACATTTCTCACTGTCATATTGTTTATTTTAGTTAAGTTCACAGGTTGTTCTTTATTTATTTAGTTAAGTGTGAGGGTTGTGCAACCCCACATCTGACGATTGGGAGTTTATCACATTTCAATCTCTCAATCCCCTGAGATTCGAGATGGTCACAAACATACACAAATCATTGTGATTTGTGTATGTTTATTTCTGTAAATGGTTAAAATAGGGTTAAATGTTGTTTTTTTAAATGAGGTGAGGTCCCCCCCCCAAAAGACTTACCAGCCCCAGACATGCCATCCAGTCCTGGTTCTTAAAATTACAGGGAAAAAATGTGTAGGGTTCCACTGTAATTTAAGAACCAGCACCAGGCAGCAGGGACAGAGCTGGTTTTAAATATAGGGATAAAAAATTAGGCAAGAGGTTACCTCTATATTTAAAACCAGCTCCAGACCCCTTTCTAGCAGGGGACTGATGCCATAGCCAGGGGTGCCCTTTCACCGGACCCCCAGCAGCAGCATCAGCCCTGACCGCTAGTCAGCCCAGGCCAGGGATCCCTGGGGAGTTGGGGACCCCTCCAATAAATGGGTCCCCTTCTCCAGGGCACCCCTGGCCTAGGCTGGTGGGTGCCGGGTTTATAGTGTTAGTGTGTAGTGTAAATTAAATGGTTAAATATTGTCAGGAAGATGGCTGCTATGTCAGGGAGTCAGGGAGATTGCTGCGATGTCAGGGAGTCAGGGAGATTACTGCTATGTCAGGGAGATTGCTGCTATGTCAGGGAGTCAGGGAGATTACTGCTATGTCAGGGAGTCAGGGAGATTACTGCTATGTCAGGGAGATTGCTGCTATGTCGGGGAGTCAGGGAGATTGCTACTATTTCAGAGAGTCTCTCTGACAATCAGGGAGAGCTGACAGGTATGGTGTAATCCCTTCCTTCCTGTTCTTTGTTGTTTGTCTACCTTTTTCTTTTTTTTTCTTTTGGTGTGAAGGAGCGGCAGCCTAGGGCCAGTGTGATTGCTTAAATGATTCACTCCCCTGTATTGTATATTTGATTACCCTAGCAGGGTGTGCAGCTATGGCTACCTTGGGGTATTGGTTAGGGATTGGGTGAGCTGTGTACTTACCTTGAAATGGGGAACTGTTTTGTTATCTGATTGTAAATATTGGCCCTGACGGCTGCCTGTCTCTTTCGGTTGCCACCATACTGTATATAGCGCATAATAGGGGATAGCTGATAGTATGAGGTAGCTGGTACAGAGCATAGCTGCCAGTAGGGGTTATTTGATAGTAGGGAGTAGCATGTCATAAGGAGTAGGTGTTACCTGGTTGTAGGCGGCAACTGGAAGGAGGAATTAGCAAGTAATAGTTGGAGCTTAAAATGTTTGGTAGCTGAAAGTAAGATGTAGCTGATAATAGGGGATAGTTGGAAATAGGGGGTAGCTGGTAATCAGAGGTAGCTGACAGTAGGAAGTAGTTTGTAGTAGGGAGTAGGTAGAATTAGGGAGTAGGTAGAAGTAGGGATTAGGTGTTACCTAGCTGTAGGGGGCAACTAGAAGGACAAAGTAGAAGGTAGAAGGGTGTATTTGGTAATGAGGCATAGCTGGAAGTAGGCTTTAACTCGTACAAGAGGGTAGCTGGCAGTCAGGCATAGCTGGCAGTAGGTGGTAACTGGTAGAGGTGTGTAGCTGGTAGTCAGGCATAGCTGGTAGTAGGTGGTAACTGGTAGAAGAGTGTAGCTGGCAGTCAGGCATAGCTGGTAGTAGGTGGTAACTGGCAGAAGGGGGTAGCTGGTAGTCAGGCATAGCTGGCAGTAGGTGGTAACTGGTAGAAGGGGGTAGCTAGTAATGAGGCATAGCTGGCAGTAGGTGGAAACCGGTAGAATGGGGTAGCTGGTAGTCAAGCATAGCTGGCAGTATGTGGCAACTGGTAGAATGGGGTAGCTGGAAGTCAGGCAAAGCTGGAAGTAGGTGGTAACTGGTAGAATGGGGGTAGCTGGTAGGCTGGCATAGCTGGAAGTAGGTGGTAACTGTTAGGGGGGTAAAGCTGGTAGTCAGGCATAGTTGGCAGTAGGTGGTAACTGGTATAGGGGGGGGTGTAGCTGGTAGTCTGGTATAGTTAGTAGTAGGTGGTAACTGGTAGAGGAGTGTAGCTGGTAGTCAGGCATAGCTGGCAGTAGGTGGTAACTGGTTGATGTGTGTAGCTGGTAGTCAGGCATAGCTGGTAGTAGGTGGTAACTGGTAGAAGGGGGTAGCTGGTAGTCAGGCATAGCTGGTAGTAGGGGGTAGCTGGTAGAAGGGGGTAGCTGGTAGTCAGACATAGCTGGTAGTAAGTGGTAACTGGTAGAAGGGGGTAGCTGGTAGTCAGACATAGCAGGTAGTAGGTGGTAACTGGTAGAAGGGGGTAGCTGGTAGTCAGACATAGCTGGTAGTAGGTGGTAACTGGTAGAAGGGGGTAGCTGGTAGGCAGGTATAGTTAGTAGTAGGTGGTAACTGGTAGAGGATTGTAGCTGGCAGTCAGGCATAGCTGGTAGTAGGTGGTAACTGGTAGAAGGGGGTAGCTGGTAGGCAAGTATAGTTAGTAGTAGGTGGTAACTGGAAGAGGGGTATAGCTGGAAGTCAGGCATAGCTGGCAGTAGGTTGTGACTGGTAGAAGGGGTGTAGCTGGTAGGCTGGCATAGCTGGAAGTAGGTGGTAACTGGTAGAAGGGGTAGCTGGAAGTCAGGCATAGCTGGCAGTAGGTTGTGACTGGTAGAGGGGGTAGCTGGTATTCAGGCATAGCTGGTAGTAGGTAGTGACTGGTAGAAGGGGGTAGCTGGCAGTCAGGCATAGCTGGCAGTAGGTGGTAACTGGTAGAGGGGGGGTTGTAGCTGGTAGTCAGGTATAGTTAGTAGTAGGTGGTAACTGGTAGAGGGGTATAGCTGGCAGTCAGGCATAGCTGGCAGTAGGTTGTGACTGGTAGAAGGGGGTAGCTGGTAATAAGGCATAGCTGGCAGTAGGTGGTAACTGGTAGAAGGGGGTAGCTGGTAATGAGGCATAGCTGGCTGTTATTGGTAACTGGTAGAAAGGGGTATCTGGTAATGAGGCATAGCTAGCAGTAGGTGGTATCTGGCAGAAGAGGGTAGCTGGTAGTCAGGCATAGCTGGCAATAGGTGGTAACTGGTAGAATGGGGTAGCTGGTAGTCAGGCATAGCTGGCAGTAGGTGGTAAATTTTAGAGGGGGAGGGGTGTAGCTGGCAGTTACACATAGCTGGCAGTAGGTGGTAACTGGTAGAGGGGGGTAGCTGGTAGTCAGGCATAGCTGGTAGTAGGTGGTAACTGGTAGTAGGTGGTAACTGGTAGTCAGACATAGCTGGCAGTAGGTGGTAACTGGTAGAAGGGGGTAGCTGGTATTCAGGCATAGCTGGCAGTAGGTGGTAACTGGTAGAGGGGGGTGTAGCTGGTAGTCAGGTATAGTTGGTAGTAGGTGTTGACTGGTAGAAGGAGGTAGCTGGTCATCAGGCATAGCTTGTAGTAGATGGTAGCTGATAGTAGGCAATAGCTGGAGGTAGGGATAAGGTTGTAGTAGGGAATAACTGGAAGAAGGGAGTAGCTTGTAGTAATTAGTAGGTGGAAGTAGGGAGTATGTTGTAGTAGGGAGTAGCTGTAAGAAGGGAGTAGCTTGTAGTAATTAGTAGGTGGAAGTAGGGAGTATGTTGTAGTAGGAAATAGCTGGAAGAAAGGAGTAGTTTGTAGTAATGAGTAGGTGGAAGTAGGGAATATGTTGTAGTAGGAAGTAGCTGGAAGAACGGAGTAGTTTGTAGTAATGAGTATGTGGAGGTAGGGAGTATGTTGTAGCAGGAAGTAGCTGGAAGAACAGAGTAGTTTGTAGTAATGAGTAGGTGGAGGTAGGGATAAGGTTGTAGTAGGGAATAACTGGAAGAAGGGAGTAGCTTATAGTAATGAGTAGGTGGAAGTAGGGAGTATGTTGTAGTAGGGAGTAGCTGTAAGAAGGTAATAGCTTGTAGTAATTAGTAGGTGGATGTAGGGAGTATGTTGTAGTAGGAAATAGCTGGAAGAACGGAGTAGTTTGTAGTAATGAGTAGGTGGAAGTAGGGAATATGTTGTAGTAGGAAGTAGCTGGAAGAACGGAGTAGATTGTAGTAATGAGTATGTGGAGGTAGGGAGTATGTTGTAGTAGGAAGTAGCTGGAAGAACGGAGTAGTTTGTAGTAATGAGTAGGTGGAGGTAGGGAGTATGTTGTAGTAGGAAGTAGCTGGAAGAACGGAGTAGTTTGTAGTAATGAGTAGGTGGAAGTAGGGAGTATGTTGTAGTAGGGAGTTGCTGGAAGAATGGAGTAGTTTGTAGTAATGAGTATGTGGAAGTAGGGAGCATGTTGTACTAGGGAGTAGCTGAAAGAAGGGAGTAGTTTGTAGTAATGAGTAGGTGGAAGTAGGGAGTATGTTGTAGTAGGGAGTAGCTGGAAGAATGGAGTAGTTTGTAGTAATGAGTATGTTAAAGTAGGGAGCATGTTGTACTAGGGAGTAGCTGTAAGAAGGGAGTAGCTTGTAGTAAAGAGTAGGTGGAAGTAGGGAATATGTTGTAGTAGGAAGTAGCTGGAAAAAGGGAGTAGCTTGTAGTATTTAGTAGGTGGAAGTAGGGAAAATGTTGTAGTAGGTAGTAGCTGGAAGAACGGAGTAGTTTGTAGTAATGAGAAGGTGGAAGTAGGGAATATGTTGTAGTAGGAAGTAGCTGGAAGAACGGAGTAGTTTGTAGTAATGAGTAGGTGGAAGTAGGGAGTATGTTGTAGTAGGGAGTAGCTGGAAGAATGGAGTAGCTTGTAGTAATGAGTAGGTGGAAGTAGGGAGTATGTTGTATTGGGGAGTAGCTGGAAGAATGGAGTAGCTTGTAGTAATGAGTAGGTGGAAGTAGGGAATATGTTGTATTGGGGAGTAGCTGGAAGAAGGGAGTAGCTTGTAGTAATGAGTAGGTGGAGGTAGGGAGTATGTTGTAGTAGGGAGTAGCTGGAAGAAGGGAGTAGCTTGTTGTAATGAGTATGTGGAAATAGGGAATATATTGTATTAGGGAGTAGCTGGAAGAACGGAGTAGTTTGTAGTAATGAGTAGGTGGAGGTAGGGATAAGGTTGTAGTAGGGAATTACTGGAAGAAGGGAGTAGCTTGTAGTAATGAGTAGGTGGAAGTAGGGAGTATGTTGTAGTAGGGAGTAGCTGTAAGAAGGGAGTAGCTTGTAGTAATTAGTAGGTGGAAGTAGGGAGTATGTTGTAGTAGGAAATAGCTGGAAGAACAGAGTAGTTTGTAGTAATGAGTAGGTGGAAGTAGGGAGTATGTTGTAGTAGGGAGTAGCTGGAAGAATGGAGTAGTTTGTAGTAATGAGTATGTGGAAGTAGGGAGCATGTTGTACTAGGGAGTAGCTGAAAGAAGGGAGTAGTTTGTAGTAATGAGTAGGTGGAAGTAGGGAGTATGTTGTAGTAGGGAGTAGCTGGAAGAATGGAGTAGTTTGTAGTAATGAGTATGTGGAAGTAGGGAGCATGTTGTACTAGGGAGTAGCTGGAAGACGGGAGTAGCTTGTAGTAATGAGTAGGTGGAAGTAGGGAATATGTTGTAGTAGGGAGTAGCTGGAAGACGAGAGTAGCTTGTAGTAATGAGTAGGTGGAAGTAGGGAATATGTTGTAGTAGGGAGTAGCTGTAAGAAGGGAGTAGCTTGTAGTAATGAGTAGGTGGAAGTAGGGAGTATGTTGTAGTAGGGAGTAGCTGGAAGAATGGAGTAGCTTGTAGTAATGAGTAGGTGGAAGTAGGGAATGTGTTGAAGTAGGGAGTAGCTGGAAGACGGGAGTAGCTTGTAGTAATGAGTAGGTGAAAGTAGGGAATATGTTGTAGTAGGGAGTAGCTGTAAGAAGGGAGTAGCTTGTAGTAATGAGTAGGTGGAAGTAGGGAGCATGTTGTTGAAGGGAGTAGCTTGTAGTAATTAGTAGGTGGAAGTAGGGAGTATGTTGTAGTAGGGAGTAGCTGGAAGAATGGAGTAGCTTGTAGTAATGAGTATTTGGAAGTAGGGAGTATGTTGTAGTAGGGAGTAGCTGGAAGAACAGAGTAGTTTGTAGTAAAGAGTAGGTGGAAGTAGGGAGTATGTTGTAGTAGGGAGTAGCTGGAAGAATGGAGTAGCTTGTAGTAATGAGTAGGTGGAAGTAGGGAGTATGTTGTAGTAGGGAGTAGCTGGAAGAAGGGAGTAGCTTGAAGTAATGAGTAGGTGGAAGTAGGGAATATGTTGTATTGGGGAGTAGCTGGAAGAAGGGAGTAGCTTGTCGTAATGAGTAGGTGGAGGTAGGTAGTATGTTGTAGTAGGAAGTAGCTGGAAGAACGGAGTAGTTTGTAGTAATGAGTAGGTGGAAGTAGGGATAAGGTTGTAGTAGGGAATAACTGGAAGAAGGGAGTAGCTTGTAGTAATGAGTAGGTGGAAGTAGGGACTATGTTGTAGTAGGGAGTAGCTGTAAGAAGGGAGTAGCTTGTAGTAATTAGTAGGTGGAAGTAGGGAGTATGTTGTATTAGGAAATAGCTGGAAGAACGGAGTAGTTTGTAGTAATGAGTAGGTGGAAGTTGGGAGTATGTTGAAGTAGGGAGTAGCAGGAAGAATGGAGTAGTTTGTAGTAATGAGTATGTGGAAGTAGGGAGCATGTTGTACTAGGGAGTAGCTGAAAGAAGGGAGTAGTTTGTAGTAATGAGTAGGTGGAAGTAGGGAGTATGTTGTAGTAGGGAGGAGCAGGAAGAATGGAGTAGTTTGTAGTAATGAGTATGTGGAAGAAGGGAGCATGTTGTACTAGGGAGTAGCTGTAAGAAGGGAGTAGCTTGTAGTAATGAGTAGGTGGAAGTAGGGAATATGTTGTAGTAGGGAGTAGCTGGAAGACTGGAGTAGCTTGTAGTAATGAGTAGGTGGAAGTAGGGAATGTGTTGTAGTAGGGAGTAGCTGGAAGACGGGAGTAGCTTGTAGTAATGAGTAGGTGGAAGTAGGGAATCTGTTGTAGTAGGGAGTAGCTGGAAGACGAGAGTAGCTTGTAGTAATGAGTAGGTGGAAGTAGGGAATATGTTGTAGTAGGGAGTAGCTGTAAGAAGGGAGTAGCTTGTAGTAATGAGTAGGTGGAAGTAGGGAATATGTTGTATTAGGGAGTAGCTGGAAGACGGGAGTAGCTTGTAGTAATGAGTAGGTGGAAGTAGGGAGTATGTTGTAGAAGGGAGTAGCTTGTAGTAATGAGTAGGTGGAAGTAGGGAGTATGTTGTAGTAGGGAGTAGCTGGAAGAAGGAAGTAGCTTGTAGTAATGAGTAGGTGAAAGTAGGGAATATGTTGTAGTAGGGAGTAGCTTGTTGTAATGAGTAGGTGGAATTATGGAGCAACTGGATGGAAGAGCAGGTAGCAGAGCGTGTCACACAGGGGACTCTCATACCCTCCTACAGCACCTGGTGCTGCCAGTTCATTTGCTGGCATGTCTCTGCTGGGAAGTCTTATCAAGTCACACATGCTATAACAAACTTTCAGTTTGGATGATGGCATTTCTCCTGAGGTTAGTGGGGCATGGGCGATGCCATCTTGCTTTTATTCAGCTGACTCCTGAGGATCCAATCACTGAACTATTTCTTCCAAGATGATCTGTCCTACCAATCACTGTGCAGAGCACCCTATTTTTACCCATCACCCATACCAGCTCATTGCCAGTTGCAGTTGTACTTTACATTACAAATTCCTGGTTCCAAGCTTCTACAGCTCTGTAATCCATTGCAGTCCTGAGCAGTTATACTGCTAATCATCCAAGCTGCATACCTGACCAGGAGGCAAGCCAATGCTGTCTAATTTTGTCAATCCCAGGATTTGGGAGTGAAAAAATCTCAATCCCGGGGTTCCCAGGATTGAGTTCAGCAATGAAAATATTATTATTCTTTAATTGTATTCTTTACATTGACTCTCCAGAGTCCACTCCACACCAATTCATTTTCCAGTCCAGTTGAAGGCAGCCTCTGCACTCCAGTTCCCCTCAAATTCAGCCTTCACCTTTCAGGGAGAAAGTGCAGGTAGGCCAGCCCAGACACTCACTTCAGCAGAGCAAACAGTGCAACAGGTACCCGGCAGCTGTGACAGTCCACCCAGTGCTCCTCAGCGAGACACGGTGTGACAAAGTGACAAATTCACTCACCATGTCACAGCAGGCACACATGCCGCTGCGGCACTCCAGTCACTCACCGCAGGGACGGGCAGTCAGGCGCAGCTGTGGGGAGTCGGGACAGGCTGGCATGGGGCTGCGACCGAACAGTCTGCCTGTTGGGCCAGGGCACCGCGCTCTGACCCAAGTGCTCAGCACTGCCCAGCTAAACTGCACATGTGCAGTTCAATCCTGAAAATCCTGGGATTGTAAACGCCAATCCCAGAATTCAAATCCTGGAGTTTTTGGTACAAAATCCTGAGATCCTGATCCTACTGACCAGTAATCTCTTGCAGACCTGAGCAGTTCTCACATTTATGCTAGAGATGAGCGAGTCCAGTTCTCAGAGAACCGGACCAACTGGAACTTCCAGATCTGAGGCGAGAACCGAGCTAGGATCGGGTTTTCCCATGTGACTCTGATCTCAAAATGGGTCAAAATGTCACCCCCCTAGCTGTCGGATTCTCACAGGTTTTGGATTCTATAAAGGTCCCGGTGATCGATGCCATTTTCACTCCGGGTGTTGAAGGTGAACTGAACAGATGTGTTGCTGTCACTGTCTGTGGCTGAAGGCTGCTGCTGTGTTGTCCATAAAGGGGCAAGGGCTGCAGTATATAAAGGGGGGCTTCCTTCAGTGGGTGCTGCAGCTGCTCTGTCACTTGTCCTGTCAATTAACTGTGGCTGCTGCAGTGTTGTTGTCCTGTCCATCAGGCTAGGGCTGCAGTCCATAAAGGGGTGCTGTGTTGTCCAGGGGGGTGCTCTGTCAATTAGGGGTGCTCTTCCCCAGTGTAAAAAAAATAAAAGTGTTTTTTTTGTGTGAGTGTACGTTAGCAACTTAGCTGCACTATAATTGTTTGGTGACACTGCAGGCCACACCGCAGTTTATTGTCCATGTATTGTAACACTATAAGTCGAAGCGCAGTGTGTTATTCTTATTCATAAATAATTAATCTTTTGACACTGTAAGTGGTAGCGCAGTGTGTTATTCTTATTATAAATAATCTTGCAACACTGTAAGTGGTAGCACAGTGTGTTATTCTTATTATAAATAATCTTGCAACACTAAGTGCTAGCACAGTGTGTTATTCTTATTCATAAATAATCTTGTGACACTAAGTGGTAGCGCAGTGTGTTATTCTTATTCATAAATAATCTTGTGACACTAAGTGGTAGTGCAGTGTGTTATTCTTATTAATAAATAATTAATCTTGTGACACTAAGTGGTAGCGCAGTGTGTTGTTCTTATTTATAAATTATCTTGTGACATTGTAAGTGGCAGCACAGTGTGTTATTCTTTTCTTATTCATAAAAAAATCTTGTGACACTGTAGGTCATTGATACCGCAGTGTAATATTTAAAATTGCTGTACCCCACTTCAATCGTGTTTGTTGATATGGAGAACGATCAGTTGAGACTTGAGAGGAGAGTAGGAACAACGTACTAGTGCTGGAGCTGCTGCTAGTGCCACCAGTCATGACGATACTAGTCCATCTACATCATCTACTAAAGTCGATGCCCAAGGGCAAATGGGGCTTAAGTCAGGGCATCTAAAATCAAGAACAGTGGTAAAGAAGAAAACATCAAAGGGAAAGTTAGCTGCAGAAAGACATAAAATTGGCAATATGCCAGTTTCACCACATGAAGTGGCAAGGAAATGCTAAGGTCTTGGCCTTTATTTATGACAGATGGTCTCCCTCTTATGATGATGTAAGCACAAGTGAACATGCAACATAGAAATTGAGGATGTTTCTTTGGAAGTGCACCAGGATGAGCAGGATATTTGTGTAACTGATGCTAATGAGGATGTTGATGATGAGGATGTTGTTTGTGTAAATTAGGCACCACTGGATGAAACAGTTGTTGTCCATGATAAAGAAAATCCCATTGTCATGCCTTGGCACAAGACAAAAAAACTTGGTTGTGTTGACTCATCTGCATCATCAGTGTTTTTTTTTTATTTTTTGAGAAAGTAAAATTTTTTCTCACAGATGCACTTGCTGAAGAAACTGAAGGAGAAACCACCGCTGCATCATGTGCTGCTTGAGCTACAATTTGCTTACAAACACCTTTTGCATATATTCAGATCTGTGTCCTTTGGGAAGAAAGACACAACATCTTCATCCCTTCTGGGATGAAAATCCACTCCCAGCAGCAGCAGACATAGTGCTCAAGGGTACTCTAGAAAGACACAGCATAAGACTTAAACCTAAATCTTAAATCTTGTATTTGCTCTGTTCGGCTTGTCCACATATCAGTGGTTAAGTGGACAGTGGGTACAACTGCATTTTGGAGACCACTCATTTTTTTTTTATTAATGTCCCTGTAAAGGCTGGGAAATACTTTTCTAGTGAAGTGGAATCTTTGCAAAGGATTGTTTAACAATGAATTGTTTTTTAAATCACTATTAGTACTCTTCCTGATTCCCTTCTGGAATGAAAAACTACTCACAGAAGCAGCAGGCATAGCATTCAAGAATTCTTCTGGGACAAGGACTGACGTGAATGAAAAAAATATTTTTTTTATAAATGCCTCCTATCCTTCCTCATAAATTTGCTTAGGAATCAAAATATTAAATTACATTTACTACCAATCAACCCTTCCTGTCCCTACCTTCAACTGCATACATACTCCAACTCCCTCAGGCCTCTTGGTTCTTGGTGGACTGCATGATCCAGTCACACAGGGATGTTGGCCTGGAGTCAGGAGGATATGAAACTGAAGAAAGAAAATATGTAAAGTTATGTGTGTGCTGTATAGAGGGATGTAATTGAGTAGGATAGCTTATGGAGGAAATGTGTGTGCTGTATAGAGGGGATGTAATTGGGTAGGATAGCTTATGGAGGAAATGTGTGTGCTGTATAGAGGGGATGTAATTGGGTAGGATAGCTTATGGAGGATCTGTGTGTGCTGTATAGAGGGGATGTAATTGGGTAGGATAGCTAATGGAGGATATGTGTGTGCTGTATAGAGGGGATGTAATTGGGTATGATTATTTATGGAGGATATGTGTGGGCTGTATAGAGGGGATGTAATTGGGTAGGATAGCTTATGGAGGATATGTGTGGGCTGTATAGAGGGGATGTAATTGGGTAGGATAGCTTATGGAGGATCTGTGTGTGCTGTATAGAGGGGATGTAATTGGGTAGGATAGCTTATGGAGGATATGTGTGTGCTGTATAGAGGGGATGTAATTGGGTAGAATAGCTTATGGAGCTTATGTGTGTGCTGTATAGAGGGATGTAATTGGGTAGGATAGTTTATGGAGGTTATGTGTGTGCTGTATAGAGGGGATGTAATTGGGTAGAATAGCTTATGGAGGATATGTGTGTGCAGTATAGAGGGGATGTAATTGGGTAGGATAGCTTATGGAGGATATGTGTGTGCTGTATAGAGGGGATGTAATTGGGTAGGATAGCTTATGGAGGATCTGTGTGTGCAGTATAGAGGGGATGTAATTGGGTAGGATAGCTTATGGAGGATATGTGTGTGCTGTATAGAGGGGATGTAATTGGGTAGGATAGATTATGGAGGATATGTGTGTGCTGTATAGAGGGGATGTAAATGGATAGGATAGCTTATGGAGGATATGTGTGGGCTGTATAGAGGGGATGTAATTGGGTAGGATAGCTTATGGAGGATATGTGTGGGCTGTATAGAGGGGTTGTAATTGGGTAGAATAGCTTATGGAGGATATGTGTGTGCTGTATTGAGGGATGTAATTGGGTAGGATAGCTTATGGAGGTTATGTGTGTGCTGTATAGAGGGGATGTAATTGGGTAGGATAGCTTATGGAGGTTATGTGTGTGCTGTATAGAGGGGATGTAAATGGGTAGGATAGCTTATGGAGGATATGTGTGTGCTGTATAGAGGGGATGTAATTGGGTTGGATAGCTTATGGAGGATATGTGTGTGCTGTATGGAGGGGATGTAAATGGGTAGGATAGGTTATGGAGGATATGTGTGTGCTGTATAGAGGGGATGGAATTGGGTTGGATATCTTATGGAGGTTATTTGAGTGCTGTATAGAGGGGATGTAAATGGGTAGGATAGCTTATGGAGGATATGTGTGTGCTCTATTGAGGGGATGTAAATGGGTAGGATAGCTAATGGAGGATATGTGTGTGCTGTATAGAGGGGATATAATTGAGTAGGATAGCTTATGGAGGATATGTGTGTGCTGTATAGAGGGGATGTAATTGGGTAGGGTAGCTTATGGAGGATATGTGTGTGCTGTATAGAGGGGATGTAATTGGGTAGGATAGCTTATGGAGGATATGTGTGTGCTGTATTGTGGGGATGTAATTGGGTAAGATAGCTTATGGAGGATATATGTGTGCTGTATAGAGGAGATGTAATTGGGTAGGATAGCTTATGGAGGTTATATGTGTGCTGTATAGTGGGATGTAATTGGTTAGGATAGCTTATGGAGGTTATGTGTGTGCTGTATAGAGGGGATGTAATTGGGTAGGATAGCTTATGGAGGATATGTGGGTGCTGTATAGAGTCAATGTTATTTAGTAGGATAGCTTATGGAGGTTATGCGTGTGCTGTATAGAGGGGATGTGATTGGGTAGGATAGCTTATGGAGGATATGTGTGTGCTGTATAGAGGGGATGTAATTGGGTAGGATAGTTTATGGAGGATATGTGTCTGCAGTATAGAGGGGATGTAATTGGGTAGGATAGCTTATGGAGGATATGTGTGTGCTGTATAGAGGGGATGTAATTGGGAAGGATAGCATATGGAGGATATGTGTGTGTGCTGTATAGAGGGGATGTAATTGGGTAGGATAGATTATAGTGGATATGTGAGTTCTGTATACAGGGGATGTGATTGGGTAGGATAGCTTATGGAGGATATGTATTTGCTGTATAGAGTGGTTGTAATTGAGTAGGATAGCTTATGGAGGATATGTGTGGGCTGTTTTGATGGGTTGTAATTGGGTAGGATAGCTTATGGAGGATATGTGTGTGCTGTATAGAGGGGATGTAATTGGGTAGGATAGCTTATGGAGGATATGTGTGTACTGTATAGAGGGGATGTAATTGGGTAGGATAGCTTATGGAGGATATGTTGGTGCTGTATAGAGGGGATGTAATTGGGTTGGATAGCTTATGGAGGATATGTGTGTGCTGTATAGAGGGGATGTAATTGGGTAGGATAGCCTATGGAGGATATGTGTGTGCTGTATAGAGGGGATATAATTGGGTAGGATAGCTTATGGAGGATATGTGTGTGCTGAATAGAGGGGATGTAATTGGGTAGGGTAGCTTATGGAGGATATGTGTGCGCTGAATAGAGGGGATGTAATTGGGTAGGATAGCTTATGGAGGATATGTGTGTGCGGTATAGTGGGGATGTAATTGGGTAGGATAGCTTATGGAGGATATGTGTGTGCTGTATAGTGGGGATGTAATTGGGTAAGATAGCTTATGGAGGATATATGTGTGCTGTATAGAGGAGATGTAATTGTGTAGGATAGCTTATGGATGTTATGTGTATGCTGTATAGTGGGATGTAATTGGGTAGGATAGCTTATGGAGGTTAAATGTGTGCTGTATAGTGTGATGTAATTGGGTAGGATAGCTTATGGAGGTTATGTGTGTGCTGTATAGAGGGGATGTAAATGGGTAGGATAGCTTATGGAGGATATGTGGGTGCTGTATAGAGTCAATGTTATTGAGTAGGATAGCTTATGGAGGTTATGTGTGTGCTGTATAGAGGGGATGCAATTGGGTAGGATAGCTTATGGAGGATATGTGTGCCCTGTATAGAGGGGATGTAATTGGGTAGGATAGCTTATGGAGGATATGTGTCTGCAGTATAGAGGGAATGTAATTGGGTAGGATAGCTTATGGAGGATATGTGTGTGCTGTATAGAGGGGATGTAATTGGGTAGGATAGCTTATGGAGGATATGTGTGTGCTGTATAGAGGGGATGTAATTGGGTAGGATAGATTATGGAGGATATGTGTGTGTGCTGTATAGAGGGGATGTAATTGGGTAGGATAGACTATAGAGGATATGTGTGTGCTGTATATAGGGGATGTGATTGGGTAGGATAGCTTATGGAGGATATGTATTTGCTGTATAGAGCGATTGTAATTAGGTAGGATAGCTTATGGAGGATATGTTTGGGCTGTATAGATGGGTTGTAATTGGGTAAGATAGCTTATGGAGGATATGTGTGGGCTGTATAGAGGGGATGTAATTGGGTTGGATAGCTTATGGAGGATATGTGTGTGCTGTATAGAGGGGATGTAAATGGGTAGGATAGCTTATGGAGGATATGTGTGTGCTGTATTGAGGGGATGTAAATGGGTAGGATAGCTTATGGAGGATATGTGTGTGCTGTATAGAGGGGATATAATTGGGTAGGATAGCTTATGGAGGATATGTGTGTGCTGAATAGAGGGGATGTAATTGGGTAGGATAGCTTATGGAGGATATGTGTGTGCGGTATAGTGGGGATGTAATTGGGTAGGATAGCTTATGGAGGATATGTGTGTGCGGTATAGTGGGGATGTAATTGGGTAGGATAGCTTACGGAGGATATGTGTGTGCTGTATAGTGGGGATGTAATTGGGTAAGATAGCTTATGGAGGATATATGTGTGCTGTATAGTGGGGATGTAATTGGGTAGGATAGCTAATGGAGGATATGTGTTGTGTGTGCTGTATAGAGGGGATGTAATTGGGTAGGATAGCCTATGGAGGTTATGTGAATGTTGTATAGTGGGATGTAATTGGGTAGGATAGCTTATGGAGGTTATATGTGTGCTGTATAGTGGGGATGTAATTGGGTAGGATAGCTTATAGAGGATATGTGTGTGCTGTATAGAGGGGATGTAATTGGGTATGATAGCTTATGGAGGATATGTGTGTGCTGTATAGAGGGGATGTAAATGGGTAGGATAGCTTATGGAGGATATGTGGGTGCTGTATAGAGTCAATGTTATTGAGTAGGATAGCTTATGGAGGTTATGTGTGTGCTGTATAGAGGGGATGTAATTGGGTAGGATAGCTTATGGAGGATATGTGTGTGCTGTATAGAGGGGATGTAATTGGGTAGGATAGCTTATGGAGGATATGTGTCTGCAGTATAGAGGGGATGTAATTGGGAAGGATAGCTTATGGAGGATATGTGTGTGTTGTATAGAGGGGATGTAATTGGGAAGGATAGCTTATGGAGGATATGTGTGTGTGCTGTATAGAGGGGATGTAATTGGGTAGGATAGATTATAGAGGATATGTGTGTGCTGTATAGAGGGGATGTGATTGGGTAGGATAGCTTATGGAGGATATGTATTTGCAGTATAGAGCGGTTGTAATTGGGTAGGATAGCTTATGGAGGATATGTGTGGGCTGTATAGATGGGTTGTAATTGGGTAGGATAGCTTATGTAGGATATGTGTGGGCTGTATTGAGGGGATGTAATTGGGTAGGGTAGCTTATGGAGGATATGTGTGCGCTGAATAGAGGGGATGTAATTGGGTAGGATAGCTTATGGAGGATATGTGTGTGCGGTATAGTGGGGATGTAATTGGGTAGGATAGCTTATGGAGGATATATGTGTGCTGTATAGAGGAGATGTAATTGTGTAGGATAGCTTATGGATGTTATGTGTATGCTGTATAGTGGGATGTAATTGGGTAGGATAGCTTATGGAGGTTATATGTGTGCTGTATAGTGTGATGTAATTGGGTAGGATAGCTTATGGAGGTTATGTGTGTGCTGTATAGAGGGGATGTAAATGGGTAGGATAGCTTATGGAGGATATGTGGGTGCTGTATAGAGTCAGTGTTATTGAGTAGGATAGCTTATGGAGGTTATGTGTGTGCTGTATAGAGGGGATGCAATTGGGTAGGATAGCTTATGGAGGATATGTGTGTGCTGTATAGAGGGGATGTAATTGGGTAGGATAGCTTATGGAGGATATGTGTCTGCAGTATAGAGGGGATGTAATTGGGTAGGATAGCTTATGGAGGATATGTGTGTGCTGTATAGAGGGGATGTAATTGGGTAGGATAGCTTATGGAGGATATGTGTGTGCTGTATAGAGGGGATGTAATTGGGTAGGATAGATTATGGAGGATATGTGTGTGTGCTGTATAGAGGGGATGTAATTGGGTAGGATAGACTATAGAGGATATGTGTGTGCTGTATATAGGGGATGTGATTGGGTAGGATAGCTTATGGAGGATATGTATTTGCTGTATAGAGCGATTGTAATTGGGTAGGATAGCTTATGGAGGATATGTTTGGGCTGTATAGATGGGTTGTAATTGGGTAAGATAGCTTATGGAGGATATGTGTGGGCTGTATAGAGGGGATGTAATTGGGTTGGATAGCTTATGGAGGATATGTGTGTGCTGTATAGAGGGGATGTAAATGGGTAGGATAGCTTATGGAGGATATGTGTGTGCTGTATTGAGGGGATGTAAATGGGTAGGATAGCTTATGGAGGATATGTGTGTGCTGTATAGAGGGGATATAATTGGGTAGGATAGCTTATGGAGGATATGTGTGTGCTGAATAGAGGGGATGTAATTGGGTAGGGTAACTTATGGAGGATATGTGTGTGCTGTATAGAGGGGATGTAATTGGGTAGGATAGCTTATGGAGGATATGTGTGTGCGGTATAGTGGGGATGTAATTGGGTAGGATAGCTTACGGAGGATATGTGTGTGCTGTATAGTGGGGATGTAATTGGGTAAGATAGCTTATGGAGGATATATGTGTGCTGTATAGTGGGGATGTAATTGGGTAGGATAGCTAATGGAGGATATGTGTGTGCTGTATAGAGGGGATGTAATTGGGTAGGATAGATTATGGAGGATATGTGTGTGCTGTATAGAGGGGATGTAATTGGGTAGGATAGCTTATGGAGGTTATGTGTATGTTGTATAGTGGGATGTAATTGGGTAGGATAGCTTATGGAGGTTATATGTGTGCTGTATAGTGGGGATGTAATTGGGTAGGATAGCTTATAGAGGATATGTGTGTGCTGTATAGAGGGGATGTAATTGGGTAGGATAGCTTATGGAGGATATGTGTGTGCTGTATAGAGGGGATGTAAATGGGTAGGATAGCTTATGGAGGATATGTGGGTGCTGTATAGAGTCAATGTTATTGAGTAGGATAGCTTATGGAGGTTATGTGTGTGCTGTATAGAGGGGATGTAATTGGGTAGGATAGCTTATGGAGGATATGTGTGTGCTGTATAGAGGGGATGTAATTGGGTAGGATAGCTTATCGAGGATATGTGTCTGCAGTATAGAGGGGATGTAATTGGGAAGGATAGCTTATGGAGGATATGTGTGTGTTGTATAGAGGGGATGTAATTGGGAAGGATAGCTTATGGAGGATATGTGTGTGTGCTGTATAGAGGGGATGTAATTGGGTAGGATAGATTATAGAGGATATGTGTGTGCTGTATAGAGGGGATGTGATTGGGTAGGATAGCTTATGGAGGATATGTATTTGCTGTATAGAGCGGTTGTAATTGGGTAGGATAGCTTATGGAGGATATGTGTGGGCTGTATAGATGGGTTGTAATTGGGTAGGATAGCTTATGTAGGATATGTGTGGGCTGTATAGAGGGGATGTAATTGGGTTGGATAGCTTATGGCGGATATGTGTGTGCTGTATGGAGGGGATGTAAATGGGTAGGATAGCTTATGGAGGATATGTGTGTGCTGTATAGATGGGATGTAATTGGGTTGGATAGCTTATGGAGGTTATTTGTGTGCTGTATAGAGGGGATGTAAATGGGTAGGATAGCTTATGGAGGATATATGTGTGCTGTATAGCGGAGATGTAATTGGGTATGATAGCTTATGGAGGTTATGTGTATGCTGTATAGTGGGATGTAATTGGGTAGGATAGCTGATGGAGGTTATATGTGTGCTGTACAGTGGGATGTAATTGGGTAGGATAGCTTATGGAGGTTATGTGTGTGCTGTATAGAGGGGATGTAATTGGGTAGGATAGCTTATGGAGGATATGAGGGTGCTGTATAGAGTCAATGTTATTGAGTAGGATAGCTTATGGAGGATATGTGTGTGCTGTATGGAGGGGATGTAAATGTGTAGGATAGCTTATGGAGGATATGTGTGTGCTGTATAGAGGGGATGTAATTGGGTTGGATAGCTTATGGAGGTTATTTGTGTGCTGTATAGAGGGGATGTAAATGGGTAGGATAGCTTATGGAGGATATGTGTGTGCTGTATTAAGGGGATGTAAATGGGTAGGATAGCTTATGGAGGATATGTGTGTGCTGTATAGAGGGGATATAATTGGGTAGGATAGCTTATGGAGGATATGTGTGTGCTGAATAGAGGGGATGTAATTGGGTAGGGTAGCTTATGGAGGATATGTGTGTGCTGTATAGAGGGGATGTAATTGGGTAGGATAGCTTATGGAGGATATGTGTGTGCGGTATAGTGGGGATGTAATTGGGTAGGATAGCTTACGGAGGATATGTGTGTGCTGTATAGTGGGGATGTAATTGGGTAAGATAGCTTATGGAGGATATATGTGTGCTGTATAGTGGGGATGTAATTGGGTAGGATAGCTAATGGAGGATATGTGTGTGCTGTATAGAGGGGATGTAATTGGGTAGGATAGATTATGGAGGATATGTGTGTGCTGTATAGAGGGGATGTAATTGGGTAGGATAGCTTATGGAGGTTATGTGTATGCTGTATAGTGGGATGTAATTGGGTAGGATAGCATATGGAGGTTATATGTGTGCTGTATAGTGGGGATGTAATTGGGTAGGATAGCTTATGGAGGATATGTGGGTGCTGTATAGAGGGGATGTAAATGGGTAGGATAGCTTATGGAGGATATGTGGGTGCTGTATAGAGTCAATGTTAATGAGTAGGATAGCTTATGGAGGTTATGTGTGTGCTGTATAGAGGGGATGTAATTGGGTAGGATAGCTTATGGAGGATATGTGTGTGCTGTATAGAGGGGATGTAATTGGGTAGGATAGCTTATGGAGGATATGTGTCTGCAGTATAGAGGGGATGTAATTGGGTAGGATAGCTTATGGAGGTTATGTGTGTGCTGTATAGAGGGGATGTAATTGGGTAGGATAGCTTATGGAGGATATGTGTGTGTTGTAAAGAGGGGATGTAATTGGGAAGGATAGCTTATGGAGGATATGTGTGTGTGCTGTATAGAGGGGATGTAATTGGGTAGGATAGATTATAGAGGATATGTGTGTGCTGTATAGAGGGGATGTGATTGGGTAGGATAGCTGATGGAGGATATGTATTTGCTGTATAGAGCGGTTGTAATTGGGTAGGATAGCTTATGGAGGATATGTGTGGGCTGTATAGATGGGTTGTAATTGGGTAGGATAGCTTATGGAGGATATGTGTGGGCTGTATAGAGGGGATGTAATTGGGTTGGATAGCTTATGGAGGATATGTGTGTGCTGTATGGAGGGGATGTAAATGGGTAGGATAGCTTGTGGAGGATATGTGTGTGCTGTATAGATGGGATGTAATTGGGTTGGATAGCTTATGGAGGTTATTTGTGTGCTGTATAGAGGGGATGTAAATGGGTATGATAGCTTATGGAGGATATGTGTGTGCTGTATTGAGGGGATGTAAATGGGTAGGATAGCTTATGGAGGAAATGTGTGTGCTGTATTGAGGGGATGTAAATGGGTAGGATAGCTTATGGAGGATATGTGTGTGCTGTATAGAGGGGATATAATTGGGTAGGATAGCTTATGGAGGATATGTGTGTGCTGTATAGAGGGGATGTAATTGGGTAGGGTAGCTTATGGAGGATATGTGTGTGCTGTATAGAGGGGATGTAATTGGGTAGGATAGCTTATGGAGGATATGTGTGTGCGGTAAAGAGGGGATGTAATTGGGTAGGATAGCTTATGGAGGATATGTGTGTGCTGTATAGTGGGGATGTAATTGGGTAAGATAGCTTATGGAGGATATATGTGTGCTGTATAGCGGAGATGTAATTGGGTAGGATAGCTTATGGAGGTTATGTGTATGCTGTATAGTGGGATGTAATTGGGTAGGATAGCATATGGAGGTTATATGTGTGCTGTATAGTGGGATGTAATTGGGTAGGATAGCTAATGGAGGATATGGGGTTGCTGGATAGAGGGGATGTAATTGGGTAGGATAGCTTATGGAGGATATGTGTGTGCTGTATAGAGGGGATGTAATTGGGTAGGATAGCTTATGGAGGATATGTGTGTGTGCTGTATAGAGGGGATGTAATTGGGTAGGATAGATTATAGAGGATATGTGTGTGCTGTATAGAGGGGATGTGATTGGGTAGGATAGCTTATGGAGGATATGTATTTGCTGTATAGAGCGGTTGTAATTGGGTAGGATAGCTTATGGAGGATATGTGTGGTCTGTATAATGGGTTGTAATTGGGTAGGATAGCTTATGGAGGATATGTGTGTGCTGTATAGAGGGGATGTAATTGGGTAGGATAGCTTATGGAGGATATGTGTGTGTGCTGTATAGAGGGGATGTAATTGGGTAGGATAGATTATAGAGGATATGTGTGTGCTGTATAGAGGGGATGTGATTGGGTAGGATAGCTTATGGAGGATATGTATTTGCTGTATAGAGCGGTTGTAATTGGGTAGGATAGCTTATGGAGGATATGTGTGGGCTGTATAATGGGTTGTAATTGGGTAGGATAGCTTATGGAGGATATGTGTGTACTGTATAGAGGGGATGTAATTGGGTAGGATAGCTTATGGAGGATATGTGTGTGCTTTATAGAGGGGATGTAATTGGGTTGGATAGCTTATGGAGGATATGTGTGTGCTGTATAGAGGGGATGTAATTGGGTAGGATAGCCTATGGAGGTTATGTGTGGGCTGTATAGAGGGGATGTAATTGGGTAGGATAGCTTATGGAGGATATGTGTGGGCTGTATAGAGGGGATGTAATTGGGTAGAATAGCTTATGGAGGATATGTGTGTGCTGTATAGAGGGATGTAATTGGGTAGGATAGCTTATGGAGGTTATGTGTGTGCTGTATAGAGGGGATGTAATTGGGTAGGATAGCTTATGGAGGTTATGTGTGTGCTGTATAGAGGGGATATAAATGGGTAGGATAGCTTATGGAGGATATGTGTGTGCTGTATAGAGGGGATGTTATTGGGTTGGATAGCTTATGGAGGATATGTGTGTGTTGTATAGTTGGGGATGCAATTGGGTAGAATAGCTTATGGAGGTTATGTGTGTGCTGTATAGAGGGGATGTAATTGGGTAGGGTAGCTTATGGAGGATATGTGTGTGTTGTATAGAGGGGATGTAATAGGGTAGGATAGCTTATGGAGGATATGTGTGGGCTGTATAGTGGGGATGTAATTGGGTAGGATAGCTTATGGAGGTCATACTTCCTTTTTATTTAAACTTGCAACAAGGCATAAATATAAAATTTACATAAAATAGAATAAATAGAATAAATAGAATTAATACATAACAAAAATAACTTGGGAATACATAACATATTCACATATTATGCCCTCATAACAAACCATAATACCTAAACCTGACACACGTACTACCTAAAACCTACCAGAAAAAACTAAGCAAGGATTTTGAATCACACAACACCTTTCTAATTACAACTTTTCTATCTAAATTCCTTATTAGTACCCACCACCATTTTCTACCACCTTCAGGAAGATGTATGCAAACCTTCTTATAAAAAAAAAAACATTAATAAAAAATTCTACTGGGGGTGTAAGAAGAAAAGCCCAAAGCTAAAACACAAAGAGACCTTCAACCATCCACTCAAGGGGGCTTCAGCTGGCCCTACAAGTGAGACCAGCTGACAGCATCCAGTCTCTCTTTGTCTTGATCCATCATCCTTTTCACCTCTTGTAGAATCAAACCCACCACCATATCACAGGGGAAGATCTTTTTCCGAATGGAAACATGACAGCGTGCGCCCCACGTGTGATACCGAACTGCTAAAGTAAATAAATAAGTTGTGGTCAAATCAAATCAACTGTACCTTTTGACTATGCCATAAGCCCACTCAGGGTAACTAAGCTCTGAAAGGCACGGGATACCAATGGCCTTTGATAGCTCCTCATAAACTTTTTTGTTAAAGGGGCACTCAAGCAAAAAGTGGTCTATTGTCTCCTCCACCCCTTGACACTCCTCCCGTGGACAACCACGATCACCGGCACTCTTCCACTTGAGGTTCCCTCTAACATAAAACTTTCCATGAAAAGAGAGCCAGGCAATATCCTTAAACTTTGATGGTATCCTCTGTGAATTTAACAAAGCTAACCCACTCCAAGCGACATCAGCCGAGCAGTCCCTCAGTGACAGCGAGACATGAAAGTGGGTCTGCAAAATCCTTCTCCCCAACTCTCTTCTGGAGAAGTTTTTGACTTCACTCACTTTCATATAATATCTCTTTATCACCCTCAAGCTCTGGATGACATAGATCTGGAGGTAACCATGCCGAATCCGTAAACTTCTCTGAGTACTCACAGATGAGATGTTCTATGTCACAAGCCTCTGCCTGTGCAGACAGAACCACTGTGACATAATCTGCATAGGCCACCACCTTCAGTGGACACTCCAGACTTAGCTGCACCCCACCTACCATTTCATTCTCTACCATTCTAATAAAGGGATCAATCGCAAAAACATATAGGAGGGTGCTCAGGGGGCATCCCTGATGAACTCTGGAGCATACACCAAAAGTAGGACCCACCCAGCCATTCACATGTGGGAAGCTTTCAGCCAGTCTGTAGATAGTTTTTAACCAATTCACCACATGCCCTGGAAGACCATACCATTCCAGTAGGGCCCAAAGTTACTCATGGTTTACCAGGTCAAAAGCCTTAGACTGATCCAATGCCAGTAGGTGCTTTCCCCACTTCTCAGCCCTATACCGCTCAATGGCCTCCCGGACACCAAGGACAGCACTAAACATGCTATGACCTTTCACAGTGCAATGCTGAGAAGGTGAAAGTAAGAGCTCAGAAAGTTCCGATAGCCTATTAAAAAGTACTTTTGCCAAAATCTTCCTGTCTGTATTAAGAAGGGCTATGGGGCTCCAGTTCTCAATATGGGATGGAGCCTTCCCTTTAGATAGTAAAATAAGTACAGATAACCTCATAGAAGGGGATAGTATTCCCTTTTCCAGGCTCTCATTAAACACTTCCATAAGGCGAGGAACTAAGTGGTCGGAATAGAACTTATAAAATTTGTAATTCATTTTGATGAACATCATCTTTTCCACATTCTGGGAAAGTAATCTCCTACGCCGATCACTGACAAGGTTCCCGGCTGCGCTGAAAGCTCTTTCAGAGTACACACTGGAAGGTGGGCAACTTAGATAAAGCATAGCCAGTTTGTGTAAGGGCCTCCAAATTGCCTCTTTTTCCTGCCAGTAGTGAAACAGACTGTGTAACATGCCTATTTGGATGCTATCCCTAAAATAATCATCCATAATTCTCTGAATGGTGACCGTATCAGACAAAGTCACAGTAGACATGTCACTCATTGTAGACAGTTCTTTCAGACAAAACCAGATGTCATTAGTCTTTGCTGACTGATCTGCATCACCAGCAGTAGTGGGTCTCTTAGGAAAATTTTGTTTTTTTCTGGCAGCCACAGGAACTGAAGGAGGAGATGCTGCCGTGTCACGTGCCACTTTAGCTGACAATTTTTTCACCAACAGCTCTTTGCATCTTTTCAGATTCATGTCCATTAGCAAGAAAGACACAAGGTATGACTTAAACCTAAGATCAAATATGGTCACCAAAATATAGTGATCTGATTTCAAGAGATTGACGACCCTTGGATCCTGGCAAAGCGAATGAAGGGCTTGAGCTACAAGTCTGACATATTTAGCAGAATCACTCAATTTCAGCTCCTCCTTCAGTTTCTCCAGCTGCTTTTGCAAAAGTCTGATTGACCTGACTCAAGCTGGCAGTGTCTGAACTAACTTCACAGGTGGCAAGTTCAAAGGGTTTGGGAACCTTGCACAACATGGAAATTATTCTCCAGTGCACTTGACTAAGGTGCATTCCCACTCCTTCATAGAGGGTAGAATTCCACCTAGTTACTACCACTTGCTTCAGCTGATGGCAGGGCACATTCAACAATACTTGGTAGTGCTGCAACCTTGATATGCAGTTGCTGAATGTTGAAAATGTCCCGAAATCTTTCGGGCCACCGACAGCATCTCCTGCATGCCACGGTCATTTTTTAAAAAATGTTCCACCACCAAATTAATTGTGTTAGCAAAACATGGGACATGTTTAAATTCGCCCAGATGTAATGCTCGCACAATATTTGTGGCATTGTCAGAAATCACAAATCCCGTGGAGAGTCCAAGTGGGGTAAGCCATTTTGCAATGATTTCCCTGAGTTTTTCTAAGAGGTTCTCAGCGGTATACCTCTTAGGGAACCCGGTGATACACAGAGTAGCCTACATCTGAATGAGCTGCCATTTGTTAGATGCTGCTGTTGTTGCTGTTTGCACTGTTGGAGGCAATACACCTACACAGTGGGCTGCCACAGTCATGTAATTTTTATATTGCCCTGTCCTGCTTGTCTACATATCTGTGGTTAAGTGGACGGTGGGCACATTGGAATTTCGGAGGACACTAATAAAGTTTTTTTATAGTTCTTGTACAGACTGGGAATTGCTGTTCTAGTGAAGTGGAATTTAGAAGGGACATGGTAGCAGGGACACAGGACCTAAATAAACTGTCTAAAACCCACAGCATTAATGGCGGATACTGGACGCACATCTAATACCAGCATAGAACAGTTCAGAGTCAACATGACACCTAGGCAGTGAGCTTGTGGGGTAGGGATGATTGTTGAGTTTTCAACAGTGATAGAGATATCAGGTTGGTAACTTCTATTGGGCGGTGGGAATACTATTAATTCTGTTTTGGAAAGATTAGCTAGCGGCAGTACGCTCGTTCCGAGCGATGTTCGCACATCTGCGCATGCGTACGGTTTTTAGTACGCATGCGCGAACCAGTCAGTGCGGCCGAAAAACATTTGTATGCAATATAGCGAGTGCCTGCTATTTTGAGTGACAGAATGAGGCGTATGTGGGTGGTAATAGGGGAAGGTGCTTGAAAACGGGGAGTGGAGATCCATTCACAGGCATGCTTAAAGGTCAAAACGGGCGTTTTATGGGTGTGCATAATTAATACAGCAGCGTCAATGACCACGTCACTTGGTTTTTTTTAACTCAGAACTGCTCGCAAAATAGCGGTTGAAAAAACCAACCACAAGAATAGCGAGCAGTTCATATCCTGTTCGATGTACTCGATTAATCTAATAAATAGCGGACATGACGTATGGTGCGAGCGGCCAGGGGGCGTTTTTAAGAAATAAAAGAGCGTATGTTTTGCTCGCTCGTTCAGACTTTGAGGTGTGAACAGACTGCAATGTGCGAACGGATCATTTGCATAGCCACCCCTTGTTTTTGAACGAACGCAAATAGCGAACGGCTCTGAATGAGGGCCTAAGGCCCTCATTCAGAGCCGCTCGCTAGCGGCAGTACGCTCGTTCCGAGCGATGTTCGCACAACTGCGCATGCGTACGGTTTTTAGTACGCATGCGCGAACCAGTCAGTGCGACCGAAAATCGTTTGTACGATATATAGCGAATGCCTGCTATTTTGAGTGACAGAATGAGGCGTATGTGGGTGGTAACAGGGGAAGGTGCTTGAAAACGGGGGAGTGGAATTGAAACGCAGGCGTGCTTAAAGGTCAAAACGGGCGTTTTAAGGGAGTGCATAATTAATACAGCAGCGTCATTGACCACATCACTTGTTTTTTTTTAACTCAGAACTGCTCGCAAAATAGCGGTTCAAAAAACCAACCACAAGAATAGCGAGCAGTTCATACGCTGTACGATGTACTCGATTAATCTAATAAATAGCGGACATGACGTATGGTGCGAGCGGCCAAGGGGCGTTTTTAGCAAAAAAACGAGCGTATGTTTTGCTCGTTCGTTCAGACTTAGAGGTGTGAACAGACTGCAAAGTGCGAACGGATCATTTGAATAGCCACCCCTTGTTTTTGAACGAACGACCGCAAATAGCGAACGGCTCTGAATGAGGGCCTAAGTTTGAGGTGACAAGATGTCATCTAAGATGAAATGGCAGAAAGAAAGTCAGTGACACGGACCAGTACAGGTGGTGACAAATCTGGGGAGATTTGAGTATCATCAGCGTACAGATGATACTGAAAACCAAAATATCTGAATAGTTTAGCAAAAGAGGTGGTATAGAATTGAGTAAAGCAGAGGACCTAAGACTGAGTCTTGTGTTCTCCAGCTGCTAGAGGTAGCGAAGAGGAGACAGAATCAGAATAGCGAACACTGAAAGAGCGATTAGATAACTGGGATACGAACCAGAATAGGGCTGTGTCCTGAAGACGTAGGGATTGTAGTGTTTGTGTGAGAAGAGAGTGGTCAACAGTGACAAAAGCAGCAGAGAAATTTAGAAGAATTAGGAGTGAGTAATGGCCTTTAGACTTAGCAGTGATCAGTTAATTCACTACCTTAGTCAGTGCTGTCGCTGTAGAGTGTTAATAATGAAAGCCGGACTGACGTGGGTCCAATAAGTTGTGTGAGGCGGGTGTAGGCACATCTCAAGTACAGTAGCTTGGAGCTGGGTAATTTCTTTTTTTTTTTTAAATAAGCGTAATCACTGCATGCTTGACTAAGATTACATTTCGTATTTAAGGTTGGGATAAGCATAGTAGATAGAACTCTATAGATATGTGAGGGTATAGGATCAAGAGGAGGGGTAGTAGAGTAGGAAGATAATAGGAGGGTAGATCATTCATCTTTATTTGTGGGATCAAATGAAGAGAAGGTGCCAGTGTGTTCATGGAAGGAATTGATCAGGTCACTAGTAGGAGAAGAACATTCCATTTTATTTTGTATCTTATCAGTTTTTCCCTTGAAATAGGAAGCAAGATATTGTTTGCTGATAGCAGCCGATGGGTTGGGTGAGAAGTAATTTAAATGCATTAAAATGTCTCTTGGGATTAGAAGCTTGAGCAGAGATGAAGATTGGAAATATGTTTGTTTGGCAGTGTCCATAGACTTACGATAAGAGTGGTAGATAGTCTTATATGTGAGGAAGTTACGAGATTTACACAATTGAGTTTTTGTTGGCATCTTGTTAATATAGAATGACATCTAAGTCTATGTGAAGCATTATTGGGTAGCTGGAGCCACTTCATCTATTTATAGAGTTTGGTTATGGTGTGATGCAGCAATCTTTGGAGAAGTGAATGTAGATATTGGTGAGAGTAGTTGTTGCAGAGAGGTGGAAAGTTGTTGAAAATTAGTAACGTTAATATTTCTGCAGGTTAGAGAAGGCTTGGTAGGATTCTGTGACACTGAGGACCTCATTCAGAGCCGCTCGCAAAATGCGAGCGCTCACTCTGAATGAGGGCAGCCGCTTTTCTTTTGAAAGGTGGACTCCTGGCCGCTTGCTAAGCTGTGGGTTACCACCCACAGCTTTAGCGAGTAACAAGGTGATAATCACGATGGACGAGACCATCGCGACCATCGAGGCTTGCGACGAGACCCTTGGAGTCGGGTCTTATCTACCGCAAGCCCTGGGCAGCTTCCTGCTCTAACAGAGCAGAGCAGGAAGCTACCTACTGACATCACTGCTGATGTCAGTAGGGCCACCTACAAACAGCAGGCATTCCTTCAGGAACGCCTCCATTTGTCCGGCTACCCCCCTCCCCACCTACAAAATGTCACTCACTCCAGAGCTAGCACATGAGCACCGCGGCCACTGCGTATGCGCAGGGCCTCACCATCGACCCACTTGCGAGTGTATAGGCCCTTGCAAGCGGGTCTGAATGAGTTTGAAGTGATGGAGAAGAGACTGCAGGTGATAAGGTTGTGATAGGAGAGAGGGAAAGGAGCGAAAGGAGTGTTATACTGCTTTTATACCAAAGTTCCAGTTCTGACCCAGAGGTTGGAACAGTGTTCCAATCCGGATCAGACCTGGAACTTCCCCAGAGCTGACCCAGGATATTCCGGATTCAGCGCCGTTCACACCAGAGCTGGGTCTGCAGTGACCTGGCTCTTCCAGTATTGGGCGCTTGGAAATGATGTAATCTCCAAGCGCCGCTGAAGCCAGTCAATTGGCCGACATGTGGCGTGATCTGGGTCACCTTGGCAAAATACCCGAGTTAGATACCTGGGTCCCTTGACCTGGGTGAATCCATTTACACCAACAAAAAACCCGGGATTTTTAGCTTGGTGTAAAAAGGGTATAAGTGAGTTCAGATACTGCGCATAGTCTGGTGCATACAAGATCCAGGCAGTGGCTTCCGTATGAGTAAAGAGCATCCTTATGAGTAAAGGAGACTGTGGGTGAAATTCCCCATCATGATTGTGGGGATGTCTGATGTTTAGAAGAACTGTGTTAGCCATGTTTCTGTCATTGCCAGAAGGCTGAGGTTGTTTGAGATAAAGAGGTCATGGATGGATGGATGTTAATTTGTTACAAACGACTTATTTATCAATGAGTGTTATCATTCACAACGAGTGATAAAACTTGTTGCGCATGACAAAATGGTGCTCCAGCCAATCAGCTTCCAACTGACATTTTTCGAACAGATGACAGTTGGGAGCTGATTGGCTGGAGTACCATTATCATACGCAAGGAGTTTTATCACTGGTTGTGAATGATAACACTCATTGATTAATAAGGCACAGAGAAAGCATTCCATAAGGCACATTTTAGTGACTGGAGGTTAGCTGGATTTATATTGCATTGTGAATCACCTGTATGTGAGTGAGACATGTGGATGGGACCTGGATTTAGCAATATGTCACCAGCTATTAAAAGCAGAAGGAGAGAGACATAAAAATACGTGTAAGATGTGTGTGAAAGGCTTTTATAGGGACAGGCTGTGTATGTAATAGTTAATGTACAGATGTGACCTCACTTATCTGTTGAAGCTGGATAATTGGCTGAGACAGAATCTGTTTAAAATTAAATCTGTACAACGCCATTTTGCGAATGGCAACAAGACGCCATTTTGCGACTGGCCGCCCAGCGCCATTTTAGCGAATCTCGCACATTATAGGTACATACGGCGATGCTATTATTTAGCGTCGCGCGATTCCCACGCAATAGAAAGATGTTAAAAGTCCTCATTATATAAATACAGACAGTTACTAAAACATATAATATGATCAACCCTGCAAAACACGTACCATGGTGTACTTCACAAAACACGTAGTCGCACAATGCTAACTAGCGTCTTTTCTTAATACCCCAATACTTACACACTGCACACTTACATAAAAAGGTTCCCTAGCATTAAGGTTCATATTTAAGGTTCTATTCATTATCAGTAATGTTGTGCAATACATGTTATTTGATATCTAAGGTTTAGTGCATGATAAGCAGACCGTGTTTGGTGTCATTCTAAACCACTGTGTCTTTGCAGGTTTCCGGTTCCATCGGGGAAGAAGTCGCAACATGTGTCTGCAAGTTATGGATGATAGAGAGTTAGGCATTGAAATGTATCCTGTAATGCAGCCAGTTTAGATTTGTTATGCAGCGGGAAAATGGACACAAAGAGCTGTTGGAGGCTGGAATGTGACCATACAAATTGACCTATGAACTGTACTGTAACAGAAGAACCAGGAAGAAGAACCAATGGAATCATGCCAACCTGTTCTATTGTATTGCCTATCTCTGTTAGAGTATAGATTCAGGCTCTCTGAAACTAGATGCTAGTCTTCTTGCTTTGCTGTTGACGGAGGTTTCATCTTTGATGCTGGGATCTGCATTCAGAGCGCGTGCGTATGTAACGACTGTACCTTGTATCTGTATAATTTGTTTTCGCTAATTGTATTTAGATCACAGCGTGTAACTATCTGTTTTTATGGTAAATAATACATTTTTGTGCTTTGGAACCACAATCAAAGTCTGAAAGAAATTATTTCTTGTGCGACTCATAACGCTAAACAGCGACAATTTTAGAGTGTATAGATAGGTAGGAATCCATATATATTTGCTGCAGCCGTGCCAGACTTGCGATGTGACTAGGATGCATCAGACTGTGCTGATTAATTTGACATGTGACACTTGTCTATCTGTGTGTGAATGAGTCTCTCGAACAGCACGCAAAAGGGCTAAGATGCAGCGGCCGCAGCTTTTTTCCATGCCAAGTTCCGATTACAGGCTCACATGCATACAAGTGTCACATATCAAATTCATCAGCACAGCTAACAGAGGTGCATAGAACCTGGCAGCTCACTCAAGCCAGGCATATCACTATACATGGCGTCAGGGCCGTAGCTAGGGTAGTGCGACCGGTGCCATCGCACAGGGCACCACAGGTCAGGGGGCGCTGTTTGGGCCTGTAACATTTCTGTTTATTATCATTCTCACTTGTAGCTTACTCTTATTTCATCCCCAGCATCTCCTGGCCTCCCCTATCTCTTCCCTGGCCCTTCCCCATGAGGCCATGGCCCTCTCTCAGGTGCACTATATTATGTCCCTATTTATCCCCAGCATCTCCTGGCCTCCCCTATCTCTTCCCTGGCCCTTCCCCATGAGGCCATGGCCCTCTCTCATGTGCACTATATTATGTCCCTATTTATCAACAGCATCTCCTGGCCTCCACTATCTCTTCCCTGGCCCTTCCCCATGAGGCCATGGCCCTCTCTCTGGTGCACTATATTATGTCTCTATTTATCACCAGCATCTCCTGGCCTCCCCTATCTCTTCCCTGGCCCTTCCCCATGAGGCCATGGCCCTCTCTCAGGTGCACTATATTATGTCCCTCTTTATCCCCAGCATCTCCTGGCCTCCCCTATCTCTTACCTGGCCCTTCCCCATGAGGCCATGGCCCTCTCTCAGGTGCACTATATTATATCCCTATGTTTCCCCAGCATCTCCTGGCCTCCCCTATCTCTTCCCTGGCCCTTCCCCATGAGGCCATGGCCCTCTCTCAGGTGCACTATATTATGTCCCTATTTATCCCCAGCATCTCCTGGCCTCCCCTATCTCTTCCCTGGCCCTTCCCCATGAGGCCATGGCCCTCTCTCAGGTGCACTATATTATGTCCCTATGTATCCCCAGCATCTCCTGGCCTCCCCTATCTCTTCCCTTGCCCTTCCCCATGAGGCCATGGCCCTCTCTCAGGTGCACTATATTATATCCCTATTTATCCCCAGCATCTCCTGGCCTCCCCTATCTCTTCCCTGGCCCTTCCCCATGAGGCCATGGCCCTCTCTCTGGTGCACTATATTATGTCTCTATTGATCCCCAGCATCTCCTGGCCTCCCCTATCTCTTACCTGGCCCTTCCCCATGAGGCCATGACCCTCTCTCAGGTGCACTATATTATATCCCTATTTATCCCCAGCATCTCCTGGCCTCCCCTATCTCTTCCCTGGCCCTTCCCCATGAGGCCATGGCCCTCTCTCAGGTGCACTATATTATGTCCCTATTTATCCCCAGCATCTCCTGGCCTCCCCTATCTCTTCCCTGCCCCTTCCCCATGAGGCCATGGCCCTCTCTCAGGTGCACGATATTATGTCCCTATTTATCCCCAGCATCTCCTGGCCTCCCCTATCTCTTCCCTGGCCCTTCCCCATGAGGCCATGGCCCTCTCTCAGGTGCACTATATTATGTCCCTATTTATCCCCAGCATCTCCTGGCCTCCCCTATCTCTTACCTGGCCCTTCCCCATGAGGCCATGGCCCTCTCTCAGGTGCACTATATTATATCCCTATTTATCCCCAGCATCTCCTGGCCTCCCCTATCTCTTCCCTGGCCCTTCCCCATGAGGCCATGGCCCTCTCTCAGGTGCACTATATTATGTCCCTATTTATCCCCAGCATCTCCTGGCCTCCCCTATCTCTTCCCTGGCCCTTCCCCATGAGGCCATGGCCCTCTCTCAGGTGCACTATATTATGTCCCTATTTATCCCCAGCATCTCCTGGCCTCCCCTATCTCTTCCCTGGCACTTCCCCATGAGGCCGTGGCCCTCTCTCAGGTGCACTATATTATGTCCCTATTTATCCCCAGCATCTCCTGGCCTCTCCTTTCTCTTCCCTGGCCCTTCCCCATGAGGCCATGGCCCTCTCTCAGGTGCACTATATTATGTCCCTATTTATTCCCAGCATCTCCTGGCCTCCCTTATCTCTTCCCTGGCCCTTCCCCATGAGGCCATGGCCCTCTCTCAGGTGCACTATATTATGTCCCTATTTATCCCCAGCATCTCCTGGCCTCCCCTATATCTTCCCTGGCCCTTCCCCATGAGGCCGTGGCCCTCTCTCAGGTGCACTATATTATGTCCCTATTTATCCCCAGCATCTCCTGGCCTCCCCTATATCTTCCCTGGCCCTTCCCCATGAGGCCGTGGCCCTCTCTCAGGTGCACTATATTATGTCCCTATTTATCCCCAGCATCTCCTGGCTTCCCCTATATCTTCCCTGGCCCTTCCCCATGAGGCCGTGGCCCTCTCTCAGGTGCACTATATTATGTCCCTATTTATCCCCAGCATCTCCTGGCCTCCCCTATATCTTCCCTGTTCCTTCCCCATGAGGCCATTCCCCTTTTTAGGGTGCATTATGTCCCTTTGAAAAATGAGGGGGGCGCCAATGTTCTTTCTGGCACAGGGCACCAGAAAGTCTAGTTACAGCTTTGTATGGCGTATTGAGGCAAGATGACGAAGGACACATCTGTATGAAGAGAATATAGCTCATGAGTAAGAGGGGGATGGATTATTGAAGTGGCACAGAGGGGTGACATACAGGGAGAGTGAATGATGTAACAGCTTTAGAGGTGACACAATGGAGTGATATTAAAAAAACTATTTGTGGTACTGTACATAGTGATTTTTGAATAAAAGTCAAGATTTCTTCTTCAGAGTCCATAGGCTTCACAGAATCTACATTGGGGTATGTAGTGGAAATGATCCATTGCACCAAACAGCTTCTAGCTTTGCAGCTCCCAGCATGCACTGGTCCTCCTCACTATATACCCACCCCCAGCCACAGGCATTCAGTTTTTTTCATTGGTGCGTGTGCAAGTATCCAGGCGCACCTGTTATAACAGCGTGACTGCCTAGGCAGTCCCAGGCTTTTTTCTTTTATGATTTACTTTGTTTCAATGACTACCGAGTTTAGCAGTATCAGGAGCCATTAAAGATGCAGGTACCGCGATTCCTACTACCTCAGCCGGGGCCAGTATTGCTATATACCCTGAGGTTCTTGGCGGACCTCAGAGTGGCTTAGCTAGCGCCTGGGCTGAGGTCCGGACTGCAGGTCTGGCACAGAGATGATAGGTAAGTGCGCGGCAGTCCTAGCATCCAGTGTACGAGACGAATCGGTGCAGGGGGAAGGCCTTGTTTGACATGTCGTCACTAAGGCGGCTGGGTCCTTATCTAGCGTGCACTAGTAAGTATCTACTACTATGAGACCAGTGTACCCGGCTGTCAAAATCGCAGCTTAGGGGAAACAAGGCGCTCCCCCAGGCGCTCCTCCCCCAACCCAGATGCAACTTCCAGTACGGAGTTCAGCGTCTGGTTTGCTATATTTGACCACCTCGTGGTAAGACGCTCGCAGATCACGTTTGTGTGTGTACTGCTGTAGCTGTTAGTCACAGAGGTTGGTCGGGCTCCCTGTATACCTCTCCTTTAGGCCTGGTATATAGCACTCTATATCCTACCATTATCCCTCCGGGGCTGGCTAGTTGATTAAGAATACCATTTGCAATAGCAATTGTTCGTATTTATGCATTGTATGTGACTTTAATGCTAGCTGCTGTATTGTACTGCCTTTTTGTTTCAAACTGTCAGTTATATCTTTCACTGTGTTTCTCATTCTATGAAGGGTGTGGGGGGTTTCATTGATAAGTCACATTGCATTTATACTGTACACCTTATACCATTTATACATTTGTCATGTCTAAAGGTGTAGGTTAGAAGGATGATATGCCAGTACTCAGATCTTGTGTAGGTGAGAAGGATGATATGCCAGTACTCAGATCATGTGTGTCCTGTTTGGCAGGCCTGTCTGAGCAGGATGTTAACCTGGATGGATTGTGTAGCCACTGTTGTAAACAGCTAACTGCTCAAGCCAGTTCATCTAGAGCTCCAGCGCTAGAACAACTCGGGTGGTATCAGGTTTTGTTGCACTTAGTAGACAAAGTCACAGAAGCGCGGGCTCTGACTGTGATTTTTCCCCATGCTGTGGGGTATTTACAGCAGTAGCATCCTTCTATGTATATGCCCCCCATGAATTCCTTATGGGTTAATTCTACAGCTCACTCTAGTCAGAGTATACTGACTTCTATAGCTCCTCAGCAGCCAGATAGACAAGTGGCGGCAAAACAGGGGCATAAGAGAAGTCCTATCAGTTGTCTCATGACGACCTGGACTCCTCTTCAGACTCTCAGACTCTCTTCAGACTCTCAGATACTCAGAGTTCTGGGTCTTGCTCAGTAGAAGAAGACCATCAGTCCCTTGTGGATGTCCCCTCTCTGGTAAGAGCAGTTAGGTCTGTCCTCAATATAGAGGAAAAGGAGGCCCCGCCGAGAGCCAAGGTGGTCTTTAGGCATCAAAAGGTGGCTAAGGATTATTTTTCTCAGTCTGAACAACTGACGAATTTTATGTCTGAGGCATGGAGTACTCCTGGGAAGCATTTCCATGTTACAAGGAATATAACCTCTCTGTACTCATTACTCAATTTCCCCCAACGATAGACGCTCATGTCAGGAGGTTGATTACCAATGCTACATTACCCATTCCTGCAGCATCCTTCCTATCATTTGAAATCCATGTTTTCATTATCTGGAGCTATTACCAGACCAGCTATGACTGTAGCCTGGGTAGCGAAAGCTATGGAGGAATGGACGACATCTCTGGAAAGTACTATGTCTGAGGCTACCACAGAACAGCAGTCTTTTCTCTATCAGATGCGAGAAGCAGCTGTGTATATGGGGGAAGTGGTCATTGATGCCGGTATTTTGGCTTCTAGGGTATTGGCAACTTCAGTTGCAGCTCGAAGATACCTTTTGCTAAAAACCTAAAAGGTGTAATCAGGATCCAAGAAGGCTCTTGAATCATTGCCTTTTGTGGGGAAGGTACTGTTTGGGTCAGAGCTGGATGACATAATGACTTCTCTGGCAACACCAAAGTCATCTGAATTGTCATCCACGACTACTCCTAAATTTAGGCAGTCGACAGCTCGGTCCTTTTGCCCACAGTGTAGGGCGTGGGGCCAGTCTTCCTCTAGACAGAGTCATGCCCTCAAGACACGTCAGCCCAAGAAATCTTGGTCAGGCAAACATCCTGCCTCCAAGTCAGATAGTTAGTCTACTGTGTGATGGGGCAGGCCTCCCCCTGTGGGGTCTCAGGGTTGGAGGCGGACTCTTACAGTTCTCCCAGACCTGGTATCAGGCAACTACAGATGCCTGCGTTCAAGAGCTGGTTTCTCAGGGTTATGACATCAGAGGTTTGTGGATATAAAAACTGTTACACTTCATGCAGTGCAATGATTCATATATCAAATGAAAGGAAATGTAATGGCCGCCAGTGTATATGGCATGTCTGATTAAGACACAGGCTACATCTGAGGCAAATTGGTCAGCTGATCAAAGGAGATAATTTGCACTGTGTTTGACACCACACTAGGCCAGAGTAGTATAATAAACGACTGTTTGCCTCACTGAACTACATCACAAACTACATCACAAACACAGGTAATACAGTAACAGTTACAAGCAAGTCATATTACATACATTTAAAAAGAATTATTAATTGCATGAGGTTCAGATGCTGAGTGGAAATTGTTGTATTATTAAATGTCAAGAAAAGTCCCTTGTCTATAACCTTGTAACAGGACATCTGTCTGCCACTCTCGCTGGATTGTTCCAGCAGAAGCATCTGTGAACGGCGGTGTTTGGAAATGTAAATAAGAGAATTTCTAGAACCAAGGGGCATATCTAAAAGTAATACAAAAAAGAAGTTTCATAGCAATTTAAATAGATCCATGGATCAGTGGGCCTGATTCAGAGCTGAATGCTCTGACCAGAGCGCTCGCTCTGAATCAGGGCCCTCCTCCATGAAAATGGAGCGGCCTCTTGGCCGCTCGCATAGCTGTGGGTGACCACCCACAGTATATGCGAGCGTCCATGATGATTGTCGCGATGGTCTTGACCATCGCGACCATCGGGCTTGCGACGGAGACCCTGCGGTAGGGTCTCGCAGCCGCAAGCCCTGGAGTGATTTTGGCTCTATCAGAGCCAAAATCACTCCCACTGACATCACTAGTGATGTCAGTGGGTCCGGCTTCAGACGGTAGGCGTTCCCATGGGAACGCCTCCGTCTGGCAGGCACGCCCACCAAAGGGGGCGTGCTTTCAATCAACATCGACAGCACGCCCCCTTTGGTGCGTGACCCGGAGCGATGGAGAGCCCGTCGCTCACCGGGTCTCGCGCATGCGCACGACGGAGCTCCCTCCATCGTGCACATGCGCAGTGGGGGAACATCGACCCGCTTGTGAGTGTCCTGTGCTCACGAGCGGGTCTGAATGACCCCCAGTCTCCCATCCTCTGTGGAGGGGATTAATGCAGTAAAATAACTGAAGAACCATAAAAACAAAGAAAAAATGTGGCTATTGTAGATATTTACAAAGAAAATAATAAAAGGAAAATAAATAAAACTAATAAACAATGTCCTGAACAACAAAAAAGCTCAGGCAAAAAAATGTCCGATTACTATAGATGGACCTGAAGGTTCCATTCTGCCGTTACAATGGGATTCTATGGTAGGTGAAGTCATTCTCGCTGTTCTGCCCTGCAAGGTACCTACTACTCCTGAGTGACGTTCCTAGGACACACACAAACACAATGGCTTCCATATCTCCTGCCAAGGTTTCTGCCATGAATTACAGGATAACAAAGTAATGTTTTAGTTGATATGGATTAAACGGTTGAATAGTTGTCTAGCAGAACAATCGCTCTGAGCACAAAAACCTTTTATTTCCTCTTAGAGACTACTACCAGCTAACCTCCCTCAAACAACTGTTTACATTGATGTATCAACATCAAGGACGATTGTTATTTGCTTGCAGATTGCATCAGGGGTCAGTGGTACATTCAATTCATATCTTGAACTTCAGAATCTTCCTTTACTATCAGAAGATACAGTAATAATACACAGCCACATAATATATGTGATTTTATGTTATAACCATTACGCTAAATAGACTGCAGGGCATGGGGGTGTGGACCTGCAGTTCTCAAAGTAACCCAAGATGGCTACACCAATGACTGTGTGTGATTTACTGCTAAAACCATTACCTTATACCAGAGGTTCCCATGCTCAGCCCTCATGGCACCCTAACGTTCCATGTTCTACAGATAACCATGCTTGGGCACAGGTGACTTAATTAATACCTCAGTCTTTTGATTAAACCATCTGTGCTCAACCATGGATAGCCTTAAAACCTGGACCATTATGCTGCCTTGAGGACCAAGTTTTGGAACCTCTGTCTTATACATACTGTATTGCTAAAGCAGCATCTGACCTGGCTGAGGAGCTGCATGTCCTTATCCTTTGAGTCTTCCTCATATATAACAAAAGCCTAAGTCTACTTTGTACTCCAGAAACATCTTTGGATGAATAAAGGTTGTGTTTGTATGACCGAGGGAAGGGGCTAGAAATGTATTAGCCTAGAGCTTCTGGAACCCTTAATCAGGTCCTTTGTTTTTTGTGCCCTTGATGGATTGGGACTTTAAAACACATATTTTAGATAATAAGGGTGTGCAGACACAGGATAAGCAAGTCCCATTGAGATGCATTTACTTTTGAAATGCGTTAGCTACAAGACATACATTTTGCAACTCGGTGTACTGTGTAAGCATGTAGCCACAAGATATTCTTAGGTAACTTCTCGCTGCCTTCTAAATATGCCAGTCATCATCCTAAGCTTCCTTATGGGCTATGAGATCACTCCACTCCAGGCTGAGCGATAACAAAATCCCCTGGGCTAAATTCTTCTTACAACCTGCCCCATAAGAACATGAGACTAGCATTCGCAGTCCATACTT
This sequence comes from Taudactylus pleione, assembly GCA_031769625.1. Classification (NCBI taxonomy): domain Eukaryota; kingdom Metazoa; phylum Chordata; class Amphibia; order Anura; family Myobatrachidae; genus Taudactylus; species Taudactylus pleione. The sequence continues at coordinate 1,019,072 of JAUIMM010001290.1, forward strand.
GGCTTGGACATTAGGCAGACTTAACATTCATGTTACATCCATGAATGGTGCCTTTGGTGGACCTGTATGTCATGGTCATTGTATGTGCAAAAGTTTTTACATCCCATCACAATATCACCACCTACTTTCTCTAAGATGAATATTGGTTGGTTTAGAATTTGATGTTGATATTTTTGTTCCACAGGCTTTAAAAGATTGATAAATATTTATATATCCCTTATGGGATGTACATTCTAATACTGTTTTGAGTAAAGTATGAAAATGTCTTTTACTAGGGCCACAGTGAGGGTAGTGTGGCCGGTACTGTCTCCCATGGTGCTATGCCATGGGGCATCATAGCCACTGCCACAACTCATGGTGCTATGCCATGGGGCATAATAGCCGCTGCTACAGCTTATGGTGCTATGCCATGGGGCATCATAGCCGCTGCCACAGCTCATGGTGCTATGCCATGGGGCATCATAGCCGCTGCCACAGTTCATGGTGCTATGCCATGGGGCATCATAGCCGCTGCCACAACTCATGGTGCTATGCCATGGGGCATAATAGCTGCTGCTACAGCTTATGGTGCTATGCCATGGGGCATCATAGCCGCTGCCACAGCTCATGGTGTTATGCCATGGGGCATAATAGCCGCTGCTACAGCTTATGGTGCTATGCCATGGGGCATCATAGCCGCTGCCACAGCTCATGGTGCTATGCCATGGGGCATCATAGCCGCTGCTACAGCTTATGGTGCTATGCCATGGGGCATCATAGCCGCTGCCACAGCTCATGGTGCTATGCCATGGGGCATCATAGCTGCTGCCACAGCTCATGGTGCTATGCCATGGGGCATCATAGCTGCTGCCACAGCTCATGGTGCTATGCCATGGGGCATAAAAGCCGCTGCTACAGCTTATGGTGCTATGCCATGGGGCATCATAGCCGCTGCCACAGCTCATGGTGCTATGCCATGGGGCATAATAGCCGCTGCTACAGCTTATGGTGCTATGCCATGGGGCATAATAGCCGCTGCTACAGCTTATGGTGCTATGCCATGGGGCATCATAGCCACTGCCCCAGCTCATGGTGCTATGCCATGGGGCATAATAGCCGCTGCTACAGCTTATGGTGCTATGCCATGGGGCATCATAGCCACTGCCCCAGCTCATGGTGCTATGCCATGGGGCATAATAGCCGCTGCTACAGCTTATGGTGCTATGCCATGGGGCATCATAGCCACTGCCCCAGCTCATGGTGCTAGTCCTGCATAATACAGTAGCTGGGGTGAGCTCTTTCTGGGCTGGTGGAACAAGATAGGGCTAACTCAACATCCAGAGGTACAAGCGCAATTCATAATAACCGTCCAGTTTTTCTTCCACATAAAGAAAACCCGAAACAAGAACAATAGCCGTGGCTTCATTTCATCATTCTCTTGTTGTTTATGGTCCTATTTTACAGTATATGTGACAGCAGCTACTATAATTGCTACTCTTGCTTACTGCATATTCTGTCTAATTCCATAATTGTATTGTAATACAGGCTATATATCTATCAGTAGTAAACTTATGGGACCTTATGAAGTAACCCGCAACATATAGGCATAGGCGTGATTCCCGTGAGTTAATCCACAATTTAAAGTGGCAATAATCCAAAAGGCAAACATGCTTTAAAATGTTTGCTAACTCGCCAGAGTTGCATCAGTGCCAGCATCTTGCAGATTATTGCATAAGGCCCATGGAATATAGAGAGTTATACAGTGTTTTTTTAAACATTTATTTAATAAAGTTGCAGCCAAGATGCTGAAGACTTCTCAGTAAACATAGCTCAATACAGATACCCTTATGTGCCATCAGACCCCTCTACATGCCCTTTTTATGCCATCAGTCCCCTTCAGCTGCCCCTTATATGTCATCATATGGTCCCATGTGCACCTTTTATGCCATCAGTCCTCTTGAGACGACCCTTTTGGCCATCAGACCCCCTCCACATGCCCCATTGTTTGCCATCAAAACCTTCCTAATGCCTCTTAAGTGCAATCAGCCCCCTCCATTTGCCCTTTTATATGCAGTCTTCCTTGAATAACATCCCCATCTTGTTATATTGTCCTAGAGTACAGTAGGTGAATTCAGTATTGCTCTGGTGCCGGGACAGCTGCAAGCTTCATCGCTACTACTTTTACTGTATAACGTTTATACTGCAGGACATTGTTATGCACCTGCATCATTTCAGATCACCTTAATGAATAGTACATTGTCACTAGACAGAGAGAGTTGGGCTAATTGGAATTGGTATGATATAGCGCTGGACGGAATGCCAGTGGTCAGAAGACTGACAGCGGTATCCTGATCTTCAGTATCCCAACAAGGGCTAGTAAGTACCCTATCCCTCCCCCTCTCCCCCCTAACCCTCCCCCGGTGGTGCCTAACCCTAACCTCTGCCCCGATGGTGCCTAACCATAACCCCCCCTTCCTGCACCCTAAACCTAACCTTCCTGGGGTGGTGCCTAACCATGACCTACCCCTGGTGGTGTCTAACCCTGACCACCCCTCCCTGCAGCCTAACCCTAACCCTTCCCTTCCCCACCCTGGGAGGTCCCTAATCCAAACGCTAACGCTAGCATACTTACCTTTGGGATGCTGACGTCGGTATCTTGATCCCTTCAAGATCCCATCCTCCGGCATCTTAACCACATCCTGTACTAATTATGTCCACACACATTGCTGCAGCGTTTAAGATTAAGAACCACCTTGTGCCATCCCATAATAACACTAAATAGTATATAAATGAAAGCCTAAATTATATTTTAAAATCAGATTGTGATAGCATGTTGTTCGCTATCAAAGGGTGGACTGTCGAAGCTGGATAATTGGCTGAGACAATATCAGTTTAAAATTGGATCACAGTGATGCCATCTTGCGACTGGCCGCAAGACGCCATCTTGGAAATGAGATCGCAAGATGCCATTTTGTGAATGGCCACCCAAGCGCCATTTTAGATAAACTCACACTTTAGTACATGTGGCGATATTACTATTAGCATCATGCAATTGCATCTTTCACCATTTCTCATACACACATTAATACGCACAATTGCGCTGTTAACTAGTCGCATATTAGCGAATGCATAAGACCCTGTATGAAAACGCTGAATATTAGCTCCATGCACACACATCTGCCCCTAGTTAACTAGCGTCTTTACTTCAAACCCCACATACTCACACATTACATATTCACATACAAGGTTCCATAAGCTATAAGGTATAAGATTCGAGTATGCACATTTATTATCATTGCTAGGAAATAAAGGTTATTTCGTAACTAAGGTTTTATACATGATAAGTAAGCCATGTTTGGTATTGTACTGATGCATACTCTCTCAACAGTATTACAGTAATATCGATGGAGAGATCGCAACATGCATTCTCAACTTATGGACCACAGAGACTTCAAGCAACAAAATGTACATTATATGAACAACTGTTAGGATTTGCATGAGGCGGGAAACCAGAGACCACCAGTTGTTAGAGGCTGGGTTGTGTCTATTTGAACCAACCTGTTAAATGCCTTGTAACATATGGCCTCTCCTTTAGGACCAATGGTATTAGCAACAAACTTCTCTATTGTGTTGTTTATTTCTGGGGGGTATAAATATGTGTGCCCTGACCCTGGGTTCCTAGTCTTCTTGCTGAATGCTGACTGATGAGGGGTTTCTTGTTGATGCCTACATCTGGACCAGAGAGTGCTGTGTATGTATAATTGTACTTGGGTCTGTATAATCTCTTTGCGCTAAGATTATATGAGGATCATAGCGTGTAACTGCTGTACTTTTACTTGATTAATACTTTGTGCTTTGGAACCACTGGTTCTAGGTCTGGAGTCTTTATTTACTGTATGACTGCGTACGCAAATTAGCGTCATCCTTAGAGGTTTATAGGCAGGATATTAGAAGGTATAGGCAGGGGTATATAGAGGTTCAAAGGCAGTATCGTTAGTTGGGGCTCGTAGTGAAGTCACTTACCCGCTCACACGGCACTTACGGTTATCGATTTCTCACCAAAGGGTGGAGTGGCCACATGCAGGGTTTACCTGCATCCGCTCGGTGCTGAGAGATCGCTACCCGTTTTTGTGTGAGCCAGGGACGCTGACTAGAATCCAGGGACAAGAGAGGAAAAAGTTTGTTTTCCTTTGTTGATAGAACCTAACATTTAAAAGGGTGCCGCAGTATTGAACACGCGGCTGAGTCGCAATTTTGCACACAGTAAAGACGTACTTTTGTGTACGCAGCTAAAGGTTGTCATACGGTTGTGTGGTAGTCGCATTATTGTGTATGCGACTGGTCGCACAATAGCGTATACGTACTTCCGGTCGTGCTGCCACGTGTTTAAACAAAGCCATTGAGGTTTACATTCTTTTCAATTGTTATCAATATCTGGGTTAACGTGTATTTTTCTGCGCAGGAAAAAGTGTGTAACAGTGAGTATTTGTTGGTAGGAGTAACTTGTTCCCTAAAGTTAGAGGTACCGTATGACCTTTAAGGGATAAGTGCTAGGCGCTCGGTAAGCAGCTTACCGTTCTATACACAGTAGCAGGTGTACATGTTGTCTTTGTTGTAGAGAGGTGTGTGGAAGTAGCCGACTTAAACTTCCATAGGTGTGGAAGTTGCCTTCATAAATCTTATCTGGGTGTGTGGAGTAGCCTTCTTCAAATCTTCACAGGTGTGTGGGCGCTGCCATTTAAATCGTCCACAGGTAAGTGAAAGTATCTTGACTGTCTTTCACCAGCTGAAATCTTTATTGAAAAACATATGAGTTGTCTCAGAATGGGAGCCATGCAAACAATAGAGATGTTAGACAATGATGTGCTGCCAATGGAAGCGCCGTTTGGATCGGCCCGTCGTATTATGCGTACTAAGTACAGTACTTATGCAATAAGGTATTGTGATGTATGGTTTAAAATGATGATGAAGAGTGTTAGACTGTTTCTCAGAATTGGTAGTTTTGATAAAGATGTATTAGATAATGTCCGGGATCACATCAGTCTGATGCGCTCCCGAGAGAAAAAGGTCAAATATTATGAATGTTTAAAGTTATGGCAGCATGAAGGGGATGCGTGGCTTAAAAATGCGCAAGCGACGCAAACTAGCGTTGCGAGCGCATTGCCAGAGAATACATCCGCGACACTGAATTGCAATGTGGGCGAGCCGCAAAATGGTGTGCACGTGCAGCAAGGTAGGTATTGCCAGCAGTTCACGTGCACCACCCCCACCTTATGTGGATGGAGGTGCAAGTACAGTTATCAAAAACACCCATAAAAATGTAACAAGCAATTTGTGCCCTCTCTTAAGCAACTATAAAGAAATTGTTCATGATGTGGATGATGAGCCTATTGTAATGTCTGCCATTTCCCATGCTGTACAAATGATAGATGCTACGCCACGACAATCACGAGTGGTGCCGCCATCTCCATCGGTAACAGCAAGGGAGGTGCTAACACCCTCTGCACCCGTAGAGGAAGTTGTTAATACCATATGTAGCAGCAACAGATTAAACCCCCAGCCAAGTAACAAGGTCAAAGGTAGCAGCGCTACCAGTCTGCATCCCATTCGGACAATAACTGTTCCGAATGGAAATGCAGATGCGAACGGTGTTGTGCCCACGAGGGAAGTAGTAATGCATTGCCCTTGGACAAGAGCTGAACGAAGGGCTTGATTCAGAGCCACTCGTAAGCGGCCATTCGTTCGCTCCGAGCGATGTTCGCACATCTGCACATGCGTATGGGTCATAATGCGCATGCGCCAACCAGTCAGTGCAATCGGAAATCGTGTGTTCGCAAAATAGCGAGTGCCTGCTAATTTGAGTGACAGGATGAGGCGTTTGTGGGTGGTAACAGGGGAAGGTGCTTGAAAACGGGGAGTGGAGATCCGAACGCAGGCGTGCCAAACGATCTAAACGGGCGTTTTAAGGGTGTGCATAATTTACAAAGCAGCATCATCGGCCACGTCACTTGGTTGCGAGCAGTTCAGACGCCTTTCGATGTACTCGATTAATCTAATAAATAGCGGAGATGACGTATGATGTGAACGGCCAGGGGGCGTCTTTACAAAATAGCGAGCGCATATTTTGTTCGCTCGCTCAGATATAGAGGCGTCAACAGACCGCAAAGAGCGAGCGCTCTTAAAATATCCGACCCCTTTTTCTGAACGAGTGAGCGCAAATAGCGTCCGGCTCTGAATCAGGCGCTAAATTCCATCATAAATGATTTCCCGATCCCAAAAAGGAACTAGCCAAATGTCAGAGATTTTTGAGGAATTTGGGTAGTTCTCATGAGCCAACTAATAAAGATTGGCGTGTGGTGTTAAGGGCCTGTCTACCACGCAATACCGACGTGACAAAATTTATCACGGATTGTGTATTGGATGGTGATGTTCCCTTAACAGACCAAGGAAACCAAGGTAACATTTCCCGCATTGTAACTCAATTGGGTATATATTTTCCGGTAGTAGTTAACTGGAACAAAATTTTCACCATAAAGCAAAAGTAGAGTGAATCCGCAGAAGAGTATTGCGACTGGGCTCAGCAGGCTATCACCCAGTACACTGGGATAGAAGATATTAAAGATAGCACTCACCACAGGGGAATGATAGTCACGGTACTCATGGACAGTCTTAAGGAAAACTTAAAGACTCGGGTTCAGACCTCACAACCTGGCTGGAGGGGAGTCACAATAGATACACTCATAGAATCTTCCATAGAACATGATAAGAACATCTCAAAGAAGAGAGAGACCCAGAGCGAAAAACTGATGGCTGTCAGTATTCAAGCTCTGGAAGGAATGACAGTAACATCACAGCCAACAGACACACTTGCATCTACACACACACCTACACCTGAACAGTTATATGCCCTCACTAATCCCACGCAACACAGCTCTATTTTACTAACCCTACACAACCACAGGTCCCACACTACTCACAAACTTCATATCCCCCACAATACCCTTATCCTCCATATCCCTACCCATATCCACCACCTTTTCCCCCTGCTCAAACCCGTGTCTTCATCCGATCCATGAATATGTTTTAATTGTAACCAGCCAGGACATTTAAGTAGAACCTGCAGAGTTAAAAGGGTAGGACCCCCAAACCAGAGAGTACCTGTATATCCCCATAAGGGATACGCACAGAGACCAGCAAATATCCAGCAAGCACCAGCTCCAATTGTGGCTGTTAATGCTTTAATGGAGAATGGTAGCCAACGCTAGGGGTCAGGACATACCTGTAGTCTACAGATAGGTTAACAGGAAGTACTAGGGAAGAACCGGTCATGATGGTTGATGTAGCTGGTACTGAATATCCTTTTCTTGTAGACACAGAGGTGACCAGGTCAGTGTTAAAATCTCCCATTAATTTACAGGTGACCAACGAGACAGAACCAACAATGGGTGTAACAGGTAAAGTGCAACATTATCCTTTAACAAAGTCCACAGAGGTTACTATTGGGCCGTTGCATACCAGGCATTCTTTCCTTCTGGCTGCTGCGGCTCCTACTAACCTGCTGGGTAGAGACTTGTTATGTAAGATGGGATGTATTATATATTGCACCCCTGATGGTGTATTTTTAGATATCCCTGAGAGAGTTGCGCACGAGGTGCGGGATATGTTGGACACTCCCCAAAGGATAATGTATCACTCTACCAGTTTAAATGAAAATCCATCCCAAGTAGATCAAATGTTGTCCCAAATTCCAGATTCCCTTTGGACTAAGGATGGACAGGACACTGGATTAATGGCAAATGTAAGCCCCGTAATGGTAAATTTGAAAAGCATTAGGCAAGCTCCAAAAATTCCCCAGTACCCACTAAAACAGGAGGTAGAATTAGGGGTTTTTCCAATAATTGAACAATTATTGCAACAGGGAATTTTAGTTCATACAGCTACTGTAGCCAACAGTCCCATCTTTCCAGTGAAGAAGAGTGGTGGGAGGGGTTATTGCCTAGTACAGGACCTTAGAGGTGTTAATAAGGTTGTAGAAAGCCAATTCCCAGTAGTGCCAAATCCAGCTGTCATTCTTATGCAGATCCCTCCAAACGCAACCCATTTCACTGTCATTGACCTCTGTTCTGCTTTCTTCTCTGTGCCTCTCCACCCTGACTGTCACTATCTATTTGCATTTACATACAGAGGTGTGCAATATACATGGACACGGTTGCCCCAAGGTTTCATAGACAGCCCCAGTATCTTTTCCCAGGCATTGCACGACTGTTTACAATCCTTTCAACCTGCCAATGGATCTGTTATAATTCAATATGTGGACAATTTATTGCTGTGTTCTGATTCATTTATGTCATGTTTGAATGATACTAAACTTCTGTTGCTTCATCTCTCGCATACAGGACACAAGGTGGCTAAGGACAAACTAAAGTCGTGCCAATCCAGAGTAAAATATTTGGGACACTGCCTAACCCAGGGGTTAAGACATCTCACAAATGATAGAATCCAGGCCATACAGAACATGACACTGCCGCAGAATCAACAGCAAATTCGTACCTTCTTGGGAATGTGTGGATACTGTAGAATGTGGATCCCAGGTTTTTCTATTTTGGCCTTGCCTTTACAGGACTAAATCTCTTCCTCAAAGCCCGATCGTGTCATACACACAGAGGAGTCAGAGCAGGCTTTCCTTAATCTTAAGGATAGTCTGACCAAAGCACCTGCATTGGGAATACCTGATTATGAAAAACCTTTTGATTTGTATTGTACGGAAGCCAATGGTTGTGCTGCAGGTGTCCTTACACAAAAACATGGTGATGCCAGTAGGCCCATAGCATACTACAGTGCCCAATTGGACACTGTGGCGAGATCACACCCCACCTGTTTGAGAAGTGTAGCAGCTACCGCTCTATTGGTGAGTAAAAGTGAGGACGTAGTATTGGGTCATGATATGATTGTCTACACTCCCCATGCTGTATCTGCTCTGCTGAACTCTGCTCAAACCAGATACGTCTCTTTGGCTAGTTTTACCAAATGGGAACTAGCTCTAATCGTACCTGCGAACATCACTGTTAAACGTTGCAGCACACTGAATCCAGCAATGTATTTACCATATGTACAACATGATGTACAAAGGGTGGAAGGAGACGAGTTGCTGGCAGAGGGTGAGTTCAGCGGACATAATGATACACACAATTGTATGGAATATCTGAATCAAACATTTACTGCTAGACATGACATACACGACACACCTTTAGAAAATGTAGATGTGACTTTTTACACAGATGGGAGTTGTCATAGACAAACAGACACAGGTGAATTATGTACAGGTTATGCTGTTGTAAATGACACAGACATCATAGAAGCCATACCTCTTGGTCCAGGTGGCAGAGTTAGTAGCACTAACTAGAGCTTGTGAACTGGCAACAGGCATATCTGCTAACATTTACACTGACTCGAGGTACGCGTTCGGTGTGGTGCACGATTTCAGGGCTTTATGGCGTCTGAGATATTTTATGACAGCAGCAGGCACACCAGTTGAACATTCCCGACACATAAAACATCTTTTAGAAGCAATCCAAATGCCCAAAGCGGTGTCAGTAATGAAGTGTAAAGCCCATACATGTGAGGATGACCCGGTGTCACTGGGCAACAGCAGAGCCGATGAAGCTGCAAAATGTGCAGCATGGTTAAAAATGTTTTCTCCCACTGAAAAAATTAAGTCTTTTCAAACAATTGATATGCTGAAATTAATTGAGATGCAAAATTTGTGTTCAATCCAGGAAAAGTCCATTTGGAAGTCCAAGGGATGTGGGCAAGAGTCATCCGGGCTCTGGAGGGATGGACAAGGTAAGCCAGTAGCCCCCAAGGCATATTACCCCAGCCTGGCTGAGGCAGCACACGGTCTGACTCATCTGGTAAAGCAAGGTATGTGCAAGTTGGTGAGAGCATACTGGTGCGCACAAGGTTTTTCTTCACAAGCAGAAAAGATAGCAATGTCCTGTCTGACCTGCTTGAGGAAGAACATAGGGAAAATGATCCCTACCGAACTGTCCCACATTCCACCGACTGATGGACCTTTCCTGGTGCTACAAATGTATTTCATCCAATTACCACCCTGCAGGAATCTTAAGTATGTATTAGTGTGCACTGATGTATGTTCTAATTGGGTTGAGGCCTACCCAGCGGCCACTAATTCTGCTGCGTTTACTGCCAAGAAAATAGCTCAGGAATTTGTATGCAGATACGGTATCCCTAAAATCATTGAGAGTGACAGGGGTACTCATTTCACAGGTGATGTGTTCCAAAATATGTGTAAGCTGATGGGTATTAATAGCTGACTTCACACCCCCTACCGACCGCAAGCCAGTGCCAAGGTAGAGAGGATGAATGGGACTATTAAAAATTAGTTAAGTAAAATCATGGCAGAGACTGGACTAGGTTGGCCAGAAGCATTACTGTTGGTCCTGCATAGTATAAGGACCACTCCAGACCCCCTCTAAATCTGTGTCCCTTTGAAATACTGTTTGGTAGACAACCTCATTTGATTATAAGTCCACAGGAAGACTTGAAAGGTAACAACGAGGTAACTGTAAAGTATCTTATATCAATGAGTAAGCAGTTAAAACAACAGCAGCAGAAACTGAAATTGTTGTCCAATGATATGCCTGAAACGAACTGTCATGATATTGAACCAGGAGAATATGTTATGATCAGAAATTTCTTGCGTTCTGGTTGTTTGACTGATTGGTGGGAAGGTCCGTACCTGGTGCTGCTGACAAGTACTACATCGTTGAAGGTGGCTGAGAGAGATACCTGGGTCCATTCCACTCACTGCAAAAAGGTCAATCAACCGGTGGAGAAACAAGTCGGAGACAAGGCTGATAGCGTGGACCTGTTGCTCGCGAACTAGTTCCGGGAGGATTGGAAAGGTTGTAGTGAGATACCTGAACTAAAAGAAATCTGCAGGTCTTGTTGTGGCAATGGACGGGCCTGCTGTGTTCATTTTCATGTTCTCTTTTAGAGTGTTCATCATCCTGGTCGGTTCGGGAATGTCCGGTTTCTGTGAAGGGGGACCGATTGTGGAGAGGGGAGTTGATGGCAGTGCTGATGGAGTGGAGTCAGAAGGAGTGCAATGCCAATCAGGGGAGTGTCTGACCAATCTTAGTACTGTTATTGTTAAGAGAGCTGTTATTCCGGATACTCAGGGACGGTGAGGAGGTTTATCGGCTGAAGATTCCTATATTTTTGAGCTTTGTGGGTCCCTAGTTGATGAGAACTGTATCCAACGGTGCCAGCCTAAATATAACCCGTACTGGGGTGGGTATCCTTTAGAGGATTATCATAGCATGGTAGGCAAAGTGTTAAATCAAACTGATTGTTGGGTGTGTTCACATGTGCCACAGTGACAGCATAATGTAGGGTGGTGCCATATCCACTGAATATCACGGAAATTTTAGAATTACAGAAAGGGAAAACCTTGGATGGAAAATTCCTCTCATCCAAATCACCTCATTTCAAACTCTATCAATTCCAAGTAGATAGATCACTTTTGTGTTTAAACATAACCAACCCCAATAAACCCGGGAGTTGGGAAGTGACAGGGAATAATCAGACAATGACCTTCTCACAAAGAGCTTATAATGAGTCCATAAACCATGATCTGTTACGCTCAATTAAATCTAGTGGGAGACATTTTATGTACAGGTATGCATTGAGTTCCACCAAAGAAATGATTGGTAAGGTGCCAGATGGTTATTGTGCTAAAATAATACAGCCAGAAACTGGCATGTACCAGATGGAAGACCCAGAAGTAGGATTGTTTGCAAGGGAAATGTGCTTAATGATAATGATGCATACCATTCCTTATGTTCTCCCTGATAATGTAAATTTTATATGTGGAAGAAAAGCGTATAAGTGGCTCTCCTCGAGTTCCGAAGGTTTGTGTTACCTGGGAAGAGTAGTCCCAGAAGTTATGACCCTCACACATGTTGAAATGCTTGGTATACATAAAAACACACCGTCACCATATCTTCACACACAATATGAACACAGAGGCAAACAAAATATGATACCTGGTGACGTGCACAAAGCCACTCAGTTAATTAGTGAGACAACTGGCTTTCAAGTTTTAGTCGCATTGGATCCCACCAGGATCGCTCGGGGTACATTAAACTTTAGATATATTCAGGAACTTGCTAAATTGATAGATAATATCACCGAGATGTACGATGACACATTCAGGTATACAGGGAAAGAATTACAAGCGTACAAGAAAGAACTGGTGCAACACAGGCTAGTATTAAATTATTTAACTGCTGTTACTGGAGGGTATTACGTAATGTTGGCCACCCAATTTGGAGTAAAATGTTGGACCTATGTCACCAATGATACCAGCAACCCTAAGGAAGTGATAGACGGAAGATGGATGAAATTCTGCAGCTAAAATGAGAATTTCGTAAGAACCACAATGATTCAGTGGCTGAAGTAGGGGAGGAGATAGAAGGATGGGTTTCATGGCTGAACCCAGTGAAATGGTTCTCAGGTCTAGGGGAATGGGTCCAGGAAGTGATCGCCAGCATCTGCAAATTCTTAATCCTTATACTGATTGTCATCATAATAATTGGCATATGTGTCCGGTGTGTTCCTATTGTGTTGAAGTGTGGAAAATGTAAAAATAGAGTAAAACAAAAGAATAAAATTATGATGGTGGTCAGCATGAATACCGAGGTAAATACAGAACTGCATTACAACCCTGAACTAGGAAATACCATCATTTAATGTATTCTATTTAGACATGCATAGAATGTATTATTGAAGTGTTATTTTAAAACACCTCAGATAATGTAAAGTCTCAAATTTCCCCTTCAAGACTGCCTTTATAGGACTGGTGTATCCCCACACCTTTCACATGATTTTCCAAGATCCACGGTGTGCGTAATAATAGTAGTTTTATGTCCCCACTCAGAGACACATTATTGATGGATTAAGAACCACCTTGTGCCATCCCATAATAACACTAAATAGTATATAAATGAAAGCCTAAATTATATTTTAAAATCAGATTGTGATAGCATGTTGTTCGCTATCAAAGGGTGGACTGTCGAAGCTGCATAATTGGCTGAGACAAGATCAGTTTAAAATTGGTTCGCAGTGACGCCATTTGGCGACTGGCCGCAAGACGTCATCTTGGAAATGAGATCGCAAGACACCATTTTGCGAATGGCCACCCAAGCGCCATTTTAGATAAACTCACACTTTAGTACATGTGGCGATATTACTATTAGCATCATGCGATTGCTTCTTTCACCATTTGTCATACACACATTAATACGCACAATTGCGCTGTTAACTAGTTGCATATTAGCGAATGCATAAGACCCTGTATGAAAACGCTGAATATTAGCTCCATGCACACGCATCTGCCCCAAGTTAACTAGCATCTTTACATCAAACCCCACATACTCACACATTACATATTCACATACAAGGTTCTATAAGGTATAAGATTCGAGTATGCACATTTATTGTCATTGCTAGGAAATAAAGGTTATTTCGTAACTAAGGTTTTATACGTGATAAGTAAGCCATGTTTGGTATTGTACTGATGCGTACTCTCTCAACAGTATTCCGGTAATATCGATGGAGAGATCGCAACATGTATTCTCAACTTATGGACCACAGAGACTTCAAGCAACAAAATGTACATTATATGAACAACTGTTAGGATTTGCATGAGGCGGGAAACCAGAGACCACCAGTTGTTAGAGGCTGGGCTGTGTCTATTTGAACCAACCTGTTAAATGCCTTGTAACATATGCCCTCTCCTTTAGGACCAATGGTATTAGCAACAAACTTCTCTTATTGTGTTGTTTATTTCTGGGGGATATAAATATGCTCTGACCCTGGGTTCCTAGACTTTGTGCTGAATGCTGACTGACGAGGGTTTTCTTGCTGATGCCTACATCTGGACCAGAGAGTGCTGTGTATGTATACTTGTACTTGGGTCTGTATGATCTGTTTGCGCTAAGATTATATGAGGATCATAGCGTGTAACTGCTGTACTTTTACTTGAATAATACTTTGTGCTTTGGAACCACAGGTTCTAGGTCTGGAGTCTTTATTTACTGTATGACTGCGTACACAAATTAGCGTCATCCTTAGAGGTTTATAGGAAGGATATTAGAAGGTATAGGCAGGGGTATATAGAGGTTCAAAGGCAGTATCGTTAGTTCATATGCTAAAGGGAAAATCTTCCATTGTTCTCTTACATCGATTTAAAGGACCCCAATGGGCACCTACATAGTTACTAGAAACCCAGATTACCAACATTAGGTCCATTCTCTTAAAGTCTTTGGTACTTTATATTATTATTATTATTATTATTATTATTATTATTATTATTATTATTATTATTATATGATTAGTATATCTATTGAAGTAAATAGTGTAATCTTTATTGAACAGAATATTCTGTCTAATTCCATAATTGTAATGTAATACAGGCTATATATCTATCAGTAGTAAACTTGTGAAACACATTAAGTAGGTCGATAGGTATACTGCATTGTATCTAGTAAATATCTTCCATTTATTTCAAATGCAATTTACATTTTTGTGCTTTACTGAATCTCTATTGAGAAATATTCCAATCAATATTATTGATCTCTGTAGCCAGTTCCAGTCTTTCTCGGTTGCTATAAATAGATGATATTATTCTTGTTGCAAAATACAGTCTGCACTTGTCTGTGTCTGGCTGCGGAGTCAAAGAAGGTAAGGTCACCAAGAAGGTAACTCGTCTGTGCACACAGGGCCTCATTCAGCAAGGAATGCACTGCGAATGCAATAGCGATTACACACGCAGTTCAACTGCGATAGTATGCAAATCCATTGCGATCGCTATGTATTATTAGCACTACGTAAGGACGCCCACTTTACCTTACACACATCCGTAATGTTTAGCAAGACAGTGAAACCATCGGTAGAATCGAGCACTACCGCAGCCTCACGCACACTTGCACAAGCTCTAACCTTACTCAGAAATTGCTAACAACCACACATGCTATCAGGCCTCAGGCTGCGGAGGGCATCGCAGTGGATAATTTATGCACGCCCCTCAACGGCATTCAAACGCACTGGTATGCCTGCGTTCGCCCGACCACCCCCCATCACCACTAACACATACGGCACTTCCTGTCATTCACTGTGCGATGGGTCTGTATAGTCACTGCGATTGCAGTCCCGCTCGCAGTGGCTGGTTTGCGCATGTGCAGAATGCAAAAATCGGGTGACTGCGTGCGCATTAGCAACTGCGTTCTTTGCTGAATCAGGCCCACAGTCTCAACTTCGGCGTATTACACACATATAAAATGCACAAAGACCGAATGTACAAGTCATTACATAAAAGCGCAAATTACCATAAAGACAACTATGCTAAAGTTTCCCTCTGAGCTATGCACCTATTACAGGTATGTGTGGTACATTACACTATGAGGTGTAGGGCGGGTGTGTAATAATCTGCTAATTTGCCAAAGTCACAGGACTCAGACTATTTTTTTTAAAGTTGTAAATCTATGTGAATCAATATTCCAGGAAGCTTGTTAAAAGAACAGAACTTGCGGCTACTGAAACCCTAGCGCAAGTTGCGAGCTGATGATGTTGACGGTCACAGACCAAATCTTATTCGTCCAATGCGTCTAACACCACAATGAATAATGCAAATGAAGTCAAATTGCTGCTGCTGTGATTTAAAAACAGAATTACTGCCGACTGAACACTTGTTTTTGTATTTTTAAATAAAGCCTCATACTGCCCCTACCCTCCAACATGACCCCTTCCATTAGGTACACAACGCTCTGCTCCTGGACTTCCCACCTAATGTATGATTGCAGTCACCTGTGTTGAACTAGGTAATTGATGAGACAGGTGTCTGCAATCACACATTAGGTGGGAAGTCCAGGAGCAGAGCGTTGTGTACCTAATGGAATGGGTCATGTTGGGGGCTCTGCATACTGTAGCTACTGTACTCTGTTTGGGAAGGGAACGACTGCTGAAATATCAAAACCAAAGTGACTTGGGTACTTATTCCCTACTGTACGGCCACGTATTCCTGGTTCACCTGCTCCAGTTAGGTGCATGGCGTAACAAGAGTGGTTGGGTACTACTAATTACCCAGGCCCGGCCCCCCTCTCTAGGGCCCTGGTTACCTGCATGGGGAGGGAGCTGAATTTGCTACATACTCAATATAGGTCATATGTCGGATCTGCAACCAACTCACAATAGGTCGCAGAATGTGTATATTTTTTATCGTCCGCATTTTGAGTTTGAGCCCAACTCTGAATAAAGCCCCCGACTTGGGGTCCCCGACACAGTACACACCAGCCCTTGGCCAGTCAGCATGAGGCTGTATTCCATAGAGTAGAGGTGGCCAATAAGAGGCCCCCCAGCTGTTGTAGAACTACACATCCCAGCATGCCCTGCCAGTTTTGCTATTTGGCCATGCTAAAACTCTTGCAAGGCATGCTGGAATTTGTAGTTCAACAGCTGGAGGGCCTCTTATTGCCCACGCCTGCCATATAGGGATTGGATCCACAAAAACAATGCGGGGCCCCCTCCCAGGAATATCCAGCCCCATTCTGATAGCACTAAGGTGTTATTATTGTAATCACGTTAATAATAGACTAAGGGCGGGATGTACTAAATGGGAGACGCGATAAAAACCCCGTATCCAGGTTTGTATCGTATTTTCCATATGTACTATTACACGGAGGGTAACGCCAGCTTTTGTTGGCATTACCCTATAGAATCCTATGGGCTTCTACCTCATTGCACTAGTATGCAGGGCCGGCCCTAACCAATTTGGTGCCCTTGGCAAGATTTAGGCTGGTGCCCCCTAGCAGATAATCCCACCCCCAATCTTAAAGTGGGTACACCCTTATCAGATTTATCTGTAGATTATAGTTGTTGATACACACTGACTAACCGTCACCTGTGGTCCTGCTAGCTGGGGGTCACATAGCAACCCCCTCCCCGCCACTCTCTGCAGCAAGGGTGGTCAGTTGATCTCCCGTACACACAGCACGACGAGCAGATACATGGCATCCGGAAAGTATTCACAGCGCTTCACTTTTTCCACATTTTGTTATGTTACAGCCTTATTCCAAAACCTAACCTTTTATAGCTCCCTATCTAACTCTCTTCTTATAGTAATCACCTATCACATCTTCTCTTTCTTCAATGTAACATCCTCCTAACCCTAGGCCAACTTTCCAGTGTGATTGGATTATACAGCCCACCAAGAACATCTGCAATCGGGCTTGGCCAATTAGCAATATGTAGCACCTCTCCTTGTGTATCAACACCTATTTCCCTATAGATTGTAAACTTGCGAGCAGGGCCCTCTTTCCCTTTTTTTTTATTTTATGTATGTATGTCTTTTACAACCCAGTATAATGTTAATGTTGATTCAAATTGTAAAGCGCAACGGAATTTCCTGCGCTATATAAGAAACTGTTAATAAATGAATAAATAAAATGGAATAAATACATTTTTGTCCTCAAAATTCTACACACAATACCCCATAATGACAACATGTAATCATCACATGTACATAAGTATTCACAGCCTTTGCTCATTTACTTTGTTGATGCACCTTTGGCAGCAATTACAGCCTCAACTCATTATGAATATGATGCCACAAGCTTGGCACACCTATCTTTGGGTAGTTTCGCCCATTCCTCTTTGCAGCACCTTTAACACTCCACTAAGTTCTTTAAGAGAAAACTTACTTCTGTATCTTGTGGCTAAGCGGATTCAGGGGTCTATTTACTAAGCATTGTTAGGAGAAGAGAGAAGTGAAGAGTGAAAAGTGATAAGGTACCAGCCAATCAGCTCCCAGCTGTCATTTTTCAAACACAACCTGTGAGATGGCAGTTAGGAGCTGATTGGCTGGCACCTTATCACTTTTCACTCTTCACTCCTCTCTTCTCCTAACACTGCTTAGATAATAGACCCCTCAGTCTCTTTCTTTTCCAGCGGAGAGGTAAGGAAGTTAAATCCCCATGCACAATGATATACAAGGATAGAATAGATGGTATTTATTTTGCAGGAGGTCAATTTGTGTTTAAATGAAATCGCAATACTAGTACATTGTCACTTTGACATAACCCATTGTATACATTTAACAGCAAATATCCCTGACTATTTGGCACGTAACTTAGACACATTAACATCAGACTAACTACCTATAACATTTCTACCTTTCATTCTGATTCCCGTATTCCTAGGCTATTTTACTACAATTGCTATTTTCTATTGCAACTATAAATAAATCTAAATGGCCATTCTCTCGGTGGTGCACTTATTACTCTGAACCCGGGTTCTTATATAAAATCCTTTGTATAGTGAAGTTTGGTTTCTTTGCAAGTAGCTTTAGTAAGACCTTTTTATTTAGTAGACAATGTAGATGACAAAGGGATATACTGCCACAGGTGACTCACTCTGACTACACATCTTAGTTCTCAGTCAGCTCTGAATTAGGTAACAGTTAATATATTGGCATTGGCCAACCTACACAGAAGTGAGGGGATTATGTTGTGTCGCTACAATAGGTCTCTGTCTCTGACAAGTTATAGATGTCCGCTGCTGCTTTTCTTCTCGTACAAAGGTACAAAGGTGTAAATGTCATCTTATCCTGCCATGGAGGTAATCACAGTTCTGACTGAAATAAGGGGAATCCTGAGGGGTGTTGTTGAATTTAGTTACTGTCTCTGCAAGCTCTCATTCAGCTACGGCCTGGGCTGTGGGGGGATGATCTGAGCACAGTGTGAGGTTACAGACCTTATGAGATCAGCTGCCATCTTGTTGCACACAGGTCCTCTGTAAACTAATGGGTCTTTCCCTGCCCCTGAAACTCTCCATTGACTGCCTCCTTACACTTCAGGCACCACCCCCGGAAACTGGCAGGAGCTTCAGTCCCTTCTCGCTTGGGTGCCAATTCCCTATCTCAGCAACTCCAGCTACCTGGTCAGTTACCTCAGCCTCCTTATAACTGCTGCTTGCTTTCAACTGTCACTGGCCTTACCAAACTCCCCATGTGATCTTCTCCTGATATCATGAGCAACTGCAGAGGCTGCTGAGAAATGTCTATCTATGCAATGACATACACATACATTTTAAAGCAATCAGATCTAATACCTCACATAACAGGGTAATACCTCTCAAGCTCCATCAGGTTGGATGGGAAGCCTCGGTGCACAGCCATTTTCAGATCTCTCCAGAGATGTTCAATCGGATTCAAGTCTGGGCTCTGGCTGGGCCACTCAAGGACATTCACAGAGTTGTCCTGAAGCCACTCCTTTGATATCCTGGCTGTGTGCTTAGGGTCATTGTCCTTCTGAAAGATGAACCGTCACCCCAGTCTGAGGTCAAGAGTGCTCTGGAGCAGGTTTTCATCCAGGATGTCTCTGTACATTGCTGCATTCATCTTTCCCTCTATCCTGACTAGTCTCCCAGTTCCTGCCGCTGAAAAACTTCCTCACAGCTTGATGCTGCCACCACCATGCTTCACTGTAAGGATGGTATTGGCCTGGTAATGAGCGGTGCCTGGTTTCCTCCAAACATAACACCTGGCATTTACACCATAGAGTTCAATCTTTGTCTCATCAGACCAGAGAATTTTGTTTCTTATGGTCTGAGAGTCCTTCGGGTGCATTTTGGCAAACTCCAGGTGGGCTGTCATGTGCTTTTAACTAAGGAGTGGCTCCGTCTGGCCACTGTGCTATACAGGCCTGATTGGTGGATTGCTGCAGAGATGGTTGTCCTTCTGGAAGGTTCTCCTCTCTAAACAGAGGAATGCCTTAGCTCTGACATTGGTCACGGACATATTGTACGGGATACTGTATGTTCAGATGCCAACGCTTACATTACTGGTGCTGGAATCCAAACGCTGGTATCCCGACCGCCAGGATACCAAAGGTAAGGCAGGCTTGGGGGGAGGGTTAGGTTTAGGGTGCGGGAGGTTAGGCTCAGGCACTAGGGGGGAAGTTAGGGTTAGGCACCAAAGAGGGAAGGAGATGGGGAGGGTTAGCATACCCACCAACAGGTGTTACTATGCTAACCCTGCCGAGATGCCAGGGTCTGGATTCTGACCAATGGGATCCCGACTGCTGGCATCTCATACCCAACCTGTGTGCACACACTGGCCAATGGGCACACAATATGTCTGCCATTATATATATATATATATATATATGTCAGCCAGTGTATACCCAGCATTAGTGATTATACGCGTATGCCAAAAGATATATATATTTGTGTTTAATACCAGCCACAAGGAAATATATATATTACACACATACATACATATTATGCACACATATGTCTATTATATATATATACTACACCCCTCTCTGCCTAGAGAGTGCCCAGGTGCTGCCCCTCTCCCAGCCAGAGATAACTTATCGTGAGACTCACTCTTGTTTGGAGGTCTCTTGTCAGGCTGGAGTGGGAGTCTCTGGGACCGTCCTGACTTCTGGGCTGTGCCTGTGCTGCAGTGCCCTGTGGTCCAATGGGCGCTCGGCAGCGGGCAGCAAATACGGAGGTGGAGCCGTGAGCTGTCACTCACGGCTCTGCTCAGCAAAGGACCATGGGAGGAGTGGCCATGGCTGGACATGAGCAGCATGCCCTTCTGCGGCCTCGGACATCTTTCCTGTCCCCGGTAGCCAGAATAAGCTTCTGCACAGAAGCTTATTCTGACCTGTCTCTGGCTGTCACCTCGCAGTCTGACTACTGTGCGGCCAGATCGGATCTGAGCTCTGATCGCGGTAGCGGCGGAGTTGAAGCTGCAGAGCCATGGAATGCCCTAGGCGTTTGCTTAGGATGCCTATGCCTAGGGACGGCTCTGCTGGTATGAGGGATTTGATTGGATCCCTCTCAGGATGCCCGGCAGCCACTGCATCACTCTGTGCATGTGCAGATGGACTCCCGGTTCATAAACCCTGGAAGTCCAGGTCACAGCGATGATCGCAAAGGACAGCTCTTATCGAAAGAGCTGTCCTTTGCTGTACTGATTCCATATGTTAGTCCATATGTGATCAGTACGAATGTGATGTCTGGTGGTATGTACTCCACAAGGTGAGTACATCCCACCCTAACTGCTTTATTCATCATCACTAAAGAATCCCTTATTTTAATGTTCTCAGATTTTGTTCACAGATTTTTATAAAATCCTTATCCATCAAAGCTGTAACAATGGATCTATCACTCATATCACTCATATTTCCTTTGTTACAAAACTATCCCGATCATTTTCATCAAACTCTGAAAATGCTTTATTTTCGGATTTTGAAAGTGAAACTGTACGCCATCTTCACATGGCGTTCAGTTTCCCAAATGTGCTAAGCACTGCTAGCAAACTGCCAGCATCCTGTGTAGCTTTGTGTGCAAAGGAGTGATCTAGTCGATCGCTGACACTGTGCTGCTCGCTCCTCATCCCAGCTGCCTGCTCCCTACACTTACCTTCTCCCAGTGACCACTGCCTTTACCACAGAGGTGCCTGCTGCTCCCTTGCTTCAATTAGTGGTCACGGGTGCTTTTCCATAGCCTGTGCTTCCCCAGGTTCCACATCCTGTGCCTCCCTTGGTTCCACAGCCTGTGCCTCCCCTGGCTCCCACAGCTGTGCCTCCCCTAGCTCCCACAGCCGTGCCTCCCCTAGCTCCCACAGCCGTGCCTCCCCTGACTCCCACAGCCGTGCCTCCCCCGGCTCCCACAGCCCTGCCTCCCCCGGCTCCCACGGCCATGCCTCCCCCGGCTCCCACAGCCGTGCCTCCCAGGGGCAAATGCAGGATTTCTAGAGGGGTTTCTCAAATGTTTGATTTTAATGCGAGTGTGACCAGTCCATTAAGAGGGCATAATTAGCACTTAACCAGCTATAGTCTGCCTCTGTGGGGCAGATGTACTAACCTCTGGAAAGTGATACATTGGAGAGTGATAAACTACCAACCAATCAGCTCCTGTAATTTTTAAAACACATCATGACAGGAGTGAGTGGCTGGTAGTTTATAATTTTCCAAAGCGTAGTACATCTCCCCCTTATGTATATCATAATTCCGATTTATTATTCACTGGATAATGTTTGTTAAACAGTATTAATAATTAACCCTATAGTTGGTCTATAGTAGTGTATCCCTAAACAGTGCATGTTTTCCAGATTTCCTAGTTGGTGCACAGATATATTCATTACTGGCAGATATATATAAAAAAATCCACAAGTGGTGCTAATTATTTCATTTGTGATACTGAGGGGATCTTTAAATCATGCAAATCTTGTAATTGTATTATATACTATTGCTCTCGTGGTCATGGTTTGAGCTGGGGTGGGGGGTTTCCAGGCAACCGGAACACCCCCCCCTGCGTTTGCCTATGCCCTCCCCGGCTTCATTTTAAAGTCCTTAAATAAAGTTATAGACAAGAGAATTATTCTTTTATTTAGTATTGTTTCTAATAGCTGCAGGTGAAAATCATCACTAATCAGAAAAGCTGTCTCCGGAAAAGGAGGAACCTTCCGGAAGTGATAATTTAATAAAAGGGGAATGATGAATTACACTATTTTTTTGTAATTTTACTATGAGAATTGATAACTAAAATTTCGCTACTCATAATTTTATCATGATGAATAGGCCCTAAATGTTTTGGGTGGTTTTGTTGCTGGGGGAAAAGCAGCTTCCAGTGATCCCTGTCACGGCCAATATAAATGTCTGCAGGGAACGCTGGGTGTTGTAGACCCACAAGTGTTAGTATGTCCTGGCAGTGTGGGTTCGCTGGCTCCAGCAGTCCCCCTGTTAAAAAACACCCACACATACCCCTCATTTATCAATTTATTTCTAATCTATGTTCCCAAAGTTCATGTAGATTCCATGATCCTGAGGCTTGGCAACAAAAACATCCACTTAGCGCTGCATGACGAGATCCTATTGGCAGATTCTATAGCTGATACAGACAGGAGCAGTGTGTGATGGAGGGTAGTACACACAGTACATAACGTCATCAGGTTTTATTAATCAGACCAGGTCTGCAGGATGACACAGGGTTAATGCAGCAGGTACACAGTGCTGATATAATGTATGTACCAGATCCAGGCAGAGATGTACAGGGGAGCACAGGTGGGAGCAACCCTTGTGTCTGTACATACTGTACAATGGTGGCTCATACATGCCTACCCTCCCGGTTTTCGCAGGAGGCTCCCGATTTTTCGGGTAACCCCCCCCACCCCCGGAAGGGTAGGCATTTCTCCTGCATTCTGCTCACTTCCTAGTGAAGTGGGCAGAATGAGGAGAATACCCGCGGCGATCGCGGGTCTCCGTGTAGGGGGCGGGGGCTTAAAACGTGATTCTACATGAATCACGGCATTTGGTCCCGCCCCCTATGCAAATTCTAGCCAAACGCGGCAAATTTACCACGTGGGGGGCGGGGCTTAATGACGTGAATTGCCAGGCCCCGCCCCCCATTGCCTCCCTCCTGCTTCTCTTACCCGGGCTTCTCTCGGGAACAGATCTTTAAAGGTAGGCAACTCTGTGGTGGCTGTAGAGTATGCAGAATGGGCCTATACATACAGTGGAGGAGCTGTAGAACTATCAGGGGTCACTGGCCTCTGTAACATTGTCACTGAGTATTACTAGATACTCTCAGATGCGCAGTCTATCATGGAGGACGGAGCTGACATGTGCAGGAGCTCCGGCAGTCTGGGGTCTAAAGGCGCACATCCACTAGGAGACTAGGGAAAGCCAGTACGACATTGTAATCGTGCCATCATTCCCCATCCCCTGCAGTGCCTACACTGAACTGTCGTTAGAGGCAGATTGACCGGCATGTTCGGGCGATGATTATTGTCGGAAACCACCAGCGGGAGCACGCATCGCTGGTCGTTTCCAACATTATAGTGCACGATTTGTGCATGATTAAGGAGCGGATTGCACGATTACGATGTCGTAATCATGCAATCACTCATTAATATCGCCTAGTGTATGTACGCCTTTAGTGCCAGACATATAGACAGCGCAGAGCGCTCTCTCCTAACAGATCCCGTGGGGGCTCTCACTACAAATATTAAGTTATTCCCAATCATACAGACCCATTGTCTTATCTCTGATTGGTTACAAGCAGTGTTTTCTAACCAATCAGATCAAAGACAGTATATCACCACAAATGACTGAGCCCCTAACTTCTCAGGACGCCCCGAGGTAAAGGGACATTTTTTAAATTCCACCATTTGTTACTTTTATTAAAAAGACAGACACAAAGATCTTTCAGGGGTGATTTCAGCTTTGTATATATGTATGGATATTATTGGGTGCTATATCCCCTGGGGTGTATCTGTATAAGGTGTAAGTACTGTATAAACAATCTGAATTTGGGATATACTGTAAATGGGACATGCAATGACCTCCATGACATTGCTATAACATTGCCATGTCATCGTGTCACCTATAAAGACTTGTTTGTCTTTGAAGAATCATTGTAGCTCCGTTTCCTTAGAACAGAAGAAGAGCTAATTGATCTAAAGTAAAATCCATCTCTGACGGAACGTTGAAAGACATCAATTATGCTAATTAGGCCTCTATCAGTGTGTGCGTTTGGAAGCTTTCCCCACGATCTAGGACATGATATTAAAGAACCCTCCTAACACCGCCTGATATATTAAACCATTTACATGCAGAGTCTCCACAATGGCCTAATATAATATTTCACACTCCAGTGCACAACCCCTGGGACAGGAAATTATATACAGTATATATACAAAGGAGACAGAGGCTGAAGCTGGGAACTCATTTAATGGCTGAACTCTCTTATTCTTTAATTACAGAACTCTGTATTGCTTATAATATTACGGAAATGACAATTTACTGGCTGTTGCAGTCTATCCCTTCAAAATACTGTACATTTATAGGACAGAATATCATATATTGAATCTCAATATCATATATAACACATGACGTATAATGAGATAAGTAATACAGGTAATTTTCTGACCATGCTGCAAAGTATATTTAAAAAGTGACATTGACGTGATGGACAGATATTCCATGTAATAGCTAATCACATGTGTAAGTAAACGGAGCATCACTTGCTATGTACTTATATAACAGACCCTGTAATATCTGTGAGGATATCAAGTTGGGGGCTTATACAGGGATATATTGGGATGGAAAACCAGGCCGGGAAGTTTATGGATGCAGCCCTAATAGGGGCAGGGTCTCTGAAGAGGGGCGGGGATCCCTCCTCAAGGGCCTGATTCTGAATTGGACGCAGTTGCAGCCGTCCTTGCTACTTTTTTTGCAGTTGCGTCTGCGACTTTATGCTAATGCCATTACAATGCCCTTCCCTGGTGCACATACATGTGTCCTAATATAACAGGACTGAGACGCCCACTGTCAGTGTCTACAGATGCTGCAATCATGCCTTGTGCATCATTAGACACCACCATTGGCTGCATCATTGAAGCTTTGACAAGCCCTATGCTAGGTGCAAATCACCTGTCTGTGTATGGCCTCCAATGTGAGCAATTCTCCATCTCTGTACGCAGCCACTTTCAGCTAAATGCCAATAACACGCCCGTGTCAATCCTATAACACGCCCATGTCACTGCTATAACACTCCCGTGTCACTCCTATAACACGCCCGCGTCACTCCTATAACACTCCCGTGTCACTCCTATAACACGCCCGTGTCACTCCTATAACACGCCCGTGTCACTCCTATAACACTCCCGTGTCACTCCTATAACACTCCCGTGTCACTCCAATAACACTCCCGTGTCACTCCTATAACACACCCGTGTCAATCTTATAACACGCCCGTGTCACTCCTATAACACGCCCGTGTCACTCCTATAACATTCCCGTGTCACTCCTATAACACTCCCGTGTTACTCCTATAACAATCCCGTGTCTCTCCTATAACATGCTCGTGTCACTCCTATAACACGTCCGTGTCACTCCTATAACACGCTTGTGTCACTCCAATAACACACCCATGTCACTCCTATAACACCTCCGTGTCACTCCTATTACACGCCCATGTCACTCCTATAACACGCCCGAGTCACTCCTATAACACGCCCGTGTCACTCCTATAACACTCCCGTGTCACTCCTATAACACTCCCGTGTCACTCCTATAACACGCTCGTGTCACTCCTATAACACGCCCGTGTCACTCCAATAACACGCCGGTGTCACACCTATAACACCTCAGTGTCACTCCTATAACACGCCCATGTTACTCCTATAACAAGCCTGTGTCACTCCTATAACACGCTCGTGTCACTCCTATAACACGCCCGTGTCACTCCTATAACACGCCCGTGTCACTCCTATAACACGCTCGTGTCACTCCTATAACACGCTCGTGTCACTCCTATAACACTCCCGTGTCACTCCTATAACACCTCTGTGTCACTCCTATAACACGCTCGTGTCACTCCTATAACATGCCCATGTCACTCCTATAACACACTCGTGTCACTCCTATAACACGCTCGTGTCACTCCTATAACACTCCCGTGTCACTCCTATAACACGCCCATGTCACTCCTATAACACGCCCGTGTCACTCCTATAACACTCCCGTGTCACTCCTATAACACGCTCGTGTCACTCCTATAACACGCCCGTGTCACTCCTATAACACTCCCATGTCACTCCTATAACACGCTCGTGTCACTCCTATAACACGCCCGTATCACTCCTATAACACGCTCGTGTCACTCCTATAACACGCTCGTGTCACTCCTATAACACGCCCGTGTCACTCCTATAACACTCCCATGTCAATCCTATAACACGCTCGTGTCACTCCTATAACACGCCCGTGTCACTCCTATAACACGCCCGTGTCACTCCTATAACACTCCCGTGTCACTCCTATAACACGCCCGTGTCACTCCTATAACACGCTCGTGTCACTCCTATAACACGCCCGTGTCACTCCTATAACATGCTCGTGTCACTCCTATAACACTCCCATGTCACTCCTATAACACGCCCGTGTCACTCCTATTACACTCCCGTGTCACTCCTATAACACGCTCGTGTCACTCCAATAACAACTCCGTGTCACTCCTGTAACATGCCCATGTTACTCCTATAACACGCTCGTGTCACTCCTATAACACGCCCGTGTCACTCCTATAACACTCCCGTGTCACTCATATAACACGCCCGTGTCACTCCTATAGCACTCCTATAACACGCCCGTGTCACTCATATAACACGCCCGTATCACTCCTATAACACACCCCTGTCACTCCAATAACACGCCCGTATCACTCCTATAACATGCCATGTCACTCCTATCACACACCCGTGTCTCTCCAATTACATGCCCATGTCACTCCTATATGCTGCTCGGCTCATCTTCCTCTCAAAACGCTCTGCATTTGCCTCCCCTCTCCTACATGCCCTACACTGGCTCCTCTTCACTTTTAGAGCCCAGTTTAAGGTTCTCACACTCACTTACAAAGCCCTCACCCATTCTTCTCCCATGTACATCTCTGACCTCATCTCCCTTCACTCTCCTGTCCGCCCTCTTCATTCAACAAATGCATGCCGCCTCTCATGCCAACTGATTACTTCCTCCCACTCCCGCCTCCAAGATTTTACCTGTGCTGCTCCTCACCTCTGGAACTCTCTCCCTCTCCCTATCAGACTTTCCTCCTCTTTACAATCCTTCAAATGGGCTCTCAAGACCCCACTACTTCATCAAAGCCTTCCAGCTCCCATCCTAACTTGCTGCAACATGCTCCTTCCTCCCTGCCTACCCCATCTGTGTCACCCCTGTTTGTCCCTCCCACTTAGAATGTAAGCTCCTATGAGCAGGGCCCTCTACCCTCTTGTGCTTCTCCTTACTATACCTTCATCTACTTCTTACTCTCTACCAGGGCACCGAACACTTGGTTGCTTTGCTCTGTTGCTTATCTGGGTGTTATGGTTGTGAATGTAGCAATATATATTATCCATGTCCTGTAATGTATTGTACTGTAAATCAACCGATTTGTTTATGTACTTTGTAAGACGCTGCGGAACACTTGTGGCGCCACATAAATAAACAATAATAATAATAATAATAAATAATAATAATAAATAACACGCCCATGCTAAGTTACATCTGCGTCTAATTAGCAAACTTCCTGTAACCACCTATGGATGCCCAACGCATTTCTAATACACTACTTGGTGCGTTCGTCTGAATCTATACAAACTTCACCGGTGCATATGCGTGGTGAATCTCAGTCGCATGCGCAGATGAAAACCATCACAAAAGAGAGGAAAAAAACTTTATCCCCCACAGAAAAACAAACACATTGTCCCCACAGGAAATAATTATTCTCATTGGTCCCCATGGGGAAAAAAAAACCGCCACAGGGAATAAGCAGACACATTAGTGTATATGGGAAAATATAAAATACATTGATTCAATGATTGCCCCACCGGAAAAAGTAAAAAATAAAATAAACATTGATTCCCCTCAGTCCCCAAGAGAAAACTGAGTGACCTCACCTGCTGGACTGTCACAGATAGCTCCAGACCAGTGAGTGCCTCCAGTCGCTCCATAAAGTCCAGACCAGTGAGTGTCCCTCCAAACAGTCAAGACCAGACCAGTGGGATGGAACTTGGACCCTGATTCAGAGCCGCTCGCAGCCGCTGGCCGCTCGCTGGGTCTGTGGGCGTTTTTTATTTATTTATATTTTTGTTCTCCAGCCGCTCGCAAAGCTGTGGGAGGACCACCCACAGCTTGTGCAAGCGGCCAGGAGACCATCGCGATAATCATGACCATCGGCCTTGCGATAAGACCCTACGGTAGGGTCTAGGCTTCCGCAAAGGCCAAGTGGACTTCCTGCTCTAATAGAGTCTTGTTGTGAGCCACGCAGAAACTGAACTTCAGTTGGTCAGCAGGGCTCGCGCATGCCGGACGCGGTGCATGCGCAGTGCGGAAACATTGGGTCGCTTGTGAGCGGTTCTGAATCAGGGCCTTAGTCCCACTCCCTCCACTCACACAAGCCCCCAGCACCTCATCAGCCATTGTCACCTCAGCCCCTCATCCACGTCCTCTACCATTTTCACATCAGCCCCTCATCATCTTCCCCTGCTCCTCAGCACCATCCCCACCTCAGCATTATCCCCTGACCCTCAGCACCATCCCCTGACCCTCAGCACCATCCTCAGCCCCCAGCCCCTCAGCAGCATCCCCAACTCAGCATTATCCCCTGCCCCTCAGCACCATCCCCTTCCCCTCAGCACCACCCCCAACTCAGCATTATCCCCTGCCCCTCAGCACCATCCTCTGGCCCTCAGCACCATTCTCAGCCCCCAGTCCCTCAGCACCATCATCTGCCTCTCAGCACCATTAGCAGCCCCTCACCACCATCCTCTGCCCCTTACCACCTTCCTCAGCCCCTCATCAGCTGTGGGCGGCCACAAAGGGAGCAACCCAACAGGAACTGGCCCGGCATCCCAAATCCGCCCCTGGGCCTATGTATCAATTCATATTATGGCTGCTTTCAGGAGAATCTGAAAATAGTATGAATCCTTTGGGTGTATCTGCAGGGGCCTGCAGCAAATATTGGGGGTGTTTGCTGCATTCCCTCGTTTGCAGCCACAAAAGTAGCCCCCATAGAGACCTATACAGGCTGCTGTCTTGACAAATTTACCAAGTTCTGAAATACGTAGTTCATGCCATTTTCAAATGGCATTATCTATTATAGCCTACGGGCTACTATCCACAGACAAAGCAGCGAGAATGCGCACTCAGGGCCTGATTCAGACCCGCTCGCAAGCATTGAGCACTCGCAAGCGGGTCGATGTTGGCCCAGTGCGCATGCGCACGACGGAGATGGCTCCGTTGTGCGCATGCGCGAGACCCAGATAGCGACGGGCAAGTCGTCGCTCCGGGTCTCACTACAAAGGAGGTGTGCTGTCGATGTTTGGTGGGCGTGTCTGGGGCGTGGCTGCCCAGACGGAGGCGTTCCCATGGGAACGCCTACCGTCTAGGGCCCATGGGAACGCCTTCCGTCTAGTTCCCATGGGAACGCCTGCCAGTGGCCAGGAGGCTGCTCTAAAAATACATTAGGCGGGCACTGATTCAGAGCGAGCGCTCTGAAAGAGCGTCCGGCTCTGAATCAGGCCCTCAGCAGTTGTGTATGCGCGGTCAGCAGACTGCTCATACGTACTAGTGAGATGACCCTTGGAAATGGAAAATAAAGTGATCACTATCTGAGCCCCTGTCCCTGGATATGATCAATAGTACATGCCGGCAATACTTCATTTCCGCAAATAGCAGCAATAAGAAATTAAAATTGTCGGGTCAAAATCCTGATTAATAAATTGGCCCCCGAAGACCAGTTGGTCTGCAGCAGACCACCGTAAGTGACACCCTCTGTGTCTGGTACTTCTGTGAGTTCAGAATCATTTAGGAAAGGGCAACTGAAGAATTGAACGGCCCCTGCAGTTATAGTTATACAAAATACGTCTTTCTCCGCTGCAAGAGTGCAATTATGGTGAAGGAACCAATCTACGATACAAAGGAATGGTCAAAAATAGAATATGTATTACATGTACCTGTATGTAAGAAAAATCATGTTTAAATTGTGCAAAAAAGATTTGCCCTTTTCACTGCCGTCATCCTGGATAATGAAATGTACCGTTCCCAGTTGTTGCTGTATCTTCACTACCGTCTGCTGGGTCCTAGACAGCGTCCAGGGACTGTAGGAAATCATTTTAATGTGATCCTAAAAGGCGAAATATCACCTGAAGTCTTTTGCACAGTCGGCCTCATTTCTCAGCATATTTGCTCCTGTTGAAACACTGCAAAGATGCCAGGCAGCAACTATGGGTGTGACAGCAGATGGCAAGGGGGTGGCACCATAATTGTCCCATTGTCATCACGCCTGATATTCATAAGGAGGGTGGAGAGAGGAGCCACGCCTAAGGGTCCAGTGTGACAAGTTCCCCGACTGAGTCAGACTTAGGACCTGATTCAGAGCCGCTCGCACCCAGCATATGCAAATTTGGCTAAGTGACAGCATGGAAGGAGCTCGCTCGCCAAGGCATAAGCACGCCCACTTGGTCTTGGCGAGCGATCACTTTGTGTTTGTTTACGCCCATTAGCATGTGTTGCGACGCCCACTAGCACACGTCATCTCCAGGAAGTGTCTTTAATCATTGGTACATTGAGTACCATCGGATGCGATCGCTGCGCTTGAGGGTGCCTCTACCCTACCGTAAGCACTGCTAGGTCTTCAGTGTTCATTCCCGCCTGGTGATGTGTACTATGACGCTGCCTGTTAATTATTCACGCCTCTGAAACGGCGTTGAAACACTCTGGCACGTCCGCACATCCATTCCCCTCACCTGTCAATCAAAACACTTGGCTGTCTATGCGAGGCGAGCGAGAGCTTCCCGATCGCTAGGAATAGTTTGCGCACGCGCACTACAAACAATACACATGTGCAGATTAGTGAACCTCGTCAGCAACGAGCGGCTCTGAATCAGGTCCTTAAAGCGTACTCAATTAGCCGTGAAAAGTGCCATTTGGAGAAAAGTTTTCCCTGAATTGCACTTTTCGCCTGTAAACCTTCAATCGTCAGAGGGGTGCCCTGTATATCACCATAGAATAAAACACCTTCTTAATTAATTGTATGAAATAAAGACTTGTCCCTACAGTTTTAATAACCTCAATAACAATTATTTCCAGTCATTTCCAATCAATTTTGACCACCTCACAATATTATATTTTTCATCTAGTTAAGGCAAAAAAGGTTGCATCCAGCTAGCTGGCTGACTAAGCTAAGTGACACAGTGGGTGGCACTAACATGTGTCAGCTCAGTTTCTAATTTCCAACACGGATACAGTGTGGGTTGGATACACTAATAGTGCACTTACTGTGACAGCAGTGTCGGCAGAGCAGGTTTGCTGACGGTGTCCTCAGTACATGGAATGGCAGTGCTGCGGTGCTGGCAGTGTCCTCAGTGAAGGGTATCGGCAATGTTGGCAGTGTCAGCGGTGTCTTTAGTGCAGGTTTACTGGCTGTGTCGGCAGTGCTGGAGGTTGCTGACGGTGTCCTCAGTACATGGAATGGCAGTGTGGGAGTGCTGGCAGTGTCCTCAGTGCAGGGTATTGGTGGTGTCAACAGAGCGGGGGTGCCAGCAGTGTCCTCAGTGCAGGTTTGCTGACTGTGTCGACAGTGCAGGGGTGTCCTCAATGCAGGGTGCTGGCGGTGTCAGCAGCATGGGATATCCAGTGGTGTCAGCAGTGGGGGTGCTGACAGCCGGTGTGCCGGCAGCAGGGGGTGTTGGCAGCAGGTGTGCCGGCAGCGGGGGGTGTCGGCAGCAGGTGTGCTGGCAGCAGGGGGAGCTGGCTGCGGGAACCAGCTCATCTCTAGTTTTCAGACCTTTTTGTCAGATATGGTATACTGAAGTAAAATTGCAGCCAATTAATAAGTGTCAAAGGCTTTTATTGACAATTACATTAAGTTTATGCAAAGAGTGAATATTTGTTGTGTTGACCCTTCTTTTTCATGACCTCTGCAATTCGCCCTGGCAGCTGTCACTCACCTTCTGGGCCACATACTGACTGATGGCCGCCCATTCTTGCCTAATCAATGCTTGGAGTTTGTCAGAATTTGTGGGTTTTTGTTTGTACACCCGCCTCCTGAGGGTTGACCAAAAGTTCTCAATGGGATTAAGGGGGTCATTCAGACCCACTCGCAAGCGGCAGTACGCTCACAAGTGGGTCGATGTTCCCCACTGCGCATGCGCACGGCAGAGGGAGCTCCGTCGTGCGCATGCGTGAGACCAGGACTGCGACAGCCAAGCTGTCGCTCTGGTTCTCGCAGCAAAGGGGGCGTGCTGTCAATGTTGATTGACAGCACGCCCCCTTTGGTGGGCGTGCCGGGGCGTGCCTGCCAGACGGAGGCGTTCCCATGGGAACGCCTACCGTCTGAAGCCGGCCCCACTGACATCACTAGTGCTGTCAGTGGGAGTGATTTTGGCTCTGATAGAGCCAAAATCACTCCAGGGCTTGTGGCAGGGAGACCCTACCGCAGGGTCTCCGTCGCAAGTCCGATGGTTGCGATGGTCAAGACCATCGCGACCATCTTTTTGGATGCTCGTATATGCTGTGGGTGGTGACCCACAGCTATACGAGCGTCCAGGAGGCCGCTCCATTTTAATGGAGGAGGGCCCTGATTCAGAGCGAGCGCTCTGGTCAGAGCGTCTGGCTCTGAATCAGGCCCTAAGGTCAAGGGAGTTTCCTGGCCATGGACCCAAAATTTCGATGTCTTGTTCCCTGAGCCACTTATTTATCACTTTTGCCTTATGACAAGGTGCTCCATCATGCTGAAAGAGGCATTGTTCCTCACCAAACTGTTCTGGGGTCATTGGGAGAAGTTGCTTCTAGGCTGTGTTCTTAGACAAACTTGTGAGTGAGCCCACTCCCATGGCTGAGAAGCAACCCACACATGAGTGGTCTCAGGATACTTTACTGTTAGCATGACGCAGCGATTACTGTGTGCGTAATCGCTATTGCATTTGCAGTTGGGATCCGTAATAAATCATACCTAGAGTCGAGGTTCTAATCGCCTGAGTCGCGGTTCTGATCTTCCCGTGGTTCAGAATTTGGATTTAAATCTGAACTTCGGATTTTGGATTGCAAAAATCACTTGATTTTAGGTGTTTTAAAAAACTTTTTATTATTTAAAAAAAAAAACAACAACCCAGATTCAAAACTAAAACACAGGGATTAACGCACATCTCTAATACAAACCAATGACATAGCGCCTGCAGTGGGCGTATTACCATGGAAATGAAAGAGTGCAAACATACACACAGTATGCAAAGCAATCTTTTATTGTGCAATGAAATGTGAAATGCAGATGATATTCTTCTCACTGATAATAGGCTAGAAGTTCTGAGTGTAGCTTCATAACTGGCTACAAAGTTTTACAAATGTTGAAAAGTGAGAGATGTCAGGGTCTTGTATTGTTTGCTAATTATTCATATCTATTTACAATAAGTGACATTGGTAACAGAACAGTTTGTTTTGCAGCTGTAGAGGGAAGAAGCGATGACTTTTCCTATGTAGTAACGGTGATTTGGTGCTCCAACCACTCACTAATTAGCAGAGGGTGACAGCATCTTCATTGGATATATCTGGTGGATTTTTATTCTGATATTCTCCCGGGAGTTCAGAGTTTCAACATAACTATGATAATTATCACACACAATGATCCGACGGGGAGGGGGTGGAGAATATTTAAAGGGATTGTAATTCTAAAAATGTGTTTTGCTTAATTGTTCCTGGCACAGACATAGTTTCGTGTTACCATGCTATGTAGGATATACGCAATCAGGGGGCTGAGTCTGGTACTTCCTTGCCTAATATACGGTATGTCATATTTTGGTGCTGTGCAGCTTCCACAGAGATGTTATGGAACACACCATATAGTGATGTCCTGAAGTGTCCAGTTTCCTTTGATGCTAATTTGCACAAGGGCGCTGAGCAGGGCCGTAACTAGGGTAGTGCGACCAGTGCCATGGCACAGGGCACTGCAGGGCAGCGGGCACTGTTTGGGCCTGTCAATTTTCTGTTTCTTATCATTCTCACTTGTAGCTTCCTCTTCTTTTATCCCCAGCATCTCCTGGCCTCTCCTATCTCTTCCCTGGCCCTTCCCCATGAGGCCATGGCCCTCTCTCAGGTGCACTATATTATGTCCCTATTTATCCCCAACATCTCCTGGCCTCCCCTATCTCTTCCCTGGCCCTTCCCATGAGGCCATGGCCCTCTCTCAGATGCACTATATTATGTCCCTATTTATCCCCAGCATCTCCTGGCCTCCCCTATCTCTTCCCTGGCCCTTTCCCATGAGGCCATGGCCCTCTCTCAGGTGCACTATATTATGTCCCTATTTATCCCCAGCATCTCCTGGCCTCCCCTATCTCTTCCCTGGCCCTTCCCCATGAGGCCATGGCCCTCTCTCAGGTGCACTATATTACGTCCCTATTTATCCCAAGCATCTCCTGGCCTCCCCTATCTCTTCCCTGGCCCTTCCCCATGAAGCCATGGCCCTCTCTCAGGTGCACTATATTATGTCCCTATTTATCCCCAGCATCTCCTGGCCTCCCCTATCTCTTCCCTGGCCATTCCCCATGAGGGCCATGGCCCTCTCTCAGGTGCACTATATTATGTCCCTATTTATCCCCAGCATCTCCTGGCCTCCCCTATCTCTTCCCTGGCCCTTCCCCATGAGGCCATGTCCCTCTGTCAGGTGCACTATATTATGTCCCTATTTATCCCCAGCATTTCCTGGCCTCTCCTATCTCTTCCCTGGCCCTTCTCCATGAGGCCATGGCCCTCTCTCAAGTGCACTATATTATGTGCCTATTTATCCCCAGCATCTCGTGGCCTCCCCTATCTCTTCCCTGGCCCTTCCCATGAGGCCATGGCCCTCTCTCAGATGCACTATATTATGTCCCTATTTATCCCCAGCATCTCCTGGCCTCCCCTATCTCTTCCCTGGCCCTTTCCCATGAGGCCATGGCCCTCTCTCAGGTGCACTATATTATGTCCCTATTTATCCCCAGCATCTCCTGGCCTCCCCTATCTCTTCCCTGGCCCTTCCCCATGAGGCCATGGCCCTCTCTCAGGTGCACTATATTACGTCCCTATTTATCCCAAGCATCTCCTGGCCTCCCCTATCTCTTCCCTGGCCCTTCCCCATGAAGCCATGGCCCTCTCTCAGGTGCACTATATTATGTCCCTATTTATCCCCAGCATCTCCTGGCCTCCCCTATCTCTTCCCTGGCCATTCCCCATGAGGGCCATGGCCCTCTCTCAGGTGCACTATATTATGTCCCTATTTATCCCCAGCATCTCCTGGCCTCCCCTATCTCTTCCCTGGCCCTTCCCCATGAGGCCATGTCCCTCTGTCAGGTGCACTATATTATGTCCCTATTTATCCCCAGCATTTCCTGGCCTCTCCTATCTCTTCCCTGGCCCTTCTCCATGAGGCCATGGCCCTCTCTCAAGTGCACTATATTATGTGCCTATTTATCCCCAGCATCTCGTGGCCTCCCCTATCTCTTCCCTGGCCCTTCCCCATGATGGTATGACCCTTTTTTGGGTGAGTTATGTCCCTATTTGAAAAATGGGGGGGCGACAATGCTCTTTCTGGTCCAGGGCACCTAAAATTGGCTAAGAGTCTAATGGTAGTCAGCTTTCACCAGGGAACCCTGCACAGAGATTTTGCCTACCCTGCTAACACCTTGCAGGTAGTTTGTGGGAATGGGCAGTACACTGGTAGGCGTGTAAGGTGGTACTTAGTTCATTTAAGCAGCCCTGGGTCACATGAAATCTGTGGGCATGCAGAAAATCAGGGCAGGCAGCTAACAGAGTAACCAAAAAGAGTTCAAGTTCAGTGCAGGCAGTAGACAAAGGGTTATCCAAGAAAGAGGCTGAGGTCAGGGGTACAGGCAATAAGGCAAGGTCAAGACAATCTGAGTCAGCAACTGGTAACAATCCAGTCATCAGTGACGAGCAGGTGTTCAGTGGGGATCGGTATGAAATACCGCTGGACCTAAGTCTGGCAGTTCAAATCCCGACGCCGGTAGACCGGCAGCTGTGAAGATCCTGACAGCTAAAAAGGTAAGTATTTACTAGCCTTCTCCGTTAGAAGAACTGCAAATACCAGCATATCATGCCAGCCAGAGCCTGTTGGAACCAGTAGTACTCGTCCTGTTGAGGAGCACACAGTACTGCAGAATGACTACACCATCTCTGTGCTGCGGGCGGGACGTACTACACTGAAAACTGCGTTAAACCCATATGTACTAAGAACCACATGTGTAACCCGAACCCGATGTGTAATGCCATCTTCAGATGGCGTTACCCAATAGAAGCCTATAGGAGAGGGATCCAATCAGATCCCTCCCACATCCCCCCTCGGCGCGCTCGTCCTTCTGCACATGCGCAGGAGGATGCCAAAGGGACTTCTGGGTGTTATACTCGGGAAAAACATCTATCCGGGGGTATTGCAAAGGACAGCTCTTATCGGGAGAACGGTCCTTTGTGATTAAGATTGCATCTCTAAGTTCATACTGGAGTAATTAACGCTGGTATATATGTATCCGATAAGAGACAGGACCTCTCACACATAAAACCAGAGAACCATCCATATTAACAGACTGATACAGGTCCCATCTAGGAATCAGAGACATGTGCTATCACAGGGCTAATGAGTCTTGTACACCTCTCACACATAAAACCAGAAACCCATCCATATTAACAGACTGATGCAGGTCCCATCTAGGAATCATAGACTTGTGCGATCACAGGGCTGATGAGTCTTGTACACCTCTCACACAGAGCAATGGAGACCCATCCATATTAATAGACAGTTACAGGTCCCATCTAGGAACCAGAGACTTGTGCTATCACAGGGATAATGAGTCTTGTACACCTATCACACATAGCACTGGAGACCCATCCATATTAACAGACTGATACAGGACCCATCTAGGAATCAGAGACTTGTGCTATCACAGGGCTGATGAGTCTAGTACACCTATCACACATAGCACCAGAGACCTATCCATATTAATAGACAGTTACAGGACTCATCTAGGAATCAGAGACTTGTGCTATCACAGGGCTGATGAGTCTTGTACACCTCTCACACATAGCACCAGAGACCCATCCATATTAATAGACAGTTACAGGTCCCATCTAGGAATCAGAAACTTGTGCTATCACAGGGCTGATGAGTCTTGTACACCTCTCACACATAGCACCGGAGACCTATCCATATTAATAGACAGTTACAGGTCCCATCTAGGAATCAGAGACTTGTGCTATCACAGGGATAATGAGTCTTGTACACCTATCACACATAGCACTGGAGACCCATCCATATTAATAGACAGTTACAGGTCCCATCTAGGAATCAGAGACTTGTGCTATCACAGGGCTAACGAGTCTTGTACACCTCTCACACATAGCACCGGAGACCCATCCATATTAATAGACAGTTACACGTCCCATCTAGGAATCAGAGACTTGTGCTATCACAGGGCTGATGAGTCTTGTACACCTCCCACACATAGCACCATAGACCCATCCATATTAATAGACTGATACAGGACCCATCTAGGAATCAGAGACTTGTGCTATCACAGAGCTGATGAGTCTTGTACACCTCTCACACATAGCAATGTAGACCTATCCATATTAATAGACAGTTACAGGTCCCATCTAGGAATCAGAGACTTGTGCTATCACAGGACTGATGAGTCTTGCACACCTATCACACATAGCACCGGAGACGACTGATACTGGTCCCATCTAGGAATCAGAGACGTGCTATCACAGGGCTGATGAGTCTTGTACACCTCTCACACATAGCATCGGAGACCCATCCATATTAACAGACTGACACAGGACCTATCTAGGAATCAGAGACTTGTGCTATCACAGATAAAGTGTTTATCGTATTTAACTGAAATATTGACCAGAGCCAGATGCAGCAGTCCTCATATTTATATAAATAGATGTAAAAGTATAAATCTAAGCAGAACACCAGACAGCAACGCTCCAAATAAATATATGGAAACTGTTCACCCTGTAGAGAGGAGATTAACAGTATTGTGATAAAGGAGAATTAAAATGAGTAAATCAATCACATCCTAAAATAAGGGCCAACTGGGGGTCTAGTTCCATTTCTTTCTCTTCCTCGAGCAACAGTTCTCATCAGGCTAGATGTAAACGGGCCAGGAGGTCTCGTTGGCGTCGCTCCCGTCGGCACCGACATTCTAGTGATAGGTCCTCGGGGAGTAGTACTAGTGTGGATCGTGGGGAAGGTCCCGGTGATGTGGTGCACTGTGCTAATACGGCAGTAACGAGAGGTTTGCGTGCCAGAGTGAAACATAGAATCAAAAAGGGACGCTATGTAGATATGTTTACCCTGACAGCCACAAAGGCAAAAGGCGGTATTGGGATAGAGGCATACAACTTATACTCCCTGGGTTTTGTGTTTTTTCAGCTTGCTACCTTTAGTCAAGGCCAGCCAAGTACCTTAATGTTATTCTGTATTTACACCTGATTCATGGTCTATTCAAGTCATCGCGGAACTCGGTGTAGCGTCTTTATGACGAAGAGTTTTGTTGCAAACAGGATCACGTTGTAAAGTTGTGGATGGAGGTAGCACAGCCTGCGTGTTTCCGATCCGATCCCAGGGCGGCCAGTTCAACCCTCATCCCCCTCACCACAAAAGACAGCCAGTGGTGTGCAGAACAAGGGAAGATGTTATGCGTTCAAAAATGGGAATTGCACCTTGGGAAGTAGATGTTGTTTTCGGCACCTTTGCCTCCAATGCAACGCAAAACACCCCAGCAAAGATTGCTCCATGGACCGGGAGGGGCCCAAGCTACCCCTGCGGCTTCCGCTTCCAAAC
This sequence comes from Taudactylus pleione, assembly GCA_031769625.1. Lineage (NCBI taxonomy): Eukaryota > Metazoa > Chordata > Amphibia > Anura > Myobatrachidae > Taudactylus > Taudactylus pleione. The sequence goes on from JAUIMM010001290.1 coordinate 1,058,540, forward strand.
GAGCTGGGGTCAAGAATGGTAAATAGAGCAACAACTCCCATTCGACTGGATGCCATGGCCTAGTAGCTAGATGGCTAATATCCTGTATGGGACTCCACCAAAATTTTGCGCAAGGGTTTTGAAGAGGGGTTTACACTTCCAATAGTTGGGCCAGTGGGTGCCGGGTCCCCTAGGAATCTACGTTCAGTCTATGATTTGCCTCACGTGGTTAAGGACAAGGTTATGAAAGAGGTTGGGCTGGGATGCATAATTGGGCCTTTCGTTCATCCTCCATCCGGTACCCGATCATGTCCTTTCACCAGTGGGAGTTGTCCCCAAGAAGACCCCCGGGTAGTTACTGACTCATACAGCACTTGTCACACCCGTCAGGTAACTCGGTTAATGATGCCATTGAGGCAGACGTTTGTCGCGTAAGGTATCAGTCCTTTGCATTTCTGGTCCGGGCTCCTTGTTGGCAAAAGTGGACATTGATTACGATTTCCGATTGTTGCCCCTGCATCCTGAAACATTCCGTTTCATGGGATTTCGGTTACCGGATGGGTTCTATTTGGACAAATGTCTCCCTATGGGGTGTTCGGTCTCCTGCGCCTTCTTTGAGCATTTCAGTTCCTTTCTCCATTCATGTGTCTCAGTGGGGTCTGGTGAAACAGGAATGGCGCATTACCTGGATGACTTTTTGTGCGTAGGTCCCGCGGGTTCCGATCGATGTGCTCGCCTCCTGTTTTCATTGCAAGCACTCTTTGTGGAATTCGGGGTACAAATTGCTCATGACAAGACAGAAGGCCCCACCACTAATTTAATGTTCTTGGGTATCAAAATTAACACCTTGGAGGGTTTTTGCCCATTGCTGCCGGACAAGGTACGTCATCTGCATTGGCTGTAGGAAAAGTGACACTCCGGCAAGAACAATCTTTGCTGGGGCTGTTTAACTTTGCGTGTCGTGTTATCCCAATGGGAGGGTTTTTTGTCGCAAGCTGCATAGGACCTTGGTGGGGCTACGTTTGCTACATCATTTTCTGCAGCTGTCGACTGAAGTGAAACTGGACCTGGTGGTTTGGGAGGCTTTTTTGGTGGGATTTAATGGTGTGCGCATCTGACCTTCAGAACTTAAGCCTAATGCTTGCCTGCAGCTCTTCACTGATGCTGCAGGCTCTTCAGGTTTTCGTTCTTTTTTGGATGGCGATTGGTGTTTTTCAGCATGGCCATCAAAACTTGAATGGATTCATGCGGGACTGGTCAACAATTTGCTCCTGCTTGAACTGTTCGACATAGTTGTGGCTCTGGAGCTCTGGAATCACGTAACCAAGGACAAATCATCATGTTTTGGTGCGATAACCTGGGCATCGTACAAGCAATTAACAATCAAAGATCGTCATCGCTGCCGGTGCTGCATCTCCTTGCTTGGCTATTGCTGCGTTCAATGCAGTTCAACATTCTGTTTACAGCCCGACATGTGTCGGGGGCTGATAACTCCACAGCAGATGCGCTCTCTAGGCAGGATTTGGGGAGGTTTTGAGAATTGGCGCAGTACTCGGCTTTGATTGGTGAGCCTTGTCCCTCTCATTGTTGGCAGATCATCAATCCAGAATGGAAGATCTCGCACCTCAGTCCATGGCCCCATGGACTTTGACTACTTACCAGGCATCATGGCATCAGTGGGAGAATGTTTTGCAAGGCGGAGTTCATCAGGTAGATCCCGCTATTCTCATTTGGTCACATTTGTGTGGTATTTGTTTGATTCTGGCAAGTCGCAGGCTTATGTCGCCCAGAGACTTGCTGGTATTTCCTTTTTTTTGCATTTAGCGGGCCTTAGAGACATCACTAAGGGCTTTTTAATACAAAGGGCCCTTAGGGGTTGGCCTCGTGTCATGCCTATGGCAGACAATCAGTGTCGTCCGATTGGTCCTGATTTGTTAATGCGGCTATTTGATATCTTGCCAATCATTTGTTCCATGCAGTTCGAGGTTCTGTTATTCCACCTCGCTTTTGCGAAGGCCTTTCATGGGGCTTTTCGCATCAGCGAGCTGGTTGCGGCTTCGCGGCATGCCCAACCCCCTCTACTTTGGTCCCACATTCTTCTGCATGATACAATGTTGTGCCGTATTCAGCATTCTAAGACCGATCAGATGCGTAAGGGTTGTTGGGTGTCCCTGAGGTCCGGTCCTGATGACAGGACTTCTCCGGTACATTTGGCCTCCTGATATTATCACTGCCGGCCTGCACTGCTGGGGGCTTGGCTCATGCATGAGGATGGCTCTCCTCTGACTACATTTAAATTCCGGTCGGTCTTCCATCACTGCATACGGCACCTCGGGCTGTGCCCTTCAGGAGACAGCACCCATTCTTTTAGAATAGGTGCCTCTACTTTTGTGGCCTCTTCGGGCCTTTCTTCACAGGAGATCCAGGCTCTCGGAAGATGGAAGTCCAATGCTTACAGAAGATATATTTGTGTGGAATCATAAACTTATGCTTCGGCCAACTCGCCACCTTTCCGGCGGGGGTGTGGATGGATTTTGCCCTATTTTTTGCCCTGCTTTGGACATTGATTGGTTAGTTTAAAATAAAAAATAAATAAATAAAATATAACGAAACAAATGAAAGAAAGTATTACAAAGAGAAAAGAATCAGCAGGTTTTTTGTAGGTTTTTATCTCGGGCCAAGTCTACCTCCTCCCGCCCTCCCACTTTATGATTTGTTGCATATTTACTCACCTATTATTATTTCTATATATTGCAGGTTTCCAGGATGCTAGGTTTATTTGGTGTATTGGCCACTCTTTTATTTTTTGGGCTAGACAGTCACGCTTCACAACGGATGCCTCTGTTTTCCCACGTTGGGATTGTATTAGGTGGTTGGGACAAGGGGGTATGCTGTGGGAAGCTTTGTTGCGCAGCTTGCACAGGTCAGTAGCTGAGTTCGGGGCCCCCTTAGTGTTAATTATCCATCTCGGGGGCAATGATTTGGGACAGCAAACCTCTTTAGAGCTGCACCGTGCGATGGTTTGCGACTTAATGGAGATTGTGCAGCTTTAGCCTAACTGTGTGGTCCTCTATCATCACCAGGCTCTCCTGGTGCTGTAGTTATACTAGTGTGGCGGTAGACAGGTCCAGGAGGAAGGTGAACAAATGGGTGGCCAGGCATGTTCTGGAGTTGGGGGGCTAGTGGTGCATCATCCTTTAATTCGGACCCAGGATGCACATAGTTTTCGTAGGGATTGGGTTCATCTCACTGAGGGGGGTAATTTTTATTTGTGGAAGACATATTTTCAGTATTAGGGGGTTCAGTTAGTTATTATGGTGGCGGGCTGGTTATTTACAGGGAACCGCTGTGGCGGGAAAGACCGGCAATATTGAAGCATCCATCTTGCGGCAGTAATAGCGGTGTGCACCCCTTCAAAGCACTGATAGGCTGAATTTACCCTATTGGGGTCAGCGGCACCCCTGGACCGAGCAGGATGAATGGTGCATTGGCATGGGTGTTGGGGCCACATCACTTGCTCTGAAAGGGATAGTTGGCCCTCACAAGTTGTTATATACTTTTGGCCTAAGACAAGTGGGCGCTGGTTGTTTGCCGTTCTTTCTTCTGCCACCATTACTACCATGTAACTAAATAAAGGTGACCAGTTACTTTTCAATGGCATAACTTGGTCTCGTGTGTTTATTTTAGTTGAGTATAGTTTAAGTTTATGGGTCACATCTGTCATCTGACGATATAAAGTTTATAATAGATTGAATGTATTATGTGTTATATCCAGGTGCTTCAATAAAATTTATGAAAAATATTTATTCCAATACAAAATTTAAGTTTTACCCATATGTCAGTCCATTTCCACACAGTGGGGGAGATGTATAAGGGGGCAATATGGGAGTGTAGTTAGTTAATATTAGGATGTTAAATTAGCCGTAATTTCCATTTAGAATTTGTTTTTCTTTATTTGTAAAGCATTTGATAATGACACATTTGTGGTGCTGTACAATGTACATAATGTGTATTACATACAAACACAGAAACAACTGACACATCTTTATAGGGTAACAATCAGGCAATACCCTGTAACTACATCGGTTTATATGGATATTGGAACCTCCCTGGTGATGTAGAGATATAGCTAATATTGTGTGTACACTCTCCATTAAATAAACTCCATCTGGCCGATGTGGTTCTGCTTCCAGACTCATAGAGCCGGATCAGACACTCGAGGGGGAAGTTAAAGGAACATTACACAGCGCACATCCTGCTCCCCACCAGCCTAATAACCAGCATTTCATAATGAGCATCTGGTACCCTCAGACTAGTTACATAGTATATTACAGCAGCTAATGACTGGAAGTGTCTGGCCAGGAATAAGAGCACCATGCAAATGTCTCTCTTCTGTCAGGAAGTGTTTCCCCAGCAGATAGGCAATGTACTGCTTTCTTATACACTTATACATTTTGTTCTAAAACTAAAAATGACTACACTATGCACTCTGTAATATATCATATCCCTGCACGCTGTAATATATTCCCGCACGCTGTAATATATCCCTGCACGCTGTAATATATCCCTGCACGCTGTAACATATTCCTGCACGCTGTAACATATCCCTGCACGCTGTAATATATCCGTGCACGCTGTAACATATTCCTGCACGCTGTAACATATCCCTGCACGCTGTAATATATCCGTGCACGCTGTAACATATCCCTGCACGCTGTAACATATCCCTGCACGCTGTAATATATCCGTTCACGCTGTAACATATTCCTGCACGCAGTAACATATCCCTGCACGCTGTAATATATCCGTGCACGCTGTAACATATCCGTGCACGCTGTAACATATCCCTGCACGCTGTAACATATCCCTGCATGCTGTAACATATCCCTGCATGCTGTAATATATCCCTGCACGCTGTAACATATCCCTGCACGCTGTAACATATCCCTGCATGCTGTAATATATCCCTGCAGGCTGTAATATATCCCTGCACTCTGTAACATATCCCTGCAGGCTGTAATATAACCCTGCACGCTGTAATATATCCGTGCACGCTTTAATATATCCCTGCACGCTGTAATATATCCCTGCACGCTGTAATATATCCATGCACGCTGTAATATGTCCCTGCACGCTGTAATATATCCCTGAGCACTGTAATATATCCGTGCACGCTGTAACATATCCCTGCATGCTGTAATATAACCCTGCATGCTGTAATATATCCGTGCACGCTGTAATATATCCCTGCACGCTGTAATATATCCCTGCACGCTGTAATATATCCATGCACGCTGTAATATATCCCTGCACGCTGTAATATATCCCTGAGCACTGTAATATATCCCTGCACGCTGTAATATATCCCTGCACGCTGTAACATATCCCTGCACGCTGTAATATATCCCTGCACACTGTAATATATCCCTGAACGCTGTAAAATATTCATGCACGCTGTAATATATCCTTGCACACTGTAATGTATCCGTGCATGCTATGATATATCCCTGCATGCTATAATATATCTGTGCACGCTGTAATATATCCCTGCACACTATAATATATCCGTGCACGCTGTAATATATCCCTGCAAGCTGTAATATACCCTGAGCACTGTAATAAATCCGTGCACGCTGTAATATATCCCTGCACGCTGTAATATATCCCTGAGCACTGTAAAATATCCGTGCACGCTGTAATATATCCCTGCACGCTGTAATATATCCGTGCACGCTGTAATATATCCGTGCACACTGTAATATATCCTTGAGCACTGTAATATATCCCTGCACGCTTTAATATATTCATGCACGCTGTAATATATCCCTGCCCGCTGTAAAATATCCCTGCACGCTGTAATATATCCCTGCACGCTGTAATATATCCCTGCATGCTGTAATATATTCATGCACGCTGTAATATATCCTTGCACGCTGTAATGTATCCCTGCATGCTGTAATATATCCCTGCACGCTGTAATATATCCTTGCACGCTGTAATATATCCCTGCACGCTGTAATATATCCGTGCACACTGTAGTATATCCCTGAGCACTGTAATATATCCCTGCACTCTGTAATATATCCTTGAGCACTGTAATATATCACTGCACGCTGTAATATATTCATGCACGCTGTAATATATCCCTGCACGCTGTAAAATATCCATGCATGCGGTAATATATCCATGCACGCTGTAATATATCCCTGCACGCTGTAATATATCCTTGCACGCTGTAATATATCCCTGCATTCTGTAATATATCCTTGCTCGCTTTAATATATCCCTGCACGCTGTAATATATCCTTGCGCGCTGTAATATATCCCTGCACGCTGTAATATATCCGTGCACACTGTAATATATCCCTGAGCACTGTAATATATCCCTGCACTCTGTAATATATCCTTGAGCACTGTAATATATCCCTGCACGCTGTAATATATTCATGCACGCTGTAATATATCCCTGCACGCTGTAAAATATTTGTGCACACTGTCATATCCGTGCATGCTGTAATATATCTGTTTACGCTATAAAATATCCATGCATGCGGTAATATATCCATGCATGCTGTAATATATCCATGCTCAAATATATCTGTGCACACTGTAACATATCCATGCACGTTGTAATATATCTGTGAATGCTGTAATATATCCCTGCATGCTGTAATATATCCGTCCTGGAGTGAAGTGGCTTCTTTGTTGCCTTTCTTGACACCAGGCCATCCTCCAAAAGTCTTCGTCCGGTGTCTTGCCAACAGTAAAGCCTTCTGATACCATTCATGTATGGGGTTGCTTCTCAGCCAAGGGAGTGGGCTCACTCACAATTTTGCCTAAGAACACAGACATGTATAAAGAATGGTACCAAAAACATCCTCCAAGAGCAACTTCTCCCAACCATCTAATAACAGTTTGGTGATGAACAATGCCTTTTCCAGCATGATGGAGCACCTTGCCAGAATGGAAAAGTGATAACTAAGTGGCTCGGGGAACAAAACATCAACATTTTGAGTCCATGGCCAGGAAACTCCCCAGACCTTAATCCCATTGAGAACTTGTGGTCAATCCTCAAGAGGCGGGTGGACAAACATAAACCCACAAATTCTGACAAACTCCAAGCATTGATTAGGCAAGAATGGGCGGCCATCAGTCAGTATGTGGCCCAGAAGGTGAGTGACAGCTGCCAGGGCCAATTGCAGAAGTCTTGAAAAAGAAGGGTCAACGCTGCAAATATTCACTCTCTGCATAAACTTAATGTAATTGTCAATAAAAACCTTTGACACTTATGAAATGCTGTAATGTTACCTCAGTATACCATAGTAACATCTGACACTTATGTAATGCTGTAATGTTACCTCAGTATACCATAGTAACATCTGACACTTATGTAATGCTGTAATGTTACCTCAGTATCCCATAGTAACATCTGACAAAAAGGTCTAAGAACACTGAAGCAGCAAACTTTGTGAAAACCAATACTTGTGTCTTTCTGAAAAACTTTTTTCCATGGCTGTAATATAAGATTAATTGATAATGCAAATATATTTACGTTCTTTTCATTAAGTCACCCATTATTTTAGCCATATGTTTTGCTCTACACTTAACCAATAACTAGGAATAAACACTCAGAGGCATATATGGATTTAAAGAGGTCACAGCCGAAAATTTATTAAATCGGATTCGAATTGTAAATTGAAAGCTCGGTGGCAGCAAAAGCATTGCTCCTGGGCCACGGGCCGCTAAAAGTCTGACTAAATTAATTAACGGGGGCGGATCCCTGCGTAAACTGGCCTGAAATGGTACCATTCCCCTCTAATTGGCATAGCCTTGACCCCACCTTATGATGATGGCCTAGCTCCCCCTTTAGGAGAATGACTAACTTACCGCTATCAAGAAGAAAATGCTATTCTGGCACTCTTAACGCCAAAATAGGCTGCCCAGGAGCACGGCCTTCCGCCAAACCTCAGCCAAACTCAGCCGAGCTCCGCCACCCAACTATAGAATTTTGCTCAAGTTTCCAGGAAACCGAAAAGGTCCTTAAGGAACCATTCCATGCCCATACCTGTGAGGTGCACTCCATCTGACCTATAAAAACTCTCCTCTTCAAAATGTAAACGTGGATGTTTAATCACATGCCCCCCAGTCTTGATAACAAACTTAGGAACTGCTGCATTGACCTTCCTTCTCACCCTGTCCAAAACCACGCCTCCATCAGGACCTCTCTAAAATCTGCTCGGCACCATCTCTGACCACACCAAAACCACCTTTGGCCACCTCTCCATGATTGTCTGCCAATCATTCCTAATTGCATGAATGAGTTCATTGCCCTTACAATTACCAAAAGTGTTACCCCGCAAATAAACTACCACCCAATCCGGGGTCCCAAAGCTAGCTGCCACTGACCATAGCTCACTTAAAAGGCCGGACCATCGCATACCCCTAAATCCTAACCACTGCACCTTGCCGACACCCAATGTTATACGGGTCTGAATTGCTAAAGGGTGCTTGCTAGCCCAGTGAATGTATGAATGGCCTATGAACCACACCCGACATTTAGCCATCCCGGGAGTAACTGCAAGAAGGGTTAATCCCGTCAGAGTTAGATAAACATTATGAACAACCTAGCCAAGGAAAGAACAAATAGTTGGGTGACCCATCTTGAGGGGGAAGCTCCCTAGCGGTAGTAGGCATAAGGCGTAAGGCCTCTGGGTTTCCCAACAAATTCGCTAGGAGCACGGTTAAGCATGCAGCTGATCCCCCCTCAAATAAGTCTTGTATGCAGTTGATTTCCATTGACCCAATTGTTTCAACGAATCGACGGAAGCACCTGCTGCTGCTGGACAAGCTGCTGCCCCAATCCTAAACTAGTGCGTTCCAAACTGGTCTTAAGGCAAGTCTAAAGCAATCCAACAATTCTGAAAAACTTTTGTAAATTGAAACTTGGATAGCGGGGTGCGGGCCGCGTGTACTAGCCATTGCACGCCACCAGAGGGGCACAGGCTGCCAAAGCGTTCAGCCCAATTAACTGGATTTAGGGTGGGATCCTCGTGCGCTGGAATAGAAGCCCATTTCCCTTTAGCTAATTGATCGTTCTTAGATTTGTGGATGTGGCATAAAATATGGTCCTTTGTAACCACAATATTGCTAAAAAGCAGCCCTGACGATATAGATGTCTTATTCGTCGCCACGAATTCCCCAATTCTAAAAGCTTCAAAATAAGCTAAAGAAAAGTCTAAACTAAAAAAAATGGTCTCGTATTGGTTTGATGCGACCCCTAAAACCGCTATTATGAGTTCCCGTAAAAGAGAGTGATCGATAGGTCTTCTCACATCACCTGACACCACTTGTTCCTTTGCCCAACCCCTCATCGCTTGTGCCAACAAAATTGACTTTGTGGGGTCCGTTTCACCATGCAACTTAGAGAAATATGCGATGCCTGACAGAGCGGCCGTCATGGCAGCTTTGGAACGCCCCTGTTCGTGCCAATTCCAAACGAATTGCAACATATAATCATGAATCGGCATACCTCCCTGTCCCTCGGCTGCCCTGCCAATCCTTCCAAGCTGCTGAATAAGTCCTCAGTGTGCTTGGGGCCAGCGACATCAACGCAAGACCTTCGATGCTGGCTCGACTATCTGCCAGACATGCAAAGGACATGTTAAGCCAAACGTACTAGTGCCCGGACCGAGAGACTTAAATCTATCCCACTGAAAGCGAGACAAAGCGTCTGCAATGTTGTTTTCCACGCCTGGTACATGGCGAGCTCGGAATTTGATATTCTTGCGCAAACATAAGAGGGTAAAATGTCACAACAAACGCAACACCAGAGGTGATTCCGATCTCAGATTATTGGTGGCATGTACCACTCCTAAGTTGTCGCACCAAAAAACAATACTTCTATTCGCAAGTTTCCTGTACCATAGCTCGACAGAGACCACGATTGGAAAGAGTTCTAATAGCAGCATGCTCGCGGTTAAACCGTGTCTTATCCACGAATCGGGCCAAGGCTCTGCGCACCATTCCCCCTCCAAGAATGCTCCAAAACCTAACATACCCGACGCATCAGTAAATAACTGTAGATCGCAATTATCCACCGTCGCTGGAAGCCATATTTTTACCCCGTTAAATTCCCGCAAGAAAATAAGCCATACTTGAAGGTCCTCCCGCATGTCTTGTGATATGCGAACTAAGTGGTGAGATTTTGCCATCCCCCACTATGGAACGTTCCAAACGACGACAAAAAACCATGCCCGTAAATATTACCCTACAAGTGAAATTCAAAAGGCCTAGAAGAGATTGCATCTGTTTGAGCAAAACCTTTTTTGCCAGCACAAAAACTTCTAAAAGCCCCCCTAACTTCCTAACCTTCTCTAATGGCAGCCGGCAGAGACCCAGTGCTGTATCAATCTCAATCCCGAGGTAAGATAAATGAGTGGTGGGGTCCTCCGTTTTATCCCTAGCTATAGGAAACCCCAGTACAGTAAACAATGCCTGCAATGAAAAGAGTAATTCCCTGCAAACCGAACTACATGCCGGGCCTACCAACAAAAAATCGCCCAGGTAATGGGCGACACCTCCCTGACCCGTACCCACCTGAATGCACCATTGCAAAAAAGAATTAAAACGTTTGAAAAAAGCACATGCAATAGAATAGCCCATTGGGAGACATTTGTTGATGTAATAATGTCCCGTAAGTTTAAAACCCATATATTAAAAGGAATCGGGGTGAAGGGGCAGCAGTCTGAAGGCAGATTCAATATACACCATGGCCAGAAGTGCCCGCCTGACGAAACCTTGCACTATCTCAAGGGCTTGTTCGAATAACTGATACCTCACGCTGCAGTCCTCTGCATCCAAAGCATCATTAACCGACCCACCTTCCGGGTAAGAAAGATGCTGGATTAAACAAAATTTTCCTTGCTCTTTCTTTGGAACCACCCCCAATGGTGAGATGCATAGCTCCGGCATAGGAGGAGAGGAAAAGAGCCCGCACATGCGGCCCAACTGTACCTCCGCAGTCACTTTATGCAAGGCTACATCCAGATGCTCCCTCATGGACCGCAAGTTTCTCTTGTAAACCACGTAGACTTCACGAGTTAAACATAGGCAAAAACCGTTCCTAAACTCGTCGCTCAAAAAAGTCGCCTGTACCCTGCGAGGATAGCAGCCTAACCACTTCTCCAATTCAACTAAATTGACAGGTAATAACGCTTCACTTAGGACCCCCACGTGGTTACCGGCGCTGCTCCCCCCTACCTGCCCCGGTACTTCCAATGCGATGACAATCTTTGGCCGGATTGCCGCTACCGCACAACATGCAGATGTGCCTATATCTACACCCACCCTGCACCTCTACTGCATTGTGCATTATTGAAAGCATAGCATTTTCCACGACCGACCTCTGCTGGGGCAGAATGCCCTGGAAAAGGATGCTTCCTGGCCATGTATATATCCATGGGCGCTTTATTTTGCTGGGTAACTACCAGCCAGACTTCAACATCTTTGAAACCAAATTGAAATACATCCTGACCCTCCTGCTATAAAGCTCTCGTCGTCGTGATGCCAGGCGTTTCCTTTAGCTGAGTTACTCATTGCATGTACTAACTGCATGTACTTTAATACATTCATGCCTGGCCTGGTTTCTAAATAACATGCCACAAAAATGAACATGCCAGTTAACCAGTTTGTATATGAACTTCTAGCCTCTTCGGCCCCTGCCCCTGCTGGCTTCACCTGATCCAACGCCTTTTTATCATCTGCCGTAATGGCAAACATGTCCACAAACGGCAGATGATAAAAGAATAGCCGTATTTGCGCAATGAACCATGTCCCCAGCTGCGTCTGGCACTTTAGAGGCGGACACCACCTCAGCCCGCTGAGCTAGAACAAGTGTTGGAGGGGGCGCCGCACCGTGGGAGAACAGCATGCTCATCAGTTCCAGCTGAAGATGGTCCTGCCACTGCCGATTGCACACATAAGACCTGTCCCTTGCTGTGCGGTGCGCCCACCATGGCTTGACTCGTTGCCGCCTCCGTGCTGACTGGTACCGACTTGACTTGCTGAGGCACGGAAATCACTGGAACCTGAATCTGAGGGCTCAAAACGACAGTGTGAGAAGGAGGTGGAGGTGTGTCGACCGCCGGATGTGGTCCAGAAGGCATGGCGGGGTGACAAATGTGCGATAGGCAGCGGTGGGGGGGGGGGTGGGTGTACAGGGCCTGTTGGCATAGGTGGGACCATAGCGGGGAAAACCATGGGTGTGTGGGGGAACTGTTGGTAGGGCTTCAAAAATCCCGCAGCCCCCTACACCCCGGGGTCATGTTCTGGCTAACTGGCGTTTAAAACATACTGCAGGGGGGCTTGCTGGAACCTCAAAGGAGGGGGGAGAAAGGAGGGGCCATTATGGGTAAATTGTAGTGCTGCCCAGTGCCAGCAAAATAAGGAGACCATCTGGTCTGTAGTAAAGGGGGGGTTCTGTAGCCCCTGGGAAATTGTGCTGCCCGGATACAAAGAGCCCGCCTGTGAAATGGCTGGAGAGGGAAGGGCAGAATATACCACTATGGGGGTACTGGGTGGGACCAGCTTGCAGCAGCGCTGCTGCCGATGCCTGTGTTGTGACCGAGCAGGAGGATCCAGGTCCACCGGCAGCACCCCCAGCCAACCATGCGGTAAGTGCTGAGGGCGCGGGCGACGGTGTGCTAGTGCCGGAGTCTCCGGCGCACGCAGCTGTTATCCCGGGCGTGCCTGGTTGGAGCTGGGGCAGCAGTTGAGAGAGGCCTGGATGCCTCAATCAAGCGGCGGGGAGGGGTGCAGATCGACGGGGACAGGGCATTATTGGGCCGGCAACTAAGCGGCAAAGAGTAGCGGTGGAATTGGGAAGGGGGGGAATCCTAGTAGGATAAAGGTTAGATAGTGAGAAAAGCTACTAGGAAAAGGGATAGGGAGGGATAGGAATGCTGCTAGTAGAAGGGATAGATGGGAGAATTAGCGAAAGAAAAATTGAATAAAGATAGACGGTCACAGAAATTGGTGTATTTAATTGGTGTGGTAAGAGGAAGATGACTGCTCCAACTTGGGCTTTTATATGACTTGGGAGATGCCCCGCCCCTTACTGGGCTCTCATTGGTTTATTCCTGACTGACAGACCATAGCTACGCCCTCTAATCCTTTAAACCCCTAACTAACAGAATCCAGCAAAACCTATAACAAAACAGGGATGCTTATTTTTCCTCAAACTTAATTAAGTATTCAGAGTCTTTTATATAACGTGTGTTATAAACTGCACCTCCACTATTTACAAGCAAGCAATGGCCTTAAATGCAGATTAGTGACCCATTATACTAGCCAGAGTTAATTGCTACAAACAGATACAGTACTTATAGTCATGTACTGTACTTTGTATCAATTGAACTTTACATTCCCCTGGTAAAGGATACTTACAGTATTTATAATGTGGTTGTGATATCTGATTAGTAGTTTTATATTGGGTATGATTTGAATGAGATTCCATTTTTAACCATTTCTGTATGCTAAGACTTTGGGGTCTATTTACTAAGCAGTGTTAGGAGACAGAGTGAAAAGTGATAAGGTACCAGCCAATCAGCTCCTAACTGCCATCTCACAGGTTGTGTTTGATAAATGACAGTTAGGAGCTGATTGGCTGGTACCTTATTACTTTACACTCTGGGCCTGATTCAGACCCGCTCGCGAGCGCTGAGCACTCGCAAGCAGGTCGATGGTGCCCTAGTGCACATGCGCACGATGGAGGGAGCTCCATCGTGCGCATGCGCGAGACCTGCATAGCGATGGCCAAGCTGTCGCCATGGGTCTCGCACCAAAGAGGGCGTGCTGTCGATGGTGAGTGACAGCACACCCCCTTTGGAGGGCTGGCCGGGGGCGTCCATGGGAACACCTACCGTCTGGGGCCGGCCCCACTGACATCACTAGTGATAGAGCCAAAAGCACTCCTGGGCTTGCGGCAGCAAGACCCTACCGCAGGGTCTCCTCGCAAGCCCAAGACCATCGCGACCATCTTTTTGGCTGCTCGCACCCACAGCTATGCGAGTGGCCAGGAGGCCGCTCCAATTTTAGGTAGAGAGCGAGCACTCTTGTCAGAGCGTCCGGCTCTGAATCAGGCCCTCTGTCTCCTAACACTGCTTAGTAAATAGGCCCCTAATAAACTACTCCCATCAATATATTTTAATCTGATGGGGTTATATTGTCCTTTTAAAAAAAGCAGATTACCACCTCTGCGTAGGTTGGCTATGGTTTTCCTTATGGACTATATATAAAGCACTAATCCACCCATTCCTAGATTTGGGGTGGAACATGGTATGTAACCACATTGTTTAAATATAAATCACAGGGGATCTGCACTCACCATAATAACTAACAATAATAATACAGTGGGGTTTTGATTCATGAATTGATCAATGCATTTAAGCTTGCAGCCCTTAAAGGGACCCCACTTTACTGCAAGTTAAAGCTATCACATTAGTGTCACACTCTGGTTTAAAGCTCACAGCAACTTTGCTTTTACAGGTGAGACAGTCACCAAGCACACCTGTTGTAAATCACCTAGGAAAACAGCTGACACAAGATACATTAAGGGCCATATTCAGTTTGAGGCGTTAAGTCCGGATTTGCGTAATTTACCGCCGATGACATCATTATCGCCTATTTTAGTTTTCCTCCGTATTCCATTTAAAAGACTTTCTGCCTAGGCAGAAAGCTAATGCAATGTAATAGGCGGTAAAGTATCGCCTGAATGGCTGGTGTTAAAAAGTGCAGAATTGGGGTTTTGGGGTGCAACATTGCGGGAACCCCCCTGCAGCCTTCAGACAGTCCCCCAAAGGTAAACTGTGTCATAAAAAAAAAAAAAAACACTTTTGGACACCCCAAAAAATCACTTTAATTTTGGGGGTGAAAAAAATAAATTGGGTGACAAAGTTAAAAACTAGCGGACTTTACTCTGGGGGGGTCCCCAAGTATGACCCAGGTGTTTATTTCATTGCAGCTGCTTTGCGGCAGGTTGGTTTTTCACATTTTTTTCAACTCACTTTAGCAACTTTAAAATATGCTGACCCCCATTTTCAAGTACCCCAAACCTGATGGGCATAGTTATTTTCCCCCAAAAAATCTTCTAAATGCTCTTCTGCAGCACCTTCTTCCAAGCTGCATTTACGCACCTGCCGTGGCTATTACAAACCCCGACTTCCTTCAAGAGATAATAATGGGTTACTCGCCCACGTGGGAACTGTCAGTTGCCGGAGTCAATCAGCGGCCACTCTACAGTCAGCGCGGCCACTGATTGGCTCTCGGGACTGCCAGCTCCGTGCATGTTCCAGTAGCTGGCATTCGTGAGCTATGAGTATGTGTGGCAACACACATACTGATAGCTAGTGCGTGGATCAGGTAAACTCGTTTATTTGTTTTGTCAAGTCCCGGGGATGCTGCGGAGACCAGCACAAGGATATAGGTGAGTATGAATTCTTCTTTGCAGTGACATGTTTTCAGATATTCTACTGGAGAAGAGGACATTCATCTGGTATAGGTAAGTATGTGTGAATGGGTAGGTGTGTGTAATACAGTTATACTGTCACAGTGTGTGTGTTTTGTCTTTTTTTAACTATTTATTTTACAGTGAAGTTACAGGTGCTGCATGTCTGCTGGCACTTGTAGTTCCACAAGTGCAAAATGGCAGGCATGCTGGCACTTGTAGTTCCACTGTAAAACAGAATAGTTTTACATTATTTGCCCCCCCATTACCTCCATACCCACCAAGCCAGGGGTATGGGGAAGAGCCCCAGGCTTCAGCGTAAGCATGTGGTGCTCGGGAGGGGGGGGACCATTCTTTGGGGGGTCCCTGACTCCCCAAGATCACTGGCTTGCCCTGACAGATTTGGGGTGCTAATGCTTTGGACCTGGAGCACCAGTGATTGGGTCTCTGGGCTGTGGCATTACACCCCGGTCGGTTGGGTCTGGTGCTGGTCTTAAATATAGGGGGTACCCCACATTTTTTTTGCCCCCTATATTTAAAATCAGCACTAGTCCCTGCAGCCTGGTGTTGGTTCTAATATATGGTGGAACCCTACACTTTTTGTTCCCCATATTTTTAGAAACCACCACTGGCTGGCAAGCCTGGGGCTGGTTTGGCTATTGGGGGGGGACCTTATGTAATTTTTTTGTAAATTTTTACTACTTTTTTTACAGGTTAAACAAAACGGGAATTTTTGGGAAATATTCTAGGGACCCCCCTAAACATGTGTAGACATGGGGGATCACTATGGGTACCCCCATTTTTAACTCCTGAAGGAAGTCGTGTTTCAAATAGCATTGTGGGACTTAAAAATATGCTAGTACCCAAAAAAATAAGCTAAATGCTCTTCTGCATCACTTCTTCAAAGTAGCCTACTTTCAATTTGAATACGGGGATACGAGGGCACGCGCGTGATACTTTAACGCCTGGAAAACAGGCGAAGTCGGCGTTAAATGCGGGCCGCGTTAAGTTAACTTGGCTCAGCTCAAATTGAATATGGGCCTAAACAGGTTAAAACAGGTGCATGAGAAAATGCGATCACAAAATGGTTTGAACGTGTTACATGAGTTCATTTGTGACCGCAGTGCAAGATAATATGGCTGTCCCACTTGTGATTTGCAGCCTGATGGTATATCTAGTGCCGATATTTATCAAATACTTGTGCGCAGTATGGAGAAGGGGCCTGATTCAGACCTGCTCGCTAAGCTGTGATCGCTCGCTGCCAAAAGGGGCCGAGTATGCAAATTTCGCAATCGCACTGTGTGGCATAAGGATGGCCTCTATATCTTACTGAGCGACGCAGTGAGCGCACACTGGTGTATAAAGACGCACACTTTTCTTTCTGAACACACGTCATCTCCAGGAAGTATATGAATAATCGGTAACATCGAGAGCCATCAGAGCTGATCGCAGCCCTTGAGGTAGACCCTACCCCACCACAAGCACTGCGATCAGTTCAGGCTAAAATACACCCATTATACTCCGTTTAGACGCTCAGACACGCCTGCGTTCACACATCCACTCCCCGTTCACAAGCACCTTCCCCTGTCACCACCCACAAACGGCGCTATCTGTCACTCAAAGTAGCGTCCAGTCTGTGTGCTATGAGCGCACAATTCCCAGCCGCAGTGACTGGTCTACGCATGCACAGATGTGTGATAATCGGCCCTAGCAAACGAGCGCAGCTTAGCGACCACGCCTGAATCAGGCACTAAGTGTTTTGTTGCAAAGAAGTGTGTATGAATGGATAGAAAAGTTCAAAGGTTGTACAAGTGTCAGCCATGAAGAAGGGGCCGGATGCCCATCCACATCCATGACTCATGAGAACATTGAGAGTGCACGTGAACTCTGCATATGCAATAATCCAAAGATTCACATCTGATGAAGAGGTGAAGACAGCGGTGCATTCATGGCTCACCATTGTTTAAAGAGAGAATACAAAAGCTTGTTGACAGATCCTTACTTAATGAAAAACTGTGAGCATTTGTGGGTGGTGATGGAGGGGTGGCTGGGAAAAATGCAGGTGCGTCTGTCCGTTTGAAGGCCATTTCCTAGGCTGCAGGAGTGGAGGGTTAGGGTCAAGCACTAGGGAGAGGGGTAGGGTTAGGTACTAGGAGAAGTATTAGGGTTAGGCTATGGGAGGGGAGGTTAAGGGCAGGCACTAGAGGAAGGGTTAGGTTACAGGAGGGGAGGGTTAGGGTTATACACTAGGGGGAGAGTGGGGTGAGGCACTAGGGGAGTGTTATAGTGAGGTGTTAGTATTAGGGTTAGGCACTAGAGGAAGTGTTAGGTTACAGGAGGGGAGGGTTAGGGTTAGGTAATAGGAGAAATATTAGGGTTAGGCTATGGGAGGGGAGGTTAAGGTTAGGCACTAGAGGAAGTGTTAGGTTACAGGAGGGGAGGGTTAGGGTTAGGTAATAGGAGAAATATTAGGGTTAGGCTATGGGAGGGGAGGTTAAGGTTAGGCACTAGTGGAAGTGTTAGGTTACAGGAGGGGAGGGTTATACACTAGGGGGAGAGAGGGGAGTGTTAGGTGAGGTGTTAGTATTAGGGTCAGGCACTTGGGGGCAGGTTAGGTACTAGGGAGGAGGGTTAGGGGCATTACTCATCACTAGATAACAGCTGGAAGTCATCATCATTAGACCACAGGAAGCAGAAGACACCGCTGGAGCCGCCGGAAACCCGCTTGCTGGTAAGTGATCACTGCACCAATCTGACTGTTTTGTCGTTATTCTATACTTGTCAACATTTGATCAATGTCAATATAATGAATGTCAAAAAAATATACCGAGCCCGTTACACAGTAGTTTAAAGTTATAAAGCTGAAATTTCTGACTTGTATTAAAAAATGTATAAACCTTTCCAAGGAAAACATCTGTGTAAATGGATCTTCTGCAGCTCATTTCACTAATCCCATCCCACAAATGGAGACCTGGTATCCTGCACATAGAAGGAAATGTCCCATCCTGCCCCCAGGACCCCCCACATAGGCTGCCATCTTTCCCCACAAATCCATACACCTCTCTATATGCCCAATGGTATTTGCACAAAACTAGGTGTGCGATGTCACATAACAGGATTTAGACTGTGGGCTCGCACCTTCTATGGTGATAAATGACCTTTACAGACTAGGGACGTGGGATTCTCACAAGTTTGACAGCGTGTTGTGTGTGAATGGCTTGTCCTGGAATTCCTAAAAAGGTAAAAGAGTGCAGGTTGGTTTGGGCACATTTCTTAGACAGACAAAATTGAGACATTCAAAACTTAGACACCATAATGTGTACAAATACAATATTTATACAACCAAAATGCCGACATTGACTATATGTCGACATTCAGTATATAGACAGTCAAAATGTTGACAGGCACATAATTTAAACATGGACAAAATTTAGACATTCAATATATACACAGTTAATGTTGACAAGGTCAAAATGTCGACATTTAAAATATACACAAATCCTAAAGTCGACAACCAAAATGTAGACACAGTTAAAATGGCAACAGTCAAAATGATGACTAATGCTGGCATGTGTAGTTCCACAGCGGTATACATTAATTGTTGCTGCCATGTCAAAATTATACCACTCGACAATTTGGTCTCAACCTTTTAATTGTCTAAGCTTTGATTGTACTATAAGGCTTCAAATATCATTTTTGTAGTTGATAATCGTGTTGTTTGTACGAACCTGTTTATAAAAGCTGGAGGATTATCTCCCTGACTCCTCGGCGTAGGCGCAATGATCGCCGTACGGGTTATTCCTCTCCTCTGTGATTGAGGACTCTGATCATTTTTTTCTTATTTCTGTATAGAAATTTGGACACCGCGTTGTGTTAGTGTTTAATGGTCCTTGCTGTGACCAAACAGCCTGGAATTGGCAGTAATACACAGCCGTTATATGTACTGAACAATATTTATATGATGCTGCTGGGAGCACTCTCCGCTCTAATGCTTATTTTGGATTTGATTATTATACCGTTATTGCTGTGTCCAGAATGGTTTCTGATGTGAGAATTCAGCATTATACTTTATGTCACTGGCTATACAGGAAACATCAGCAAATCAGCTGCCGCCGTCCCAGCTATACAGAAACTCAGGGCCTGATTCAGAGCCGGACGCTAATTCCGGACGGTCGTTCCTAAAAAGGGGCCGGCATATATAAATTTAGCGCTCGCTCTTTGTGGGTTGTTGACACCTCTATGTCTGAGCGAGCGAATGAAAAATGCGCTCGCAATTTTGTAAAGACGCCCCCTTTGCCGTTCGTGTCACACGTCATCTCCGGTATTTATTAGATTAATCGGGAACATCGAAAGGCATCGGAACTGCTTGCAGTGGTTGTGAAAGGATTTTCCCACCGCAATCAGTGGAGCAGTTCAGGCTAAAAGACAACTAAGTGACGTGGTAGACGACGCTCCTTTACTAATTATGCAATCCCATTATACGCCCTTTTTACCGTTTGGCACGCCTGCGTTCGGATCTCCACTCCCCCGTTTTCAGGCACCTTCCCCTGTTACCACCCACAAACGGTACATTCTGTCAATCAAACTAGCAGCCCCTCGCTGTTTTGCGAGTGCACGATTTCCGACTGCAATGACTGGTTTGCGCATGCGCATTACGACCCATACGCATGCGCAGTTGTGTGAACATCGCTCAGAGCGAACGAGCGGCTGCTTACGAGCGGCTCTGAATCAGGCCCTCAGTTACTAATAGTTCATGAGTTGTTGCATATTGATGAAAGAGGTGATATACTTGGCTCTGGGTCAATGAATAGGATCACTGTATATAACTGCATATCACAATAGATCACTGTATATCACTATAGATCACTGTATATCACTACATATCACTATATATCACTGTATATCACTATATATCACTGCATATCACTATAGATCACTGTATATTACTATATATCACTGTTTATAACTGTATATTGCTATATATCACTGTATATCACTATATATCACTATGTACTATATATCACTATAGATCACTATATATCACTGCATATCACTATAGATCACTGTATATTACTATATATCACTGTTTATAACTGTATATTGCTATATATCACTACATATCACTATATATCACTGTATATCACTATATATCACTGCATATCACTATAGATCACTGTATATTACTATATATCACTGTTTATAACTGTATATTGCTATATATCACTGTATATCACTATATATCACTATGTACTATATATCACTATAGATCACTGTATATCACTATATACTGTATATCACTATATATCACTGTATATCACTATAGATCACTGTATATCACTATATATCACTATGTACTATATATCACTATAGATCACTGTATATCACTATATACTGTATATCACTATAAATCAATGTATATCACTATAGACCACTGTATATCACTATATATCACTGTTTATAACTGTATATTGCTATATATCACTGTATATCACTATATATCACTATAGATCACTGTATATCACTATATACTGTATATCACTATATATCACTATAGATCACTGTATATCACTATAGATTACTGGATATCACTATATACTATATATCACTGTATATCACTATATATCACTGTATATTATTATTATTAACCTTTATTTATATGGCGCCACAAGTGTTCCGCAGCACCTTACATAGTACATAGAACTAATAGGTGAACAAGAAACAAGTAACTTACAGTACATTACAGTGCAGGAGAAGGACACAACTTATATACATTGCTGCAATAGCGATTAAAGCACTTACAATAAGCAGCCTGGAGTTATCAGTCATGTGTTAGGTGCCCTATGGGGAGTAGAGAGTAGAAGAAAATGTAAAGAGAAACAAATGAGGGAAGAGGTCCCTGCTTGTGAGAGCTTACAGTCTAAGGGGAGGGGCAGACAGACAGGTGTGACACAGAAGGGGAGGGGCAGACAGACAGGCGTGACACAGAAGGGGAGGGGCAGACAGACAGGCATGACACAGAAGGGGAGGGGCAGACAGACAGGCGTGACACAGAAGGGGAGGGGCAGACAGACAGGGGTGACATAGAAGGGGAGGGGCAGACAGACAGGAGTGACACAGAAGGGGAGGGGCAGACAGACAGGAGTGACACAGAAGGGGAAGATAGGGAGGAAAGAGCATGAGGTGGGTTAGGATGAGAGCTGGAAGGCCTTGATGAAGTAGTGGGTCTTGAGAGCCCGTTTGAAGATTTGTAGAGAGGTGGAGAGTCTTATAGGGAGAGGGAGAGCATTCCAAAGGTAGGGAGCAGCACGGGCAAAATCTTGAATGCGGGAGTGGGAGGAAGTAATCAGTTGGCAAGAGAGGCGACTTGTTGAGCAAAGTGGATGGGCAGGAGTGTGAAGGGAGAGAAGGTCAGAAATGTATGTGGGAGAGGATTTGGTGAGGGCTTTGTAGCCGAGTGTAAGAATCTTGAATTGGCATCTGAAGGGGAAGGGGAGTCAGTGTAGGGCTTGAAGGAGAGGGGAAGCAGATGTAGAATGTCTGGAGAGGAAGATGAGCGGAGCAGCAGCATTGAGAACCGTTTGTAGTGGAGAGAGGTGAGAGACTGGGAGGCCAGCTAGGAGAAGGTTACAGTAGTCCAATCTGGACATGACCAGTGAGTGGATGAGGGTTTAGTGGCATCCTGGGTGAGGAAAGGTCTAATCCTGGAGATATTTTTTAGGTGGAAATGGCAGGACTGCGAGAGGTGCTGAATGTGTAGTTTAAAGGAGAGGGAGGAGTCTAGGATAACTCCAAGACAGTGCACTTTGGGGCTAGAGGAGATAGTTGTGCCATCATTAGATAATGAAATTGTGGGAAGTGATGTAGTGGAAGTGTATGGGAAAATGATCAGCTTAGTCTTAGACATGTTAAGTTTAAGAAAGCGCTGGGACATCCATGAAGAGACAGCAGAGAGACAGTTGGAGATATGGGTAAGGAGCGAGGGGGAGAGCTCAGGGGTGGAAAGGTAAATTTGAGTATCATCAGCATAGAGATGATATTGGAGGTTCATCTATAGAGGATGTATATAGGGAGAAAAGGAGAGGTCCAAGAACAGAACCTTGGGGAACTCCTACTGTTAGTGGAAGTGGGGTGAAGAGGAGTCATGAGAGGACACAGAGAAGGAACGATCAGAGAGGTAGGAGAAAAGCCAGGAGAGGGCAGTGCCACGTAAACCAAGAGAGTGAAGGATTTGCAGGAGGAGAGGGTGGTCTACAGTGTGAACTGCAGCAGAGAGGTCAAGGAGAATGAGCAGAGTGTAGTGGCCCTTGGATTTTGCAGCAAGGAGGTTGTTGCTGACTTTCATGAGGGCAGTTTCAGTGGAGTGGAGAGAATAGAAGCCAGATTGAAATGAGTCAAGGAGGAAGTGGGAGGACAGAAAGATGGTAAGGCGGTTGTAGACAATACACTCAAGGAGTTTGGAAGCAAAATGGAGAAGAGAGATGGGTCTATACAGTAGTTGGAAAGTATGTTAGGATCAAGGGTAGGTTTTTTTAAGAATGGGGCAGACAAGGGCATGTTTGAATGCAGAAGGGACAGTGCCAGATGATAGGGAGAGATTAAGGAGAGCAAGATGGGAACAGGCAGAAAGAGACAAGTAACAGAGGAGACGGGAAGGGATAGGGTCAAGGGGGGAGGTGGAAGGAGGGGAGGACTGGACCAGAAACAGAGGAGAAGGATGTCAGAGTTGGTGAGACAGAAGGGGAGGGGTGGTCAGGGAAAGGAGGGGGGAGGAGTGCTGAGGGTCTGATGGGATAAGATGTCCCCACATATGGAGTAAATTTTAGATGTAAAGTAGGTGGCAAAATCAAGGGCAGAGAGCGAGGAGGGGAGGCGAGGAGGGGAAGGGCAGACGAGGGAGTTGAAAGTGACAAAGAGATGCCCGGGGATTTGAGGACTGGGATGAGATGAGGATCTTGAAATATGTTTGTTTGGAGAGAGACAGGGCAGCAATGTAGGAAGAGAGAATAAATTTGAAATGGAGGAGGTCAGCCTTAGAGCGGAACAACAGAGTCAAGAGCAGAAGTAATGGAGGAATTGTACAGGGAAGTAGCTTGTTCAGGACAGGAGAGAGAAAGGATAGGGGAGAGAAGAGAGTCCAGCAGGGAGGAAAAAGCAACAGTGTCAATAGCCTCATTATTACGCTTAGTAATGGTAGCCTTAGGTGGTAAAGAAGGGGAAGGAGAGAGGGATAGGTTAAAAGAGAGAAGGTGATGGTCAGAGAGGGGGAAAGGGGAATTGGAGTAATCAGAAATATCACAACGGTGAGTAAAGACCAGGTCAAGTGAGTGCCCACTCACATGGGAGGGTGAAGAGGTCCATTGGGCGAGACCAAATGAAGAGGTGAGGGTAAGAAGTTTAGCTGCAGAGGATTCTGTGGGAATGTTAATAGGAATATTAAAATCACCTAGGATAATGGAGGGAATATCTGTGGAGAGAAAGTAAGGGAGCCAGTAGGGGAAGTTGTCAAGGAATTTGGAGGGAGAGCCAGGGGAATGGTAAATGACAGCTACTCTTAGGTTTACTGGCTGGAAGAGGCATATAGCTTGAACCTCAAATGTGGGGAATGTAAGGGATGGTTTAGAGGGTATTAGCTGGTAGGAATAACTGGTGGATAGAGGGACCCCAACACCACCACCATGGCAACCCCCTGGGCGGGGATGTGGGAGAAGGCAAGGACCCCAGTGGATAGAGCAGCAGGAGAAGTGGTGTCAAAGGGTGAGATCCAGGTTTCAGTAATGGCTAGGAGATTCAGGGAGTTGGAGATGAAAAGGTCATGGGTGGGGACCAGTTTATTACAGACTGACCTGGCATTCCAGGGGGCATAGGATAGAGAGATGGCATTTGTGGGGGAGATGTGAATAAGATTATCCAGGATGCTATAACGTGGAAGTAAGATAAATTTGGGGGACCGATATGAATAGAGTTTAGTGATAATGCAGGCACCTGAGCTAGAAAGGGATCCTGTAGGAGGTGGGCAGGGACGGAGTTATGGACGGCAGTGGGGTGAGGTGTCAGGGAGAGGAGTGTAGGAGGAGTGTTTGGTGGTGGGATAGAAGGACAGAGGGGGGTTAGAAAAGGAAGAAAGTGGAGTAATGGGAGAGGAGGGGAGAGTAGGTAGACAGAGGAGGGGGGAGAAGGGGAGGAGGAGGTGGGAGAGATAATGGGGATAAGATAATGGTGAAAGCAGGGGGCAGAACAGAGGATTAGGTACAGAGTGAAGGAGGGAGTAGACGAAAACCTTGTCATGGTGTTTATAAGTAAACAAGAGGAATGAAATTTGGAAATATAAATGAGATATGAATACAAGAGATTTGTAGAAATGCAAGAAAAAGAACAGTGATGGTAAATATGTATGCAGATTAACAAGTTTGTTATAGGGAATATTAAAAGTGGGGATCTAATGTGTGGAGAATTTGAATGATAACGCAGATATTAAGCAGATAGAGGATGTGAGGCTAGGCAGGAGAGCTAAGATAAAGGACAGTGGGGCCTATTCATTAAACCTAAAAATTTGATGGAGATAATTAGGTTTAGAACTCGCATGGAGTTCTACCTAATTATAGGTGGAATTCATCATTCCACCTCTCTATGTATCTATTCCGAAAAGCTGTCATTTTTGCGATGTCTTGACCATCGCGACCATCGGACTTGCGAGTGAAACCCTGTGGTTGGGTTTCTCAACCGCAAGGCCAGGAGTGATTTTGGCTCTATCAGAGCCAAAATCACTCCCACTGACATCACTAGTGATGTCAGTGGGGCCGGCTTCAGACAGTAGGCGTTCCCATGGGTACGCTTCCGTCTGGCAGGCACGCCCCCGGCACGCCCACCAAAGGGGGCGTGCTGTCAATCAACATCGACAGCACGCCCCCTTTGGTGCGAGACCCGGAGCGATGGAAAGTCCTTCGCTCGCCGGGTGTCGCGCATGCGCACGACGGAGCTCCCTCCATCGTGCGCATGCGCTGTGGGGACCATCGACCCACTTGCGAGCTTACTGCCGCTCGCGAGTGGGTCTGAATGACCCCCTAAGTCTGTTCATGAATACCAAAATAACGTTATTTTGAGGAAAATGTCCTTAAAAACATTATTTTAGTGTTGATGAATAGGCCCTAGTGTTTCAAAGTGGAAAGATGTAAACTGACATGGGAACAAGTACAATAAGCATCGAGATGTATGTGAGAATCAGATGGCCAGCATTATTAATAGCAATAGAAGTGTTCTGGCCGTGACTGCACAGGGAGTCCAGTTGTAGCCTGACTCTTTAGGCCATTAAGGTTTGTTGTTTGATGGAACTCATGAGCACATAGCGCTCGCAAGCGGGTCGATGGTCGGCCAGTGCACATGTGCAGCATGCGCAATGCGCGTGTATGAGCCCTGGAGGGAGTGAGAACTTCACTCGCTCCGGGGCTTGCTACAAAATGGGACAGCTGTCGGTTGATCGACAGCTCGCCCCATTTTGTAGGCGGAGAGGGGGGGTGGCTGGACAAACGGAGGCATTCCTGAAGAAATGCCTGCCATTTCTGGGAGGCCCTACTGACATCATTCGTGATGTCAGTAGTGAACTTCCTGCTCTATTAGAGCAGGAAGTTCACTCGGGCTTGCGATACTCGTGACCATCGCCAGGCCGCTCGCAAATGCTGTGGGTGGTCACTCACAGCTATGCGAGCGGCCTGGAGGCGTATTTTTTTTTTTTCAAATCCGCCTTGATTCAGAGCGAGCGCTCGCAAATAGCGAGCGCCTGTGAATCAAGCCCTTAGAGTTTTCTACTTCTGTTTATCTTCGGTTCAAGGCAGGTCTAACCATATAGTTTTGCACTTAAAAAGCACTGTACTTTGTAAAACTGTAGCATCCAACCAGCTATCCAGCCAAAATACTGACACTTATACTGATAGGCAGGCAAGTGTGGACACTAACTAATGAAAACCCCCAATTGGCCATCCAAAGAAAGCTAGCAATAAAAATGGCTTAAGTCAACAAGGAACACATATCAAACATCTAAGGCTAGTAATAAATCATGCCTTCACTTCAGTCAATAGACTGAGAGAATCCTTATAACAATTGAACTTTTACAAATCATATAAGGCATTAGAAACAATAGCATAAGGATTCAGTAAAGAATAATCTAGTTCCCTATAAGTATAATTAATAAAGCAGGCACAGGTATATCACTGAATATCACTATATATCACTGTATATCACTGTATATCACTATAGATCACTGTATATCACTGTGTATCACTATAGATCACGGTATATCACTATAGATCACTGTATATCACTGTGTATCACTATATATCACTGCATATCACTATATATCACTGCATATCACTATAGATCACTGTATATCACTATATACTATATATCACTGTATATCACTATATAACTATATACTGTATATCACTATATATCACTGTATACTATATATCACTGTATATCACTATATAACTATATACTGTATATCACTATATATCACTGTATACTATATATCACTGTATATCATTATATAACTATATACTGTATATCACTATATATCACTGTATATCACTATATATCACTGTATATCACTATATATCACTGTATATCACTATATACTATATATCACTGTATATCACTATATAACTATATACTGTATATCACTATATATCACTGTATGTCACTATATATCACTGTATATCACTATATATCACTGTATGAGAAACCGAAAGATTGCATAAGAAAAGAGGTGTTTTAAACCTCTAGGATGGGGGCCGGCATGTATGCAAATTACTTGTGGGAGTTAGCCTATGGCAAGCAGGGGCGGGTGTGTAATAGGAACATTATATAAGGGGCTAGCAGTGTGGCCAAAGCCTCTTTGTTCCAGATTCCTCCAGGACAGGGAAGTGCATTGTGTCAGTTGTCATTTTCCTTAATAAAACTCTCTTAGTGCTTCTCCTTCTTCTCTTCTTCTCTCCTCCTTTTCTCCTCCTTCTCTTCTTCTCTCCTCCTTTTCCTTATTGTATTTAGTCTCTTTTCATTTACTTCATATCATTGCTTTTCCTTTTCCTTTCTGTCCTCAATCACTGTCTTTTCTGATTTCTTGTTCTGCTGGGGGTGGGTGTAGCTATGTCTTGCCTAGTAATGAGCCTCCCCAGACCCTGGTCCCTGGCTCCACAGTGCCCCCATGTTATTAGGGGCTGCAGGGGTGGTTCCCCTATTGATAGTTCTATCCCCCCTCAGGCTGCAGCAGCTTTGTGGAAGGTGTGCCAGTGTGGGGGAGGGGAACTTCCCTTCAGTCCTTAATGCCCCTGGTCAATATCATCTTTGTGGCTGCAGTGGCCAGCACCATAGGCAAATGCAGGAGGGGTTTATGAGTGCCTTACCTGAACCCCCCCCCCTCAGCCCACACCATGATAACTACAATAGAAATAGCATATAATACTAAAGTTGCATGTTTTTTAGGATCCCCTCAGTGTCACAAATGAAATAACTAGCACTACAGTCCCTGTTGATCTTTTAAATGTGTCAGCCAGTAGAAAAAGTTAAAAAGCCAGTAATGAATATTGTTGTGCACCAACTAGATCTGGAAAACATGCACTGTACGGGGTGCACTGATATGGATCACCTATTGGATCAATTATTAATACTGGATAATACACCATCCAGTACATAGGGGGACCAATCTGTGCATCTGTGTCCAGGACAGAGCATGGTTTCTTTTTCTGCCCTCTCCCAGATTCCCCAACTTGCTCATATGATCTGTAAAGGAGCCGGCACATGAAATAAAAAGATTCAGCTCAGACAGGATGGCCCTACTTCTACATATAATTACTTACTGTGTCTGCTGGTCCTGTATATGCCAGAATTATATCATTCAGTACATTCGTATGATGTATTTTATAGCTGGTCTGTGCTGATTATGCCTCTTAATGGTAGAAAACAGTTGCAGCAAACAGTGTCAGTATTATGCTGGGCATTGAGGTATCATTGGGGGAATAGAATGCTTTAGTGATGCGTTATATGACAGTAAGGGGTAATGGCTTTGACTCTGCTTTATTTATGTATGGCACCTTAGATCTAGCTTTTATCTCCTTTGAATCATATTATCAGTCAATAGAGGAGATTGTATTATATACTGTATTCTGAGCATTTAACTTACAAAATAGACAGAATACATGTGCTACAGTGAATTTCTACAGGGTGCACAGCTTATTATTGCAATCACTGCCCCAAGCAGCTATCACCGGGAAGCTCCATTCTCAGCTATGCTCCTACTTCCACAAATATACATTGCTGGAGGTCACGCAGCCTTCGCGTCCTGCCTATGAGGGGTACAACGCGAGCAAAGCAGCTAGTTCAGTTCATCAGGGCTAACAGCAGGCGTCTGGGGAAAATGCTTCGCCTTTAATAATTCCACCTGTACGCAGTGACGAAAATGTCGTTTTCGTCACCTCTGCTTGCGATGTGGTGGCAATCACGCAGTTGCCAAGTGTTTCAAGGGGAGTGCCCAGCAGCAGCCTGCACAGCCAGCAAAAGGCACAAGTGCTAAGTAAAGTTCCATCCCCAGTCCTTGTCACAGCGATAGCAAAATGGTTGAGTTGGTACCCGGTTCTGCAGGACGCAGAATTTTCGTTAAAAGGCTTCAGTTTTGGTTTTCGTTTACCTATTTGCAGGGATGTCGACACATATTCGCCTAGAAATTTGAAGTCTGCCTTTGAATTGCCTCACATTCTTAGGGAAAAAGTGGCTGGCGAGGTTAGCGTCAGGCGCATTGCAGGGCCTTTTGCTGAACCCCCATTAGGGATCTTGTGAATTCCCCGGTGGGAGTGGT
The DNA here is from genome assembly GCA_031769625.1 of Taudactylus pleione. NCBI lineage: Eukaryota > Metazoa > Chordata > Amphibia > Anura > Myobatrachidae > Taudactylus > Taudactylus pleione. The sequence goes on from JAUIMM010001290.1 coordinate 1,087,864, forward strand.
TCCCAAGAAAATTCCATGAAAATACAGGCTCATGCAACATCTGTCTTATCCGCCAGGCTCGTCAGTAAATTATGCCATACCAGTTGAGGTTTCCTCGGTGGTGTACCAGTCTTTTGACGATGCTTTGGACGTCATTAGGTGTTATGGTCCGGGCAAACTGATGGCTAAGATAGATGTTGAGTCAGCTTTTCATCTACTTCCTTTGCACCCAGAGTCATTCCAGTTTATGGGTTTTTAGCTTGGACAACGGATATTGCATAGACAAATGCTTGCCTATGGGGTGTTCTGTGTCCTGTGCGTTTTTCGAGCATTTTAGCACCTTCCTACACTGGTGCGCGGAATTTATTTATTTAATTTTTGCGGTAGTCATGGAATAGCCCACTATCTCGATGACTTTCTGTGTGTCGGCCCTTCCGGTTCTGGCAGATGCAGTTATCTTTTGTTTTCTTTACAAGCGCTGTTTTTTCATTTGGAGTTCCCGTTGCTGCGGACAAAACGGAGGGCCCTTCCCCTTGCTTGTCATTCCTGGGTATCGAGATCTGTACCTCGGCGGGTTCTTGTCGCATTCCTCTCGATAAGCCTGTCAAGTTGCGTAATGCCATAGCGGAATGCACGGCTTCCAGTAGAATTACCCTGCGGCAGGCGCAATCCCTCCTGGGCCTGTAAAGTAATTCCAATGGGCAGAGCTTTTTCACGTAAATTGGAAAGGGCCACGGCTGGTGTCACTAACCGAGACATTTGCTACGTTTATCCTCAGAGATTAAGCAGGACCTCTCTGTCTGGGTCTCGTTTCTTCGGGATTTTAATGGCGTTCGGTTGTGGATGTCTCCAGCCACTGACAATTTGCAGCTGCAGCTGTTCACCGACGCAGCAGGCACCACGGGGTTCGGATGTTACCTTGATGGCTCCTGGTGCGTTGGCCGTTGGCTGGAAGAATGGGTGGGAAAGGGTTTGACTAAGGACTTACTCCTTCTCAAACTCTTTCCCATAATGGTTTCCTTGGAAATCTGGGGGGAATGGTTATGCAATCGCAGCATCATTATCAGGTGTGACAACCTGGGCGTGGTCCATGCGATACAATCAGCAACATGCGGCTTTCCTGCTGGTTTTGCGCTTGCTAGCGCAGCTGTGCTCACATGTTTGCGCTGTAACATCATGTTTAAGGCAAGACACGTTCCTGGGGTGGAGAATGAGATAGACGATGCGTTATCACGTTTCCAGTGGGCTAGGTCCTGATCTGTGGCCCCTGGTGCTGACGTTGTGCTTTGCCCCTCTTATGTTTGGCAGGTGATTGAGCCGGCATGGAGGGCTTAGCAGAACAGTCTCTAGCCCCCTCCACGTTGCGAGCATATCAGCAGGCATGGAATGAATGGGAAGATTATTCCCGTAGCAGCAAACAGGCAGGTAAGAGTCAGCATCGTTCGATGCTTTCTTTTATTTGGAGTCTCCGTTTGGCTGGCAGATCCAGGGCTTTTGTTGCGCGCTCTTTGGGGGGCATTGCATTTTATTGTAAATTGAAGGGCCAACCTGACTTTACTAAAAGTTTTCTGATTGTGAAGGCTTTAAAGGGTTGGGCACGGGTCTCCCGGCCAGTAGCTGACCGTAGGAGACCTGTGGACGCTCATCTGCTTCCGGCAGTATTAGGGGCGGTTCTCGGAGTGGCTCTTACTGCGTATGAGGCGGTCCTGATTCAAGTGGTGTTTTCGGAGGCTTTTCACGGCACCTTGAGGGTATCGGAGCTGGTGGCATCATCCAAATGGGTTCATGCCGCCATGCTCCTCTCGGATATCCTGGTCAGTGAGAGGTCTGTTCTCTGTAGGATTCGGCAGTCGAAGACCGACCAGACTGGTAGGGGTAGGTGGATCTCGTTGGGTCCATCTAGGGACGAACAGATCTGCCCCATGGCACTAGCTATGCGGTATGAGTTATTGCGGCCGGATGTTCCTGGTTCATGACTCATGCATATGGACAGGACTCCGCTTACCAAATACCAGTTTGGTTGGTTTTTGAAGAGGTGTGTATCAGTTTTAGGCCTCCCGCCTCAAGATTTTGGTACACACTCGTTTCTGATCGGAGCCGCAACTTCGGCGGCAGCTGCGGGTTTCTCGGCATCAGAAATTAAGGCCCTAGGACATTGGAAATCGGATAGTTATAAAGGTTACATTCGACCTAGGCGTGAAGGCCCTTTGTTTAAAGTCATTTCACAGTCTGTTCCAGTTACGTTTATATTTTATGCTTGCCTGATTTTTGTCTTGTCTCATGTACTGTCCTGTCTTGTCTGTTACCCCTGTCCGTCCTACTCGGGATTAGCTACTCGCCATTGCTGGCAATGGGAGTCTTGAGGGATTTTACAATTTTTACCTGAACTGATGGATTCAATTCGGCTATTCTCAATCATTTAATTAGGCCATAGTCCATCCCTCAGCAGGTTTTTATTTTATCTCTTGCCGAGTTCACCTGTTTTTTCCCAATTCCCCCCCACCCATTCTTCCCCTTTGTGTCTTCTGTTTGTCTCAGCCACTTTAAATAGTAAAGTCGGCGACCAATAGAAAATTTTTCTTTTTGGCAGATACTCACTTATGTTCTATCAGATCCCACTAATACACCATAAAATTTTATTGTTTTATGACAATTACTAATTTTTTATTTACTGCTTTCCTCCACCTTTAGGATTGCTCTTTGACACGCAGGACATTTGGGTTATAGGCCACTCATATATTTTCTGGGCTGCTAGGTTTGAGTTCAGATCAAGCTCCAATTTTTGAATATTCAGCTAGGGTCCGTTGGATAGGTTCCAGAGGTATGAGATGGCATTCCTTTTGTCCTAAACTGTTAGAGTATGCAAGGCTTTTTGGTAGGCCACGTATTTTGGTGGCTTATTTAGGAGGCAACGACTTAGGGCAGAGGTTCACTGTAGAATAACGAGTTAATATTGTCAACGATTTGGCGAGGGTGCTATCTGTCTGGCCCTTGTGTAAATTAATTTGGTCTTGCATTGTACCTCGACAGGTTTTCCTGCTAATGACGAAGCTAGGAAGAAACTTAATTTCGCAGTTGCCAAATTTGTGATGGCCAATTATGGCCGTTTCATTTACCATAAGAACATTCAATTTCGATTTAGTTATATGTATAGACCTGATGGAGTTCATTTAACAGAGGAGGGTTTGTCATTGTTTATTGGGGATCTTTTTGAGGAGTTGGCGTTATTGGGGTAGTACTTGGTATGGTGGTGGTGCGGCGGTTCTATAAGCAGAACCTTGCTGTGGCGGGAAAGAACGGCAGGTCGCCAGTCCGGGTGCAATTATGATTTAAGGGCGCTCCCTTCGTTGACTGGTAGTTGGCTGTACCAACCTAACGGGGGGCAGTATCACCACCTAAGCGGGTGGGAAGTCAAGATGGGGGTGAGCATTACCTTTTGTTGATGATATGAGTTACATGGTTATGTGTATGCACTCTGGGCGATCGACGCCTGCTATGCCTTTTGTTGTTTGTGTGTGGGCATAGCAGATCTGGCTGATTTCTGGCCGTCCTTTCTTTGCCACCATACATCCTTAAATAAATAATAATTATTATTGCTCCAATAAATCGCCATCAAGTTATCTGCCAAATCCACGTCTCAGTGTCTTTATTTTATGTTAGTATGATAAGTGGTTTGCACACATGACAACACCTCATCCGATAGAAGGTTTAATCACTGTATATCACTATAGATCACTGTATATCACTATAGATCACTGTATATCACTGTGTATCACTATAGATCACGGTATATCACTATAGATCACTGTATATCACTGTGTATCACTGTGTATCACTATATATCACTGCATATCACTATATATCACTGCATATCACTATAGATCACTGTATATCACTATATACTATATATCACTGTATATCACTATATAACTATATACTGTATATCACTATATATCACTGTATATCACTAGATATCACTATATACTATATATCACTTTATATAACTGTATATCACTATAAATCACTGTATATCACTATATATCACTGTATATCACTTAGGGATGTGCCCCATACCATTGTTGCTGGATTTGGATTTGGTTCTAATTTGTCATCCGGATTTGGAATTGGATTTGCCAAACTGCGGTGACTGGATTTGGATTTTTTACAAAAATTGACAAAAAAACTAAAATCACATAAATTGGGCTTTTTTTTTTTCTTCCTAGAGTGTTATTAACTCGATAACATTAATTAACAGTCATTTACAGTCAATTTAGACCACCTCACAGCTTATAGTATTGTTTTCACCAGTATTGGCCAAAGGTTGCAGTGAGCTGACTGGTTACCAAGGGTTCTATTTACTAAGCAGTGTTAGAAGACAGTGTGAAAAGTGATAAGTAAGTGATAAGGTGCCAGCCAATCAGCTCCCAACTGTCATCTTACAGGCTCTGTTTGAAAAATGACAGTTGGAAGCTGATTGGCTGGCACCTTATCACTTACTTATCAATTTTCACTCTGTCTCCTAACACTGCTTAGTAAATAGACCCCCAATCGTCATAGCAGCAGCACAGACACCACAGTTTAAAACACATCTATGAAACATTGCCACACAGCAGTGGAAGACTTGAAAGGTAGTGCAAGATGGAATTGTCCTTGGGCCCTCCCTCCCACCCTTATGTTGGATATTAAAAAGGACATGCACACTTTAACAAACCAAGCATTTCAGTGACAGGGACTGCCACTATGTGGCTGAAGTACTTGGCTTGTTTGGGCCCCCACAAAAAAAGCTACCAATCGGTTAAAGGCAACAGCTCTACAGTAGCAAGATGTCACCATCATTGCCATCCTCATCCTCATCAGTGTGTACATCATCCGATTCCTCACACAATATTAATTCTTCCCCGCTGGAATCCACCATTACAGAAGTATCTGTACTGTGATGTGATTTGCGGGAAAGGTCTTCCTCGTGGAATTTCTAGTTCATTTTAATGAACATAATTTTTTCTACATTTTGTGGAAGTAGCCTCTTACATCGTTCGCTAACAAGGTTCCCGGCGGTACTAAAACTCTGTCCAAGTATACACTGGAGGGTGGGCAGCTTAAGTAATGCAAAGCTAGTCTATACAAGGGTCTCCAAATTGCCTGTTTTTTCTTCCAATATTCGAAGGGACTCTGTGACATGTCTACTTGTATGGTATCCTGAAAATAATCATCCACCATTCTTTGGATGGTAATCGTATTAGATGGGGTTACGGTAGAGGTGTCACTGGTGTTGCCAATTCTTTTAAACCCGACCAGATATCAAAATGTTGACTTGACTTATCTGCATCACCACTGGGTCTTTTGGAAAAGGTGAATTTTTTTCTGGCTGCTGCTGGAGAAACCGAAGGAGGAGACATCATCGTAGTGCCATGTGTCACTTCAGCTGCCAACTTCCTCACCAGGAGCGCTTTGGATCTTTTAAGATCTGGGTCAGTTTTAAAGAAAGACACAGAATACGACAAACCTAGGATCAAGCATGGTTGCCAATATATAATGATCAGATTTCAAGATCTTGGCCACCCGTTGATCCTGGCAAAGTGAATAAAGGACTTGATCTATCAGTCCAGCATACTTTGCGGAATCACTTTGTTTAATCTCCTCCTTCAATTTCTCCAGCTGATTTTCTAAAAGCCTAATCAGGGGAATCACCTTACTCAAGCTAGCAGTGTCAGCACTCACTTCACATGTGGCTACTTCAAATGGTTCAGCACCTTGCACAAGACAGAAAGTACTCCCCACTGTGCTGGGCTAAGGTACATTCCCCCTCCTCTCCCAATGTCATGGCTTGTCATATAGCTATGGATGGCTTGTTGCTGTTCCTCCATCTGCTGAAGCATATAAAGGGTGGAGTTCCACCTTGTTACCACTTCTGGCTAAATTAAACTGCTCTTGCAGGTGCTGCAATCTCCTGCATGCTGTTGCTGAATGGCAAAAATTTCCAAAATTTTTTGGCCCATAGACAGCATCTCCAGCACGCCTCTGTCATTTTTTAAAAAACCCTGCACCACTAAGTTAATTGTGTGAGCAAAACAGGGGATGTGTTGGAATTCACCCAGATGTAATGTTTTCACTGTATTTGTAGCATTGTCAGAAATCACAAATCCCGAGGAGAGTCCAAGTGGGGTAAGCTATGTTTCTATGACATCTCTTAGTTTTTCTAAGAGGTTGTCAACGGTATGCCTTTTATTGAATCTGGTGATGCACAGAGTTGCCTGCCTCTGAATGAGCTGGTGTTGTTTGTTAGATACAGCTTCTGCTGCTGCTGAAGGCAATTCACCCACCCATTGGGCCGTCACAGTCATGTAATCTTTAGTTTGCCCACTACCGCTTGTCCACATATCTGTGGTTAAGTGGACAGTGAGTACAATGGCATTTTGCAGGCCGATAATTAGGTTCTGTTTAACATCCTGGTACAGCCGAAGAATGGCTTTTCTGGTAAAATGAAAATGAGATGGAACTTGGTACCAGGGACACAGGACCTCAATTAACTGTGTAAATCCCTCTGCATTAATATTTGATGCAGATCTAATACAAGCATAGCCGTCATGGCGTCAGTGATCTGCTGTGTGACAAGGTGAGAGCTATCATACTTGCTTCCCCTTGCAAGAGATTCTTTAACAGTCAATTGTTTTTTGGTAAACTACTACTAGTAGTCTTCTTGGTCCACCTCTGGGATGAAGATCCAACCCCAGCAGCAGCAGCAGGCCTAGTGCTCAAAGATTCAGTTTCCTCTGTGGTGTCCTGGAAAGTGGAGGAGTCACCGTGACTTAGCATTAACAAATTGGATGCTGGACTACCACTGATTATTCCTGAGGATATTGAGGATGAAGGTGTTGTCGGTGGAGATTGCAGGTGCTGGGATTTAGTATAGAGAAGGCATCTAGCTAATGCTGGACTGTTTGTTGTTATTTTTATAGCAGTAGTCTCTGATTTTATCAAACACTTGTCATGAGCTCGCTGCAGATGACATAATAGTAATAGTAAAGGTTCCTAGATGCTTAACACTCCTACCTTTACTAACTGTGGTCCCACAAAGGCTACAAATGGCTTGACAAACATTGTCAGGATTTGGGTAAAAATAATTCCACACAAAAGATGTGGATTTGTTGGTTCTATGCCCAGGCATGGCAATGGCCTTCTTATCTTGACCAAGAGCTGCTTCCACTGGTACCTGACTTATACAAACAATATCCTTATCCTCAACATTCTCATTAGCACCAGCGTCAGCTGCACATATATTCCCTCATCCTTTTGCAATTCCACAGTGGCATCCTCAATTTCTATGTCCTCAGCAATACTGCTCATCTCCACAAATACAGATGGAACAGAAACTGTGGAGGGCGGCTTCTCTGAAAGGTCAGGCTTACACGTAGCAATACCACTCATCTACCCACTTAGACTCTCCTCAGGGATTTCTGAAAACACAGTTTGATCTGCTTCTTCTATAGTCAGTTTGAAAAGGTCTTTTATTGTCATGAGAGGCACAAGATGCCTCACTGACAGTTGCAGAACCTCCACTCAGATATAAAGACCAATGCCTGAGCCTTTCCTTGCTACTACGTGTGGTGAATGGTATGTTGCCAATTTTCTGTTTTTCTGCACTAGTACTAGTCTTTAGAGGGTTTTTTGTCTTTACCCCTGTGAAATCTAGATTTTATTATTTCAGATACTCTAATTTTTTAAAAGCCTCTACGCCCTTAAGCATCAGCTGTAGATGATAGTGATGTACTTCCAGCAGCTGCAGTGCTAGCATTTGCTTGCTTCTTCTGCTCTCCTGTTGGTTCATTGTCATGATCCATATTAATTTATCACTGTGAACTGGAGTCACGGAGCTTGAATACACACTGTGGGCTTATGCCCAGTCATGGAGCTTGTATACAATGTATATGTGGTCTTATGCAGTGGCATCACAAGGAGGGTGCGGGGGGTACGGCCCACACCGGGTGTCACCCTTCAAGGGGGTGACACCAAAGAGAACAGCACATACACCTGCGGGCTGCACCCCATCCTTACCCCCTTCCTCGGCACCCCTGCCGACACCAAATAGGCTGGCCCTGCATGCAGCCGCCGGGGATCACTTCATGCTTTCTGTCACCGTGGCCGGCATCCAGCACCACACACAGACACAGAGCATAGAGAATCTCTCTGTGCCTGTGTGTGGCTCTGGACGCCAGCCGCGGTGACATTATCATGCATGCGCCCAGACATTGTGATGAGAGGTAAGTAGTAATGCATAGGGGAGGGGGCACAGCATAAGGGGCGTTACTGGGGTACTGTATGGGGGCACAGTATAAGGAAACTAATGTCTGGGGGCATTGCATAAGGGAAGCACCTGGGGGTATTGTATAAGGGACACTACTGGGGGCATTGCATAAGAGCACTACTGGGGGTACTGTATAATGGCACTACAGGGGACACTATATAAGGGGAGCTACTGAGAGTATTGTAAAAGGGGCACTGCATCATAAGAGCTCTTCAAGGGGTACAGTATAAGGACACTACTGCTGGAGGCACTACTGGGGGCACTGCATAAGAGGAGCTCCTGGGGGTATTGTATAAGGAGCACTACTGGGGGAACTGCATAAGGGGCACAGCTTAAGGGGTTTTAATACAGGAGGCATTGCATAAAGGGCTATAATACAGGTGGCATTGCATAAAGGGACACTACTAAAGGGGGAACTGCATAATGGGCCCAGCTACAGGGGGCATTGTATAAGGGGCACTACTACTGGGGGCATTGCATAACGGGCACTACTACAGGTGGGATTGAATAAGGGGCACTACTACTGTGCATTTGGTATAAGGGTCAATAATGTGGTCATTGTGTAAAATGGGCACTACTGTGTGTTAGAATATGAATAAGGGACACTACTTTATGGTTTACTGTGAATCAGGGGCACTATGTGCAGTGTAATGTGGAAAAGATTGTGCTACTGTGTGGCATAATTTGAATTTGGGATAGTATTGTATGACCATGCCCCTTTCTTTCGAGTTCACACCCCTTTTTTGCGCCACATGCTAAAATAAAATAAAAGGCATACGCTGTCCTTTTATTGATAAATTGCCGAGGACTGGGGGTCTTTCCACCACATCTCTAGGACCACTTTAAGCACTGCTACCCAGAATATCGGGCGTGGCATCATCACGCCCACTGGGTGCGCATGGCATTCTGGGAGGAGCACAGTGTGACTGCTAGACCGGTAAGGGGGAAGAGTTTGCGGAGCTGCGCACCTTGGTGCATTACAGCACCAGATGACACCAACCCTAGTGACACCACTGGGCTTATGCCCAGTCACAGAGCTTGTATACACTCAGTGGGTTTATGCCGAAGTGAAGTCACAGGGCTTGTATACACATAGTGGGTTTATGCCCAGTCATGGAGCTTGTATACACATAGTGGGTTTATGCCCAGTCACGGACTTGTAATAACACAGAGTGGGCTTATGCCCTGTCATGGAGCATGTATACACAGTGGGCTTATGCCCACTCACGGAGCTTGTATACACACAGTGGGCTTATCCCCAGTCACAGAGCTTGTATACACACTGTGGGCTTATTCCCAGTCACAGAGCTTGTATGCACACAGTGGGCTTATTCCCAGTCACAGAGCTTGTATATACACAGTGGGCTTATGCCCTGTCACGGAGCTTGTACACACACAATGGGCTTATGCCCAGTCACAGAGCTTGTATATACACAGTGCACTGTGCCCAGTCATGGAGCATGTATACACACAGTGGGCTTATGCCTTGTCACAGAGCTTGTATATACAGTGGGATATGCCCAGTCATGGAGCTTGTATACACACAGTGGGTTTATGCCCAGTCACGGAGCTTGTATACACACAGTGGGCTTATTCCCAGTCACAGAACTTGTATACTCACAGTAGGTTTATGCCCTGTCACGGAGCTTGTATACTCACAGTAGGTTTATGCCCTGTCACGGAGCTTGTATACACACAGTGGGTTTATGCCCAGTCACAGAGCTTGTATACTCACAGTAGGTTTATGCCCTGTCACGGAGCTTGTATACACACAGTGGGCTTTTGCCCTGTCACGGAGCTTGTATACACACAGTGGGCTTATACCCCGTCATGGAGCTTGTATGTACACAGTGGGCTATGCCCAGTCACTGAGATTGTATACACACAGTGGGCTTATGCCCTGTCATGGAGCTTGTATACACACAGTTGGTTTATGCCCCGTCATGGAGCTTGTTTATGTAGCCATATTGATATGTCTAGAGTTTGTTATACAGGGATATTGTGACAGATCTCTGAGGTATGAAATATCACAATTTATTAGGGAAAGTTGTTTTAGCATATAAGATTACATTTTGAGATGAATCTTTGTAAAATGTTATGTTTTGATTGTAAAAGGGTGGGACTGGCAGGGGTTAATGTTGGAACATAAGCATGCAGAGCAGGGGCGGAGTAATATAGGTGGGAGTGATTTGGTTTCTGTGAGGAAAAGAGGATCCGTTTAGAGAGTGGTAGATAAGAACTGTTAGCAACAGCTGACAGGCTGGAGTTCCTCTCACCAGAGGCTGGCACTCATCATTCCACCGGCGCTGTGTGAAGGGAGAGCTTAACAGCATCCAGGAGTGTGAGTTTGCGCAGGGCCAGAGTGAGGCCGGATGGGTAGCAACTTGGTCAGAGGTGACCACAGTTCCCAGTGACTGTTCCAGTAGAAGGCAGCCGGAGGTGAAGAGCACAGTTGTGTCAGAGCCATCGCCGGTCAGTAAGAGAGACCGCCTATATTGAGACAGCTGACAGCCGTGCCTGAGTCCCAGCCACCAATACCAAGGCAAGGAGAGCCTGCATTATACAGGCAGCTGACAGCTAGTCTGGTAGCAGAAGTGAGTGAAGCTAACTAGTGGCAGTGGGAACAGCAGTAGCGCTGTACCTACAGTGACTACTATTACACCAGTCACACACTCAGCTGGATCTCTCATACAGCATTAATAATTGACCCTAAATGTAAACAGCACAGATAGGAGTTATTCTACCCCAGAAGTCACCTTGAGACTTATACTAACATTATTGTTTGGAATTCTAGTCAAACATATAGCAAAATAGGAGGATAAGTACTATGGAGATAATCCTTTAGGAGAGAAGAGCACCTGGAGTACTGATTTATCCTGAGGTTTTGGGCAAGCAGCGACCTTCAAATTATATACAGTATAAGTACTGATTGATCTCATGAATAATTGAGGACATAGCTCTAGCCTAGGTACAAAGTACAAGGATTATATTATATCAATAACATCCCCACTTCTGGAGGACTTATATATGACATTGTGGCATAATTGGGGTAGTGCTACAAATTATTTTCAGAACTTATTTTACAGAGGAGTGATAAATAACTAGAGATACATAAAACTCCTTCATTGACTCCTGATTATCCTGCCCTTATTGTGCTATTTATGTTAGTTTAAGAAACTATTGGTAATACAAGAAGTCATAGTTGAATGTTTTAGAGACATTGAAAGCTGACCAATACACAGTGGATATTAACAAGGACGTCCATATACACAATTGATAGAGGACTTCATCAATTTGTATGTTCATCAAAGAGACATTAGTGTTAGAGGAAAGTGTAACTTTTCTATTCTTGAACACAGTAATGCATATTGGTATATATGCATGTTCCCTAAATGTATGTTGAAAACTATGATGTGCTGTTAATGTGTTTGCTCTCATTCTTTCACATCTGTTAACATAAAATAACAAAAGTCTATAAAAACGTATATTTACTTACCTGGGAGAGCATTAAGAAGGTCCAATTTCATCTGTACCTACAGGATTCAAAAGGGAGAAAGAAGTAGGTGATTTATTGTGATAATTATTTTGTGCACCAAATTGCAAAATATACTTAAGTTAAATCAGGCTTACCCAAGCGAGCCTAGGTATTATTTTATTGACCCAGTAAGAAAAAGGGTTACATTTGGAGGCACTGCTGAGATCGAGAATACAATCAGAGTCTTTTACCAGCAGGTGTTCGCGGCCATTCATTACAGTGAAGTCCAATTAGACTCTCACCATTATGTGAAAGAACCAAAAGAATAAGGAAGAGGTAGGCATTAATGCCTTGGCTGTGGCAGTTGGGGGAGTTGGAACCCGTAAGGAGGATCCAATGGACGAGAGGTGGATAGATTTAGAAGAAGTGAGTGTGGATAAACTGAAGGGGAATTTAACATTAGAAGTTCAAGGAAGTAAAGATGAGACAAAGTTGGAAAATGATGTGGTAGTGACGGGATAGAGAAAAAAAAGGACAAGGGGTAAGAAAGCCATATTTGAACCTCAGAAAGATGATAGTGAGGGTAGTATAAGTGAAGAAATAGTAGAACCTATATGCACTGGCATAAAACTGGAAGATGGGAATGCCATTAACTAAAATATACTAGGAGAAATAGAAGATACAACAGATGCTGTAGTAAAGAGAAAAGAATATAGTATAGAGAACAAGAAGAAAGAGGAAAAGGTTAAAACCAATGGATCTAGTTCAGTTACTGCAATAGCCATTCAAGGTATTCTGGAGGAGCCAAAGAGAAAGGGGGTGCTTTATAAATGGGAAGAGAAATTTGTGGAAAGAGATGATGCGACAAGAGAAAAGGAAAAGATAGAAATTATGGAACAGATATATGCAGAGTACAAGGAGCACGAAGAGTTATTGCGGAAAAGACCAAATGATGTACAGTACAGTTAAGGCATAATGGAACATATAGCAAATGTATGGTTAAAACATGTTAAATGGTTATCAAATCTTCTACGGGATGAAATGTATACAAAGAGAGAAATTAATAGAGATGAGTTGAAAAGGAAAAATGAGGAAAAACAAAAGTTCAATGCTCAACTACAGAAAAAGAACAAGGAATTGCAAGAAGGTCTTGATGTGGTAACCAGAGAACTGGAACACTTACAGCAGGAGAATAAAGAAAAAAGTTTGGAGCAAGAACATAATGTACAGAGGTCTCTGCAACAAGAAGAAACAGTCCATCTTCTTGAAGCCCAGGTCAAGGAGACGACCCAACTCTTGGAAGCAGCGGAAACAGCAAAACAGAAGTATCATATTAGTGTCTTTGAAATGAAGGAACATTTGATGCGGCTAGAATGTGAGAACAATACCCTTGCCATTGCCAACTCTGTGAAACCTATGCCTGAAACCCATCCTGGTGAGTTTTCCATGAGCAAGGAGACTAGGGACATCGCCTTACAGACTGAAGAAGGGGTTGTTAATTAGCAGAGAGAAACTGCAGATAGCCCTAAAATATCTGGCACGGTGTTATGGTTCCATGTAAAGAAAGGTTATGGCTTCATTAGACAACATGACTCCGGGAGAGATGTTTTTGTTCATTGGACTGGCAGAACCAAGAATAACCCGTTAAAACTGCTGCAAAGTGTGGGAGATGGAGAAAGCATAGAGTTTGTGGTTGTGGAAGGAGTAAAGGGAACGCAAGCCATCAATGTTACTGGCCCTGGAGGTGTACCAGTGAAAGGGAATCGTTTTGCTTCAAGCCGATGAATAACTTATATATAGATATATGACATTGTGGCTTAATTGGGGTACTGCTACAAATTATTTTCAGAACTTATTTTACAGAGGAGTGATAAATAACTAGAGATACATAAAATTCCTTCAATGACTCCTGTTTCGCCCGCCATTATTGTGCTATTTATGTTACAGAGGAGTGATAAATAGCTAGAGATACATAAACCTCCTTCATTATCTCCTGTCTCGCCCGCCCTTATTGTGCTATTTATGTTACAGAGGAGTGATAAATAGCTAGAGATACATAAACCTCCTTCATTGACTCCTGTTTCGTCTGCCCTTATTGTGTCACAGAGCTTGTATACACACAGTGGGTATATGCCCAGTCACGGAGCTTGTATATACACAGTGCACTATGCCCAGTCATGGAGCTTGTATACACACAGTGGATTTATGCCCAGTCATGGAGCTTGTATACACACAGTAGGTTTATGCCTTGTCATGGAGCTTGTATACACACTGTGGGCTTATGCCCAGTCATGGAGCTTGTATACACACAGTGGGCTTATACCCAGTCACGGAGCTTGTATGCACACAATGGACTTATGCCCAGTCACGGAGCTTGTATATACGCTGTGGGCTTATGTCCAGTAAAGTCACAGATATTGATACAAACAGTGGGCTTATGCCCAGTCACGGAGCTTGTATATACACAGTGGACTTTTGCCCAGTAAAGTCACAGAGCCTGTATACAAACAGTGGGCTTATTCCCAGTCACAGAGCTTGTATACACACAGTGGACTTATGCCCAGTAAAGTCACAGATATTGTATACAAACAGTGGGCTTATGCCCAGTCACGGAGCTTGTATACACATGGTGGCCTTAGCCCTGTCACGGATCTTGTTTACACAGTAGGCTTATGCCCAGTAAAGTTCCAGAGCTTTTATACAAACAGTGGGCTTATGCCCGGTCACGGAGCTGACGAAATGGCGCCGAGTCCCGTGTGCCGCGCCTTTTATAGAGTCCGAACGTCACCCGGGTCACGTGAGAATCTGAGTCTCGTGTTCGGGTGGACTCGGGTTCTACCTGTTCGGAGCGGTTCGGATTCCTCAGATTCAGAACCGCTCATCTCTAATATCACTGTATATCACTATATATCACTGTATATCACTACATACTATATATAACTGTATATCACTATATATCACTGTATATCACTATTATTGTATATCACTGTATATCACTATATACTATATATCACTGTATATCACTATTATTGTATATCACTGTATATCACTATATATCACTGTATATCACTATACAGTATATCACTGTATATCACTATTATTGTATATCACTGTATACCACTATTTATAACTGTATTTCACTATATACCACTGTATGCCACTGTATATCACTATATTTCACTGTATATCACTATATACCACTGTATACGACTATAGATCACTATATATCACTGTATTTCACTATTTATCACTATATATAACTGCATTTCACTATGTATCACTATATATCACTGTATATCACTATATACCACTCTGTATCCAGCAGACATTTTGGGCCTAATCCCAAAGCGCACGCAGCATTGGCGGTCGCCCATCTGCGACCTTATGTAAATGCTGCTACAAAGCCCTTCCCTTGGTTACAGCAGTTTGGCTGAATGTGCCAGTACTGAGATGCCCACTTTTAGTGCCGGTGCACACTGTAGTACCAATTGGTGCGTCCTTACACGCCACCATTGGTTGCACCAATGAAACTTGCTCTGCAGCTGCAGTTTCTCTGTCTGACCGCGGCCTCCTATGCTGATGGCTGTTCATCTGGGAATGTAGGGCCTGATTCAGAGCCGGACGCAAGTGGCTGCTCGTTCGCTTAGAGCGATGTTTGACCAACCGCGCATGCGTACGGATCGCGCGAACCAGTCAGTGCAGCCGAAATTCATGTGCTCGCAAAATAGCGAATGCTTGCTATTTTGAGTGACAGGAGGAGGCGTATGTGGGTGGTAACAGGGGAAAGTGCTTGAAAACGGGGAGTGGAGATCCGATCGCAGGCGTGCTTAAAGGTCAAAACGGGCGTTTTATGGGTGTGCATAATTAAAACAGCAGCGTCATTGACCACGTCACTGGGTTTTTTTTTTAGCCAGAACTGCTCGCAAAATTGTGGTAGCAAAAACCAACCCCAAGAATAGCGAGCAGCTCATACCCTGTTCGATGTACTCGATTAATCTAATAAATAGCGGAC
Organism: Taudactylus pleione; assembly: GCA_031769625.1. Classification (NCBI taxonomy): domain Eukaryota; kingdom Metazoa; phylum Chordata; class Amphibia; order Anura; family Myobatrachidae; genus Taudactylus; species Taudactylus pleione. The sequence continues at coordinate 1,103,632 of JAUIMM010001290.1, forward strand.
ATGACGCAGGATGCGAGCGGCCAGGGGGTGTAGTTTTCAAAAAAACGACCGCAAGTTTTGTTCGCACGTTCAGACCTAGAGGCGTGAACAGACCGCAAACAGCGAACGGTTCATTTGAATAGCCACCCCTATTTTCTGGACGAGCGAGCGCAAATAGCGACCGGCTCTGAATCAGGCCCGTAGTCACTTGCAATCATACGCATGCCCAATGAAGCGATCATTTTTGCATACACTACAATATGCCTATATGTCTGGTGCAGATCATGGAAAAACAATATTTCTCTCAACTTATGCAAAGCGTTAAGCTTCTATTACACTGAATAACTTGCAGTAGCCTCAGTCTGCAGAGACCCATTTCATGGATAAGGTAACTTCTGTAAATAAATACCAGTAGCATAACGCCACCATCCAATGCAGAGCCAGCACCACACAGTTACTGTATAACCTCCGTTTTGGTGACTGGTATGAACATCAGGAAGACGGCACCTCCTGGCCACCCGAGATGCCATTACCCTTCTATGTGGCACCATATATACTCTCCACTCTATTATACTAACATATAAATAATATATCAAGCACTGACGCAAGTGGTTACAAGGTTTAATCAATGTCGTTTTTTATTCTATTTTATTTGCAGAGGATTGATTGCAAGAAGGGGATTACAGGAAGATAGAAAATGGAAGATTTATGATAGAAGTTCGAGACTGGGGATGTACTGTACATATTATATTTTATTTCATACAATGTGTACACTTGAGACAGCGTTTCATTTATTTGTTTGAACAACGCTGTGTATTGGTCCCGTCTTTACTGTATCTATATCACATATCTTTGAAAACTTCTAAACTTATTTGGATTTCAATATCATTACCCTGAAGATGATACCACAGTCCTCTCCTGCTCTCTCACACTGTGGGCCTGATTCAGAGGAGGACGCTATGCTGCGCTCGCTCGCTTTGATCGATGTTTCGCAATCTGCGTATGAGTCGCAATGAGCGTGCGCGAACCAGTCAATGCGTTCGGAAATTGCTCTCCCATTGCCCGCAGTCGGGCCGCTATTTTGAGTGACAGATAGTGCCGTTTGTGGGTGGTAACAGGGGAAGGTGCTTAAAAACGGGGGAGTGGTTGTGCGAACACAGGTGTGCCCGACCGTCAGAATGGCGTTTAATGGGTGTGCATAATTAGCAAAGTTGCGTCATTACACACGTGACTGGGTTGTATTTTAGCCTGAACTGCTCGCAATGTTGTGGTGGGAAAAGGCTACCACAAGCGCTGCAAGCAGCTCCGATGGCTCTCCATTTTCCCGATTAATCCTTCAACTGCCGGAGATGACGTGTGTTGCGAGAGGCAAAGGGGCGTCTTTATACAGGTGCGAGCGCATAGTGCGGCCGCTCACTATTACTTAGTGGGCGGCTTTACACGACACAGTGCAAGCACACAATTTAAATAGCTGGCCCCTTTTAGCAAGCGAGCGAACTCTCATAGCGTCCGGCTCTGAATCAGGCCCTGTGTTTGCTGGCGTTACTGACCGTCTCTGACATTTCATCTTGGATGTTATCTCACCACCTCAAACTTAATCTTTCCATAGAGTTAATATTTCCAATGGCCAAAAGTAGTTTCCGGCCTGATATCTCTATCACTGTTGATAACATGACAATCAGCGCCACCCCACAAGCTCGCTGCCCAGGTGTCATCCTTGTCTCTTATCTGTCCTTTGTACCCCACACTCACTCTGTCTCCAAATCCTGTTACATACATCTATGAAACATTTCCAGAATATGCCCATATCTTACACAAGACACTGCAAAAGCTCTCACTCATGCTCTCATTATCTCCACATTGACCATTACTGGTCTTCCTCATACAGACTCTCACTCATTGCTCTCATTATCTCCACATTGACCATTACTGGTCTTCCTCATACAGACTCTCACTCATTGCTCTCATTATCTCCACATTGACCAATACTGGTCTTCCTCATACAGACTCTCACTCATGCTCTCATTATCTCCACATTTACCATTACTGGTCTTCCTCATACAGACTCTCACTCATTATCTCCACATTTACCATTACTGGTCTTCCTCATACAGACTCTCACTCATTATCTCCACATTTACCATTACTGGTCTTCCTCATACAGACTCTCACTCATTATCTCCACATTTACCATTACTGGTCTTCCTTATACAGACTCTCGGCACCACAATCTGTAGTGAATGCAGCATGTAGACTGATTTAACTGGCAAAAGGTTCTGCTGCTGCTCCCCTCTGTCAGTCCCTCCATTGGTTGCCTGTTTCTTATCGATTACAACATGACATACTGTACTTCTGCTGACATACATGTCCATAAACAACACTGCCAGGGGCATATTAAGAGAGGAGGGAGCCAATGTGCAGTCTCCGTCCAGGGCACCCCACTCTCTACCCGACGGCCGGCAGCACACTGATCACAGCAGTAGACTATGGGCACTAGTCTGTGCCAGAGTCAACTGCGCATGCGCAGGTCACCTGGGAAATGGCGCGGCAGACATTTTCTTAGTGATTTCCCTACTGTGCATGCGCAAAATGCCAGGAAAATGGCAGAGAACATTATTTTCCAGGCGATTTGCACAGCAATGCTACCACCGATGCCAGACTGAGGAGAGGTAAGTATTGAATAAATGGGTGCAGGGTGTGCTATGTGGGCCACTACAATGCACAAGTCTCACCCAGACTGCACCCATGGTTACAGGACTGGATTCGGGCTGCACCAACTCTGTGGAGCACCCTCCAACACACAATAAGACTCTCCTCTAGTCTCCAAACCTTCACGTGTTACCTGAAAACTCAACTCTCAGGCAGTTTATCATATTCCAGAACCACCCATGTAACATCCATAATCTATTCTACCTGATTATCTCCCCTTCTACACAGTTCACACAAAACTTACATATGTTCCAATTTTTACACTCACAAATCTCTGGCCCTGATTCAGAGCCGGATGCTCAGCGCCGTCCTTCTTAATTTTTAGAGAGGCCTCCTGGCCACTCGTATAGCTGTGGGAGACCACCCACAGCTATAGCGAGCGGCCAGGAAGATGGCCGCGATGGTCAAGACCATCGTGACCATCGGGCTTGCGACGAGACCCATGTGGTAGGGTCTCATTGCCGCAATCCCTGGAGTGCTTTCGGCTCAATCAGAGCCGAGAGCACTCCCACTCACATCACTGTCAGTGGGGCCGGCCCCAGACGGTAGGCGTTCCCATGGGAACGCCTCCTTCTGGGCAGCCACACCCCTGGTATGCCCTCCAAAGGGGGTGTGCTGTCACTCACCATCGACACCACGCCCTCTTTGGTATGAGACCCGGAGCGACGGCTTGCCCGTTGCTATCCGGGTCTTGCGCATGCGCACGACGAAGCTGGCTTCGTCGTGCGCATGCACACTGGGCCAACATCGACCAGCTTGCGAGCGCTCACGAGCGGGTCTGAATCAGGCCCACTGTTCTATCCTACAACCCACTAAGCACTTAATACCCTTGTAATGTGACTGGACTATTTTGTTATATGTAGCACTTATCAAGCTCATGTTTCACTATGTATTTTAAGCTTGCAAGTAGGACACTCATATCTATCTGTCTGTCCACTAATACATAGTGGTCTATTCATTATCACTTAGTTTCTACAAAAGTAGATGAAAATTAAAATTTTCACCGGCTTTTGTAGCAATTACGTTTTTGGGCAATTCATCAAAAATGTAACCCAGGACATATCACAGATACTGTATCTCCTGTTTACCGTTCCCTCCCGATGTGTCCCACTGTCCCCATAAACTAGTATGGGGAACTAAATTCATCAAGCTCCGAAAAAACAATATTTTAGGAGCTTGACTGCGCGAGCATTTGCCATCTTCAAATGGCATTTGCTCCCCCTCCCTCCCTATGGGAAAGAGTACCGCGTTTCGAAGAGGAATACTTTCGGATCCCTCCGCCTATGTCTGGCTCCTTCCGCTGGATGCCAGGGCTTTGCGTGCCTCCATGAATACGCAGGCGCACTAGCACTGCTGCCAGTTAGTATATATATTATCGGGGTCCGCTCGTGTGGTATCCCCGATTCTTCAATGTATTGACTGGACAAATGCAACTAAGCCCATATTAAGGTTATGGCAAATAACACTTCTTAAAATTCCGAGATATTTTCACTAAAAGCTTGCAATTTATTTTCGGATAAAAATGCACAAATGAAACTATCTGAATTTAACAGATATTAACAATGCATTACAGTATAATATTGTGATTTTTATTTTCCAGGAACTCATTGGTCACCAGCAGACTCCGGGCTCAGGAACCTGCAAATTTCACAAAGGTAAGTACCACTTATGTAACAGTTAGCATAGATACATTAATGAATGAATGACTTGCAAAACTCAGTCCTATACCTAACATGCTTTATATTACCTGACCCACTAACTGTACATTTAAGTATAACATTACCAATATTATAGACTATTTATACTTTTGCTCTCTAAGGCTGTCCTTGCTATTCTTATAATAATGTCTCAGGGATTTACAGTTCAGTTCTGACGTTTTCTTTTTCTCGGTAGAAGTGTACTATTTGTTGCCCGGGATATGAAGAGAGAATTTTAGGGGCTAGTTATAGGGTATGCATTCGGCATCTTGGCAGTCTGGATGCGGATGCTTACCTTACCGGTGCCAGAATACCGATGCCGGTCAGAATCCCCACACCAGCATCCCAACCGCCAAAGGTAAGTAGCGGGGTGGGGGGGAGGTTTAGTTAGGTTTAGGGCCTGGGGTTAGGCACTAGGGGGAGTGTTAGGGTTAGACACTAAGGGGGGAGGTTAAGGTTCAAGGTACGGGATGTTAGGTTTAGGCACTAGGGGGGAGGTTAGGCTCAGGCACTAGGTAGGGAGGATTAGGGTTAGGGTAGGGAGTGGGGGAGGGTTACCATACTGATCAACAAGTGTCTGTATGATAACACTGTTGGGATCCAGGCATCGGGGTTCTGACCACCTGGATCCCTTCTGTCGGTATTACATACTGATTCCAGTTATAGTGACCACTATATATTCAGTAGAGCATGCAGGGGGGTTCTGAGTACCCAGAAACTCCCCCTGACAGAGGGGAAAGCAAGCACCACCATGTTATTAAACCCTGCCCCCTCACAGCAGAATGTCACAATTCTCCGGGAATGGGAAGGAGGAGCCAATATGATGCAATAGAGTAAGAATTCCATCATTTGTCTCTGCCCCCTCTTGATTGATCAGTGAATCATGGTATTTTGCTCCGAGGGGGTGGGGCTTATTGACATGGTGCCTGGTCCCCATCTCCATCTCCAACCTGTAGCATGGTAAGTGTGTGTACGTGTGTGTGTAATGTATGTGTGACATATATATGTGTGTGTAATGTATGTGTGACATATATGTGTGTGTGTGTGTAATTTATGTGTGACATATGTGTGTGTAATATATGTGTGACATATATATGTGTGTGTAATGTATGTGTGACATATATGTTTGTGTAATGTATGTGTGACATATGTGTGTGTAATGTATGTGTGACATGTGTGTGTAATGTATGTGTGACATATATATGTGTGTAATGTATGTGTGACTTGTATGTGTGACATATATGTGTGTGTGTGTGTGTGTGTGTGTAATTTATGTGTGACATATGTGTGTGTAATGTATGTGTGACATATATATATGACAATCAGCGCCACCCCACAAGCTCGCTGCCCAGGTGTCATCCTTGTCTCTGATCTGTCCTTTGTTCCCCACACTCACTCTGTCTCCAAATCCTGTTACATACATCTATGAAACACTTCCAGAATACGCCCATATCTTACACAAGACACTGCAAAAGCTCTCACTCATGCTCTCATTATCTCCACATTGACCATTACTGGTCTTCCTTACCCAGACTCTCGGCACCACAATCTGTAGTGAATGCAGCATGTAGACTGATTTAACTGGCAAAAGGTTCTGCTGCTGCTCCCCTCTGTCAGTCCCTCCATTGGTTGCCTGTTTCTTATCGATTCCAACATGACATACTGTACTTCTGCTGACATACATGTCCATAAACAACACTACCAGAGGCGTATTAAGAGAGGAGGGGGCCAATGTGCAGCCTCCATCCAGGGCACCCTCCTCTCTACCCAGCAGCCGGCAGCACACTGATCACAGCAGTAGACTATGGGCACTAGTCTGTGCCAGAGTCAACTGCGCATGCGCAGGTCACCTGGGAAATGGCGCGGCAGACATTTTCTTAGTGATTTCCCTACTGCGCATGCGCAAAATGCCAGGAAAATGGCAGAGGACATTATTTTCCAGGCGATTTGCACAGCAATGCTACCACCGATGCCGGACTGAGGAGAGGTAAGTATTGAATAAATGGGTGCAGGGTGTGCTATGTGGGCCACTACAATGCACAAGTCTCACCCGGACTGCACCCATGGTTACAGGACTGGATTCGGGCTGCACCCACTCTGCAGATCACTCTCCGTCACACAATAAGACTCTCCTCTAGTCTCCAAACCTTCACGTGTTACCTGAAAACTCATCTCTCAGGCAGTTTATCATATTCCAGAACCACCCATGTAACATCCATAATCTATTCTACCTGATTATCTCCCCTTCTACACAGTTCACACAAAACTTACATATGTTCCAATTTTTACACTCACAAAACTCTGGCCCTGGTTCAGAGCCGGATGCTCAGCACTGTCCTTCTTAATTTTTAGAGTGGCCTCCTGGCCACTCGTATAGCTGTGGGTGACCACCCACAGCTATAGCGAGCGGCCAGGAAGATGGTCGCGATGGTCAAGACCATCATGACCATCGGGCTTGCGACGAGACCCTTGTGGTAGGGTCTCGTTGCCGCAAGCCCTGGAGTGCTTTCGGCTCAATCAGAGCCAAGAGCACTCCCACTCACATCACTTGTGATGTCAGTGGGGCCGGCCCCAGACGGTAGGCGTTCCCATGGGAACGCCTCCTTCTGGGCAGCCACATCCCTGGCACGCCCTCCAAAGGGGGCGTGCTGTCACTCACCATCGACACCACGCCCTCTTTGGTATGAGACCCGGAGCGACAGCTTGCCCGTTGCTATCCGGGTCTCGCGCATGCGCACGACGGAGCCGGCTTCGTCGTGCGCATGCACACTGGGCCAGCATCGACCAGCTTGCGAGCGCTCACGAGCGGGTCTGAATCAGGCCCACTGTTCTATCCTACAACCCACTAAGCACTTAATACCCTTGTAATGTGACTGGACTATTTTGTTATATGTAGCACTTATCAAGCTCATGTTTCACTATGTATTTTAAGCTTGCAAGTAGGACACTCATATCTATCTGTCTGTCCACTAATACATAGTGGTCTATTCATTATCACTTAGTTTCTACAAAAGTAGATGAAAATTAAAATTTTCACCGGCTTTTGTAGCAATTACGTTTTTGAGCAATTCATCAAAAATGTAACCCAGGACATATCACAGATACTGTATCTCCTGTTTACCGTTCTCTCCCGATGTGTCCCACTGTCCCCATAAACTAGTATGGGGAACTAAATTCATCAAGCTCTGAAAAAACAATATTTTAGGAGCTTGACTGCGCGAGCATTCGCCATCTTCAAATGGCATTTGCTCCCCCTCCCTCCCTATGGGAAAGAGTACCGCGTTTCGAAGAGGGATCCTTTGGATCCCTCCGCCTCTGTCTGGCTCCTTCCGCTGGATGCCAGGGCTTTGCGTGCCTCCATGAATACGCAGGCGCACTAGCACTGCTGCCAGTTAGTATATATTTTATCGGGGTCCGCTCGTGTGGTATCCCCGATTCTTCAATGTATTGACTGGACAAATGCAACTAAGCCCATATTAAGGTTATGGCAAATAACACTTCTTAAAATTCTGAGATATTTTCACTAAAAGCTCGCAATTTATTTTTTGATAAAAATTTAACAGATATTAACAATGCATTACAGTATAATGTAATCACACAGCAACACACATTGTGATTTTTATTTTCCAGGAACTCATTGGTCACCAGCAGACTTCGGGCTCAGGAACCTGCAAATTTCACAAAGGTAAGTACCACTTATGTAACAGTTAGCATAGATACATTAATGAATGAATGACTTGCAAAACTCAGTCCTATACCTAACATGCTTTATATTACCTGACCCACTAACTGTACATTTAAGTATAACATTACCAATATTATAAACTATTTATACTTTTGCTCTCTAAGGCTGTCCTTGCTATTCTTATAATAATGTCTCAGGGATTTACAGTTCAGTTCTGACGTTTTCTTTTTCTCGGTAGAAGTGTACTATTTGTTGCCCGGGATATGAAGAGAGAATTTTAGGGGCTAGTTATAGGGTATGCATTCGGCATCTCGGCAGTCTGGATGCGGATGCTTACCTTACCGGTGCCAGAATACCGATGCCGGTCAGAATCCCCGCACCAGCATCCCGACCACCAAAGGTAAGTAGCGCTTAGTTAGGTTTAGTGCCTGGGGTTAGGCACTAGGTGGAGTGTTAGGGTTAGACACTAAGGGGGGAGGGTTAGGTTCAAGGTACGGGAAGTTAGGTTTAGGCACTAGGGGGGAGGTTAGGCTCAGGCACTAGGTAGGGAGGATTAGCGTTATGGTAGGGAGTGGGGGAGGGTTAGCATACTGATCAACAAGTGTCTGTATGTTAACACTGTTGGGATCCAGGTATCTGGGTTCTAACCACCTGGATCCCGTCTGTTGGTATAACATGCTGATTCCAACTATAGTGGCCACTATATATTCAGTAGAGCATGCAGGGGGGTTCTGAGGGCCTCATTCAGATGCGGTCGGAGGATGCAAACGGTCGCTCAGAAACTGGGTGACTGCTTGCATCCTGACCACCCGCCTCTGTTTCGGTCGTTAGGCTCTGGGTTAACACCCACAGCTCTAACGACCGCTCGGGTGATGGTCGCGATGGTCAGAGACCTAGGGTAGGGTCTCACTTGTCGTAAGCCCCGGAGAGCTTCTGGCCCCCATAGGAATGCCTCCGTTTGGGCTGCCACCCCCGCGGCCCACCTTCCAAATGGGGCGAGCTGTCAATCAACATCGACAGCTCGCCCCCTTTGGAAAGAGCTGGCTCCCTCGTGCGCATGCGCACTGGCCAAACATTGAGGTGGCCGTGCGGTCGTAGACCGTACGGCTGCCTCTGAATAAGGTCCTGAGTACCCAGAAACTCCCCCTGACAGAGGGGAAAGCAAGCACCACCATGTTATTAAACCCTGCCCCCTCAACGCAAAATGTCACAATTCTCCGGCAATGGGGAGGAGGTGGAGCCAATATGAAGCAATAGAATAAGAATTCCATCATTTGTCTCTGCCCACTCCCAATTGACCCGTGAATCATGGAATTTTGCTCCGAGGGGGTGAGGCTTATTGACATGGTGCCTGGTCTCCGTCTCCATCTCCAACCTGTAGCATGGTAAGTGCGTGTACGTGTGTGTGTAATGTATGTGTGACATATGTGTGTGAGTAATGTATGTGTGACATATATAAGTGTGTGTAATGTATGTGTGACATATATGTGTGTGTGTAATGTATGTGAGACATATATATGTGTGTAATGTATGTGTGACATATATGTGTGTGTGTAATGTATGTATGACATATATGTGTGTGTGTAATGTATGTGTGACATATGTGTGTGTAATGTATGTGTGACATGTGTGTGTACAATGTATGTGTGACATATATATGTGTGTGTAATGTATGTGTGACATATGTGTATGTGTAATTTATGTGTGACATATGTGTGTGTAATGTATGTGTGACATATATATGTGTAATGTATGTGTGACATATGTGTGTGTGTAATGTATGTGTGACATGTGTGTGTAATGTATGTGCAACATATATATGTGTGTAATTTATGTGTGACATATATGTGTGTGTAATGTATGTGTGACATATATGTGTGTGTGTAATTTATGTGTGACATGTGTGTGTGTAATGTATGTGTGACATATATATGTGTGTAATGTATGTGTGACATATATATGTGTGTGTAATGTATGTGTGACATATATATGTGTGTAATGTATGTGTGACATATATGTGTGTGTAATGTATGTGTGACATATATGTGTGTGTAATGTATGTGCGACATATGTGTGTGTGTGTAATGTATGTGTGACACATGTGTGTAATGTATGTGTGACATATATGTGTGTGTAATTAATGTGTGACATATGTGTGTGTGTGTGTGTGTAATGTATTTGTGACATACATATATGTGTGTGTAATGTATGTGTGACATATATGTGTGTGTGTAATTTATGTGTGACATATGTGTGTGTAATGTATGTGTGACATATATGTGTGTGTAATGTATGTTTGACATATGTGTGTGTAATGTATGTGTGACATATGTGTGTGTGTAATGTATGTGTGACAAATGTGTGTGTGTGTGTGTGCGCAATGTATGTGTGACATATGTGTGTGTGTAATGTTTGTGTGACATATATGTGTGTGTGTAATGTATGTGTGACATATATATGTGTGTGTCTGTGTGTATATGTGTGTGTGTATATATATATATATATATATATACTAGAAACACCCCCTTAAAAATCATGCATTTGCCCCTGATATTTAATATCCTGCTCTGTTTTTTTTAAACAACTGGCTAGTTGGTTCTTTAAATCACACTTTAATCCTCACTGAAATCCCCTGCTGAGCAATGCTGACAGTCTACCTGGATACAATGTATTATGCAACTCTAGGTGCTTGTTCCTTTGTAGTAGATAAATAACATTAAAGGTGTCTACACACTTGGTGATGTGCTCACAATCTGACAACGTGTACGATTTCCCTTGAACTATCCCCCGGCAGCTCCCCGGCAGTCCTGCACATGATTTGGTGTAAAAAGTGTCCAATGTGACAAACGATCTTTCGTGCATCCTTACTTTTTCCAGTGTATCGTGTCCAAGATCGGCAAATCTGCCCTACAGCACGGCAGATCTGAAGATGCGATGTACGACCTGCGGGGATGTTCATCGGCATCGTGATCGTGAGTGGACACTCAAAATTTGGGTATATTTTACATGATTTGTCATCACGATGCGTCGTTATCGGACAAATCGTGTAAAATATCGCCAGTGTGTAGGCACCTTAAGAAGGGTGGTTAATTGTAACTATTCAATCCTAGATATTAACTGCTGCTCTTCCTGAGACTGTCCTGAATTACTGCTGCACCCGCTCCCCTAGTAAATGTACTTATCTTGGTGGTGTAGTTTGTGTGCTATGGAGACTTATTCCTCTGACCACACAGCCGGGCTGTGATCTTAAGTTCACTGCTGGCACTTGATAAGCTCCTGGCGTTATAAGAGTTATATATGAGACCAGTTCAGGTCCTTCTTCTGTGTACTGCGTGCTTTAACTTAACTGTACAGTATGCTGAAAATGAGTGAATTAATGCCGCGTAGTCGATGCATCGTTAATGTTAGCGATTAGTCTCTCTATCGCAGGCAAAAGGAGAAGCAAATTGGTGTAAGTATTGTAAGGTTTGCACTAGATAGGCTTTCTAGTGGTTACTGTGGGTAGAGAGTACTTGAATGGGGTATGTAGCTGACTTTTACTTACCCCACTAGCATCAATCTCCAAAACATCTCCAACCTCAACCGTCACTTCGGCTCTGTCTTTCAATTACAGCTCCACCTGTCTCACAATACAACCGTCCCATTATCATCTCACTCTGACTGGCGCGTGTCAGCTTAGGTTTCCCACACATGACACGCGCCAGCCTCCCAGCAAGGCAACTAAATCCCCCCCAGTTCTAGGTAGCCCCTTGGCACAGTCCTGCTCATGCCGGTCTGCTTGGTAGGTGAAAGGATGTTCAGAGTGGTACCATAACCATAGGCAGAGGTTTTTTTTTATCCCCCTAGAATCATTATATACAAGAAATTACAGACCTATAACATATTATCTGAACAAAAAAACACTATTTTGGGGTATCCCTCTCGGACCCCAATAATTAACATAATGAATAGACCCCATAGTCTTGTTTTTCTTTTCCCAATTATGTACATGAACATGTTAACACTCTGTTTGGGAGGTGGTCATTTTAAAATAGACTGTAAGTGACTCTAATATACTGTACATACAGTAGTAATGTATTATTAATGCTGACATTTGTCATATGTTTTATCTATTTTTCTCTCCTACCTTTTAGTTGAAAACTACTACTGCAATAGCAAATCCCACTATCAGTCCACTCCCTCTCTCCATGACATGATTAGGGTCCTCCCCTCCACCACACCCAGCACTGTCCCATTAAAGTGCCCAGTGGTTACCTGTACAGGTAAGTCACACGGTCATTATACCCTGCCCATTCTCCCTGACATCGCTGCCTCAGTCCAACTTCTCCTGCTCCCCCTCCCCTCTCCAAACCTTCGTGACTCTGTTCTCAAAGTGAGTGACAGGTTGTCAGCGTTTGGGAGGGGTCAGAAAAATGCAGGCGTGTATGACCGTTTACACGCCGCTACATGGGCGTGCATAAATTAGCCATCGCCATCTCCTAAGCAGTATGAGAGCTCTTTGTGTGTCTTTGTGTGTCAGGAGAGCTGCCCAGTCTGCGGCAGGACAGGTGGCCTCTTGATGTGCGTCAATGTTACCGTCATTTTGCAGGTAAGCGACGTCGTACGCATATGACAAGGTAGTGGTAGGCCTCTTTATGCTCGAGGAATCTTTGGAACTATTTTCGTATTAGCGTCTGCCTCTGAATCAGATGCTTAATTTCCTTTTTCCTTTAATCACTGAAGACACAAAAGGAATAATCCCCCCGGCTGGGACAGGTGCATGCATTTGTTAATCTGCCACCTTCCCTACATTAGCGGCATAGCACAGACAATGCCCTTGATGGCGGCACAGCATCTGAGGTGTAACTTATTCCATGCCATGGTTACCATCCTGGTTGCTTGGTTTGATCCCCGGCCACACACATCCATAGTCCCAATTCTCATTTGATAACAGAAAACAGATCCCATGTGAGTCTGGCACAAAAGATTTAGGGGACTATGTACTAAGCAGTGTTAGGAGACAGAGTGAAAAGTGATAAGAAAGTGATAAGGTACCAGCCAATCAGCTCCCAACTGTCATCTCACAGGCTGTGTTTGAAAAATCACACACTTTTAATTTACATACCAGGCACGTGTCTCGGTGGCTGTCCTACATGTGCTCTGGTTTCCTTCCACCATGATAATACATACATGCTGGGTAATTATCAGCTGACTGCACTGGTCTTGGTGTGCGGGTGTGCGGGTATGTGGGTGTGCGGGTGTGCCTTTGTTAGGGAACTCAGATTATAAGGGGTATATTTACTAAAGTGCGGGTTTTTAGAAGTGGAGATGTTGTCCATAGCAACCATTCAGATTCTAACTATTATCTTCTAGAATAGGGGTGGGGAACTTTTTTTCTGCCGAGGATCATTTGTATATATAGAACATCATTTGCGAGCCTGGTGCAGGCCAAGTCCCCTCCAAGGGACGTCACATGGGGCGAGGTCACAATCGCCAGTAATTGCAGTGATGCCCGGAGCTTCCTGAGGATGCCCGGCGAGCATTAAGGGCAGCGCTGTGACAGTCTGAAGTGCTCCAGGCGGCCCTGCTGCATTGATTCTGGCTGCAGGGTGTCATTCTAGAGACCCTACTAGCCAGATGAGGCTAGCAGACAAAATCTCATAGGTCCAGTCCAAATGATTCCGGGGGCCTTATATGACCCCCAGGCCGGATGTTCCCCATTCCTGTTCTAGAAGGTGCTACATAAATGTTAAGTAGAATCTGATTGGTTACTATGGGCAGCATCTTCACTTCTACAAACCCGTACTTTAATAAATATCCCCCATAGATGCACAAGGGGCACTAACTGATGTGGCAGAACATGTCAGTACAATATCCAGAAACGCGCAACTTAATAACAATTTCTGATGTTGTAAATTGATGGGTTTTTTGCATTAAACAGTAAGTTTTAATATTCTTATTGAAATAATTCTAAAGTAGAATATAACTTTACTACTGTATGTATGTGCATGAAAAATGTAGAATCATTGGAACAATATACTGTAATTGCTTCACACTGATTGCAGGTTAATGAGCAGAATTCCATTAATTGTAAGAAAAACTCTGTTCAGGTGATTTGTCCTAAAATAGAGGTAAAAGCATAATGTACTGTAATAAAACATTCCGTCATCTCTACATCGGCAGACCAAGTACAAAGGATTAGTATATCATTAATTATATTTCTTAATAAATATTGAGTGTATTTCCTTCCATTGCTTGGATAAATTACCTCCTTTCTGTATAATATTGTTTTATTGTTAAACACTACGGGCCGGTCTATGCGCGCTACCGGCAGTGACGGATAAAAACGAGCAGCGGCCAGCACACTGGACATGACAACATAACAATGTGCAAAGCGCTAAAAGACTGTCCCGGTGTCCGCACTGTGCGTAGTAAGGTCCTCACAGTCCTGCAGACCATGGGATTAGCTGTATGGAGTTAGATGGCGGCATTGGCGAAGGGGCGGATTTGTCCATTATCGCACGATTCTCCGTTTGATAAATTGGCCCCTACGGTATATCCCCATCATCCTGTATTCTGCTCTGAGATTGTTATATCTCTTTATCACCTGCAATAAGATGTAAAGATCCGTGTGGACAACTTGCGCTATCACCGATGGATACGTTAAACGATTCTCCCTGTCCTTGTTTCACGCATGTAGCTTAGAGGAGAAAGTCTTTGAGCTGATAAATAGTTTTCACAAAGTAAGAACAGGGAGAAATGGAGACTTACACCAGGCGCATAACTACGGTGGGAGCAGAGGGTGCGGATGCTATGGGGCCCGCTGCACCTCCAGTAACCTGCCCCTCCAGTGCCCGCCTGCCCCTGCACCCAGTAGCATTACAAGATGAGGAGCCACTGATGATCCGTGCAGCAGAGTACAGGCACACTGCAGCCTATGAAGTGGTTTGCTGCACAGATCATCAGCGCTGCGGGTCCCTCTCCTCTGATACATCTCTCTCACTCACAGATCCCGGGAGGAGGTATGGATCCCCGGACCACGGCCACGTCTCCTCCCAGCTTCAGTGAGGAGAGATGGAGCAGCGTGCTGTGCTCAAGATGTAAGGAGCGTGGCAGCTGAAGGGCGAGATGGGGGGCATAGCTAGACCTATGGGGCCCCATACCTCTGGTTACTCCCCTGCATTACACAGTTTATTAATTTATGTACAAATTTTTTGTATATATGATTATTAGCATCAAGATGTTCACCAAATTTCAAAACTAGAGCTGGGTACACACCAAACGATGTGTG
Organism: Taudactylus pleione; assembly: GCA_031769625.1. Taxonomy (NCBI): domain Eukaryota; kingdom Metazoa; phylum Chordata; class Amphibia; order Anura; family Myobatrachidae; genus Taudactylus; species Taudactylus pleione. The sequence goes on from JAUIMM010001290.1 coordinate 1,118,972, forward strand.
TACCCAATGATCCGCAGATGACCCACCCGCCGACGGGACGACATACAGTATAGGGCGGCTGGTACACATTAGACAATTTGGTGCCTGACTGCCCAATACTGTATGTCAGCCCGTGATGCATCCCGCTGCGTGGGGTCATCAGCATGGGGTCATCAGCATGGGGATATCAGCTTGGGGTCGTCATTCGCATCGTCAGATGGAGCTGCATGTAGGGTCTACCTGACGATGCGTCTGGCTACCACACAGGAGCATGCACCACCCGATATAGTGGGAACATGGGGCTGCAGACAGCTTTGCCAGGACCAGGCACAGAAAGGGGGCATGGCCAACCCGGGGAGGTGTGGCCAGACCCCCTCCTAACAAAAGATTTTAAAAAATAACGGGGGCGCCGGTGTCCGGGGGTGCAATCACTGCCCCCCTCTGCATACTGACTGCTGCTGTCTCTCTCCCTAGCCCGGCACACAGCACTGCAGCAGTAGCCAGTCCTCTCTCTCCACGTCCGAGCTACAGTACATAGCAGGCGGCGGGGGGAGGGGGCAAGCTGCAGGACCCGGTCCCCCATCTGGCCCCTCTGGGTAAATAGTACCCGCTACCCCACCCTCTCGGCTCCCCTGTGGGTACACACTGTATGATTTGAACGATTTGGCGTTCTGATCCATCAGAAATCGTCAAATCATCCAAAATATCGTCTGGTGTGTACCCAGCTTGTGTACCCAGCTTATGTATTATACAATAAACCATTATAGTAGATGTTCGAATGTGTCTAATTTTGCATTAACGCTACATGAAATGTCACCAGTGTATGATGGTAGTATACACTCACATAATTGGCGCAGCAATACAACACCACCTCCCGCACGGGAGTCCCAAGGTGAGCGCAGTTCTCCTACGCCATCTCCATTTATAGATGGGGCAGAAGCAAATTTTCCTGGAGAGAGGTAAGTCCTAGAGGCAGTGATGGAGGATAGGTGTGGGCTGGGTATGGCGAGCAGCTGTCCATGGTGCCGTTGTCAGGATATGTAAGGGAGGGGATACAGTCAATATACCGATGGACGGGAAGCCGTTCGTCGGAAACCCGCCATCTAAATCCTGACACGGGTCTAAAGACAGGCATTAAAATCCAGATACCTATCTTTAGCCCGATGATGGAATCCTGACAGGATGGCTTCCCGAACGAAGGTAAGCGGGGACACTTAGTTGTTAGCCGTGTGGGGGGAGGGTTAGGTTTAGGCACCCCCTGGGGGACTTAGGCTTAGGAACCCCCCGGTAGGGTTAGGCACCACTGGGGGGAGGTTAGGCACCCCGCCGGGAGGGTTAGGTTTAGCATGTGGGGGGGAGAGTTAAGTTTAGGCACCCCTGGGGGGACTTAGGGTTAGGCCCCCCTAAGAAAGGGTTAGGGTTAGGGGGCGGAGAAGGGTAGGGTTAGGGGACTTACCTGCTCCATCGGGATTATGCATATTCGACCTTCCGCCGCTGGCATTTCATACCCAACCCATAGGGGCCAGCTAATCCTCAGACATTGTAATCAGAAGAATATGTCCTTTAAGAAAGGAATTAGCATGTGACATGAGAGAACAAGATCTATTTAATTGATGCTGCAGATACAAAGGGGGAGATGTATCAAACCTGGGAGAGTGATAAAGTGGAAAGCGATAAAGTATGAACCAATCAGCTCCAAACTGTAATTTCATAGGATGAGTTTGAACACAGACCGTTGGGAGCTGATTGGTTGGTACTTTTATCTCTTCCCAATTACAGATATCTTATCAAATGTACTCAGTGTTTTTTCTCTGATGACACTCAGGGCACCCAGTGGTACTCAGAACACTCAGGAGTACTCAGTACCAGCACTTTTTTGTGTGTAAACTTTGTATTTATTAGTACTAGATCCAGAAACAGGAAGAAATCAGTGGAATCGTGTCATTAAACTCCCCATCGCCTGATGAGTGGTCTCTCCTAACAGTGCCGGGGAAACCATCAACCGTAATCATAATGACATAATGACACAGAGACTTGTATAAGGGAAAGGAAGGTCAGCTTTATTTATTTTTAAACTATTTCATTTATAACTGAACTAACTAACAGAATAAGAAAGAAAGACAAAGTTTGGTGGCGCAGAAAGAACGGCCCCACAATGCAAGATCACCAACTGCATACTCACATCCATCTTCTAAATGGGAGGCGAGCAGCAAGCCCATTACCACGCATAAGGTACCCACCTCCCACCCCAATGACACGACGTGAGGCCCACCTGGTTAGGTCGTTGCCGCTGACCCCAGTAGGGTAGAATCAGCCTAAGCCATGTATTGGAAGGGAGAGCACCTCAAGCTCCAAAGACAGATGGCGACTGCTACCGTTCTTTCCCGCCACAAGAAAAGCCGACACCAAACAACTCAATGAATAAGGGAGGGAGGGCGGGAAACAGCCAACCAGAGACATTTCTATAAAATGGCTGCCAAGCAGCAACTCTGAAATAGCACTGACCCCCCCTCTGCCAATCTTATAGGCTAACCAAACCTAACCCCACCCCCTGCCCAATCCTATAGGCTAACCAAACCTAACCCCACCCCCTGCCAATCCTATAGGCTAACCAAACCTAACCCAACCCACAACACTATCTCACCAAACAACTAGCTCCTTCTTGTCTAGAGGCCCACACCCACAGGCTCAGGTGTTTAATGAACTCCTTGCATATGAAATGCACTCCGTCCTACAAATGAATAAAATAAGCATCTGAACACGTACCCAGAGCGCGGAAGCTGCAATGTATCGTCTTATGTCATCCTGTAACTTTAGGAGAGCTCAGCACCTGTTTTTCTGAGTATTGGAACCTTTGAGTCTGATTCAGAGACATAATGCAGCTGCAAAAATATGCAAATAGTTCTAAAGCTCATCCGAGCATAAGGACGCCCACTGCTGCCTTCTCATCGCTTACCTGCGTAAATATCGGAAACATCGATGCACAGCGAGCGGCCATCTTGTCCTTATGGCAGGTCTGACCTGTTGCAGACTCGGCAGCTCTCCTGATACGCAGAGGGCTCTCGTGCTGAGTAGGAGAACGCAAGGGCTAATTTATGCACGCCCATGTAACGCCATTTAAAATGTCAGACGTGTGCATTTTTCTGACCTGTTACCACCCCCCCCAAATGCTGACAACTCACTTTGTGATAAATTCCTCTGTGCTTTTGTACTCATAATGCGATCGCTGTGCACGAGCAGAACGGCTTATACACATACATGATGGCAAACAATCGCTCGATCTGCGAACGTAATCACCATTGCGTTCATCTCTGAAAACGGCCCTTTATTCATAGAAAAAATAAATCATTGAATTTACTGTATTTAGGGGGTACTGTGATCAGGGCAATATACACTGCATTATGGCCCTCATTCAGAGCCGGACGCTCTGAGCAGAGCGTACGCTCTGAATGAGGGCCGTCCTCCATAATTATGGAGCGTCCACCTGGACGCTCGTATAGCTGCGGGTCACCACCCACAGCCTATACGAGCGTGCAGGATGACGGTCGCGATGGTCTTGACCATCGCGACCATCGCCACTGCGAGCCGGAGCCTGCGGTTGAGTTTCTCAACCGCAAGGCCCGGAGTGATTTTGGCTCTATCAGAGCCAAAATCACTCCCACTGACATCACTAGTGATGTCAGTGGGGCTGGCTTCTGATGGTAAGCGTTCCCTTAGGAACGCCCCCGTCAGGGAGGCATGCCCCCGGCACGCCCACCAAAGGGGGCGTGCTGTCAATCAACATCGACAGCACTCCCCCTTTGATCAGACACAACGAGCAAAGGAAAGTCCTTCCCTCGTCGCGTCGGGCGCATGCGCACGACGGAGCTCCCACCGTCGTGCGCATGCGCAGTGCACACCATCGACCCACTTGCGAGCGGACAGCCACTTGCGAGTGGATCTGAATCAGGCCCTATGTCCATTATGCACTGCATTATGGCCCTCATTCAGAGCCACTCGCAAGCGGGCGCACGTACGTTAGGCGTACGTACAAAAATATTTAAATTCAAGGGCTCGCTCGTATTTTCGATCGCATCTAAAAATCCTCCCCAAACTCAGACGACCCCTCCTCTAACTAACGAGCGTGCGAAATAGCGAGCGTACATCCCCGAAATGGCTTGAAGGGAAGTATAAACCGGAAGAGGCCATGTCAAATGTCGATTACCTGCTCCTTTATTCTGCCTACCTCCATCAATCGTATCATGCCAATCAATGTATCAATTAGCTTAATGTTTTTTTTTTTTCAACACAATGCAAGAAACTTTACTCTTGTCCGTGTTTGTGTTTACCCGCAGAATACGTACGGATGGAACATTCGCTTTTATTGCTCAAAAAACATGTTAGCCACAATGAGACAATTGTTCTATTGCTGTGGATCCCCGCATATTTTCCGGGGTTCATTTATTTATTTAAATTTGCTTACGCATGTCACTGCATCAAGCCTATCATAACTCTCCAGAGATTTCTGGCCCTGTCGAACACATGACTCATACACTAACCAATCAAATTGCTCCTGTTAATTTCCAAGCTACATTAGCCAATCAGAAATTTTTGCCACACTTTATCAAAAATGAATTTTAAGAAAAACACCATTGCCATCATGAGAGCCTCCGCATTCACCAGGCGCGAGCTGCTGGTGCTAACGGAGGTGCTGGATCGGCGTATCACCAGCCAGCCTCCACCCATCACCAACCGGCAGAAGCGTTCCGCGTATGCGGAGGCACGGGCCCGCCTGCGCTCCTTCGGCTCACGCCGCAACATCGGCCAGCTGGAGCGCAGGTGGTCTGACCTGCAACGGCGAACGCCCCGCTTGCTGGCATGCTTTCGCATGCAGATATTGGAAAGTAAGTGTTATGTATTGTGGTTTTCATGTTTGTCTTTGTGGGGCAAACTGCGTGTGCATGTTTTCATGTCTGTCCTATTTTTTCATTCTCATCATATCTGCGTGTGCATGTTTTTATGTCTGTCCTATTTATTCATTCTCCTCATATCTGCATGACCATGTTTTCCCTCTATTTCTGATATATTCATTCTACTCATATTTGCATGTTTTTTGTTGGTGGTGGGTGATTTTAAAATGTTATTTGGGCAGGATTTGGCCAGAAACTAACCACAATTTGTTTGACATCTTTTAGGGGGACAGGCAAGACTACGCCGTCACCGTCCGGCCAGACGGCGGTCCCGCCCACTCTCACCCACCCCCAGCCAACACTCCACCCCAAATAATTCTCCTATTCCCCCCTCCTCCCAAGCCTTCCAAGAGCCTCTCCCGGAACTGTCGGGCCTCCTTCCCCTCCGTCCCCCTTCCCCCTCTCCTCCAGCCACCCCTCTTCCAATTACCCCCTCCCCGGAGTCCGTGATAACCCCGCCCCGTTCTTTGGGGAATGAAGGCTCCTCCGAGGATGAAGATGGAGGGACTTCGGGATCTGCCGTTTTGGCTACCGGTATGTTTTTATTTTGCGTATTTTTTAACCACAAACTGTTTATATGTAATCATGTGTCGTTCCTTTATTCGTGATTTTTGGGTTCTTTTTTGGTGATTTAGCAGTTTGCCTTTACCTATTCCTGCTGATTTCAACATACACATATCACACCTGTGAGTATTTCTACATAGGCCTTGTAATGTTTGCAGCACCCCTTTTTTTTAAATTTTGGTTTTGGAGTGATTTCGTTGTGTTTTTGTTTTTTTAATGTGGATTCCCTATTGTTTGATTAATCCACACACTTTTCTCACCCACAGAGGAACAGAGGCGTCGGCAAGAGGTCGAACATTGTGTGGCACACATGCGCCAAAATGTAATTGGGGTGCTTGTGGCCCTTGACCGGCTGTCTGGCATCCTTCGCCAGTAGTTTTTTTTTTGTTTTATATTTTTCAAAATAAATTGTTTATTTCTAATATACGTTCTGCCTCATTCGTTTTTTCAAAACCAAAGATAGTTAACCCTGACATAAGTAGACTGTTCCTGCAAGGTTTTGCATTTTTTAAAAATTAGATTGGGTTTTGTATTTGTATGTAAAACACCCTCAAGAAACACAGAACAGTAACAATGTCATTTCCCTTTTTGTGTGTAGTGGCAATTAGATATTTCTACATTTTACAGGTTCCTAGTTGGTGGGCAAGCTGCTTAGGCGAATCTTACAAAGCCAAATGATTGGACAGGCTTCCTTTTGGTGTGGGTTGGGAACCTGAAAACATATTTCATTTTTGCTCAACTGGCGTCAGTACTGGATTACCCCTTAGTCAAATGTAAGGTGTGTTAACCTGGTTAAACTTGCTGGTAACGTCCAAAAAAAGGAAGAACATTTAACTCTCCAAACATTTATTCACAACATAACTGAGAAATCAAAGTGGTCACTCACAAAAAAAACACACAGTGAGAATCTCAAATACAACACATACCCAATAAAAAAAAAAACAAAAAAAAAAAATCAAGAACTGGTTGAGGAAGGACCATGCCAAAATGATTCCACAAACATGGCGTTGCAATATGGGTTCCAGAATATATTCCCAAAATGAGCAGATCCAGGTTTGGTAAGGGTAGCATGAAGTAGTGATCGTTGTAGGGCCAAAGATTATGTGAACAAACCGAAGATGTTGAAAAAAAGAAAACAAAATTAGATGTTCGCAAACAAACACATACACATTAGGTTAAAACACTGTTTTGTTCAAACTTACCTAAAAAATCTGCCCACTACATCATCGCGTATGGCCCCCCCACATACTGACCTCCGACCAACCTCGGGGGGGCCATCCTCAGGTAAGGCATCCTCTGGCTGCATTGGGACACCACTCCTTATGGCGATGTTGTGAAATATCCCACACAGGACCACAATTTTCGACACCATATCCGGCAAATACATGAGCTCGCCACCAGAGCGGTGGAGGCATCTGAATCGGCCTTTTAAAAGGCCGATACATCGCTCCACCACTTGCCTGGTGGCTGTAAGTGCGGAATTATACTCACTTTGTGGCCCTGGTGTGGGAGCCAAATAAGGAGTGAGCAGCCAGGACATGCAAGGGTATCCACTGTCTCCTATGGAAAAGAATTGACAACATCAGGAACACTGTGTATCAAGCTTAACATTGTTATGTACTAAAGGTCTCCACTTACCCAGAAGCCACGCATCACCAGCTTGTAGGTTGGTTAATTTGTGCCATATCCCTGATTGCCGGATGACGAAGGAGTCATGTGCACTTCCGGGTAATTTAGCATTCAGGGACAGGATCTGGAGGGAGGCATCACATACCACCATTACATTCAGGGAGTGATAGTGTTTCCTGTTTCTAAATATGGCCTCCAGCCGGGCTGGAGGCTGAAGTGGTATGTGAGTACCATCCACAACCCCTATGATGTGTGGGAAGGCAGCTATTTGGTAAAAATTGGCCTTGGCCACACTAAGGGCACCCATATCCAAAGGCATTTGAATAAAATGATGGAGGTGCTTGAAAAGTGCCTCCATCACTGCCCTCAGGATCCGGGAAAAGGAGGATTGGGAGATGCCCGCCACTATTCCCACCATTGTTTGAAACGATCCTGAGGCACAGAAATGTAACACCGCCATAAATTGCGTAAGTGGTGGTATTGCTGTTGGACTGTCAATTTGCCGCTCAAGATCACTTTCTATTAATGAGAGAGTGTCTATGATGATTTTGGGAGGTAGACGGTAGCGTCTTAAAACCTCATTATCGGGCATTCCAAAAAGGGTGACACATGTTCGAAATATCTGGGGCCTTGCATGCCTACGATGCCTACGCCTGGGATGAGACTGAGGTTGGTCGGCTTCCGGGAGCATGGCCAGAACAATCCGCCCCAGATCAACCTGAAATTCAAAGATTTCAAAGTAAGGCTTTTGACCCACCCCAAAACTATATTAAAACAACTTAGCTTGATGATACCATCCATTGCTGCTTACATGCCGGGGTATTGTCATGATACGTCCAAACTGAAAATAAACACCAAAATTACTTGACACATTTCACTCTGGGCATTTTTGTTTACAAATTTTGTGCTAGACCAAAGTTAAAATATGCCAAACACCCATTTAGCAAAACCGCAAAGCGACATTTAACACAGTACATCAAAATGGGTCGAAATGTTGGCCCAAAAAGCGAAAGAGAAACCACCAAAAAGTTAGAATGATTATTAAGCTGTTAAAAATGCGCTAATTAGTTCGCTAATACAAGTCACAAGAGTAACTACTAAAAATGCGCTAATTAGTTCGCTAATACAAGTCACAAGAGTAACTACTAAAAATGCGCTAATTAGTTCGCAAATACAAGATAAAAAATGGACTTACCAAGAGCAAATATATAAGAGTCAAAAACAAAAGGTCTTTTGGGTCGAAAATAAACAAAATCTAAAATAGAAGAAATTATGGATCCAAAATTAAAAAAAAATAAGAAACACAATGAAACAACAATTGAACAAAAGTTAGACTTCACAAAACTTACCAAATCAAGAAACGAGGTCCCAAAAATATAAACCAACAAAGATAACGGAAAAAAAAAACGCAAATCAAACCAACAAACGAATCTACAACCGCCAACTCCTTTCTACGCAATCAATAAACTCCAGCCAAGATAACCTCCAACAATCCAAAAACGCCACCTCGACTTGAGACACACCAAGCCATAAATAGTGTTACGTTTCCCGCACAAATTAAGGAGGGATCATAGGGCCGCACAATCAATGATGCGGCCGCAAAATAAGGACGCATGTATAAATACGTCACGAAATCACATTCAAATTCTGTTGTATTTCTTGTTTGGACCTCAGACATGGCGACAGACCAGGGAAAAAATGCCCAAGAGTCAGGCGATAAGTCTTTCATGCATTTTCTATCAACGATTAATTTGAAACATAAGATTAGGCAAGTTGTGATTTTGTGAATTCTGTAAATTTACACAAATAGGTGAGGAGGATGACATGGAAGAGGCTGCTGGGCCCAGTATTCCGGCCAAAGCGGCCAAAAAAAAAAGGCAGCCACATTTCACAAGAAAGGAGATGGAGGTTTTGATCCAGAAGTGTGTGGACATCCTGCCACAGGCAGACAGGAATATGAGTGTAAGCCAGAAGTGGAGAATGTGGGAAGAGGTAGCCGTTGCTGTCAATAGGGTGGGTGATTATGTCCGTCTAGCCCGGGATGTCAAACGGCGGTAAGTAAACCCTTGCCCCCCCTAAAAACAAACCCCATTTTAAACCAAAGGATAATGGCTTCCATTTTTTCCCACAGATGGGGGCGACTTCAAATATCGCTTAAAACAAAAACTCGCGGACAGGGCTAGGCATGCAAGGGGGACAGGTGGGGGTCCCACCCCTGTGTCATTGGAGTTGACGGATTTAGAAGAGCTGGCACAGGGGTGTGTGCAGCCTGTGGAGGTGTTTGGCGTGTCCAACATGGATACGGACATGCCAGACTTTGCGGCTCCTCATGTTGTCCCAGGTTGGCCCTCCTCACAGAACTCAATTTCAAATCGGATTCCCATACGGAGATTCTGCAGAGGATGGACGCCAGTCTGCTACAGGTGGCTGAGGCCCTGGAGCAAAATGCTGCGGCCAACGAGACCATTGGTCAGGCCCTGGCGGAAAATACCAGGGCCAACATCCGCATCGCCAATGCCCTGGAGCAGCTCGTTCGCCAGCACATGGTGGAGCCGACCTCCCTTCCTGCCGGAACATCAGGATCCTCCACCTCTGGCACAACATCAGCCAATCCTCCAAATGTGCCTAGCCCTGTGCCTAGTCCAGAGGCCACAACATCTGCCTCTGGACAGGCCAGCCCGATGACATCCCGGACCCGGTCTGGCGCCCTCCCTCCCCCATCCAAACGGGTGAAAAAACGGTGACAGCAATGGTGACTTTTCCCACAATCCTTCTGTGCTTGGCTCATATTCCTTTCGGGTCAAAACTTCCCTCTCCTTTCTTGTGAAATGTTTTTATTTTTTTGATGTATGTTTATGTCAACAGTTATGTTGGGCCAATTTGTTTGATTTGGGAACATATCTTTGGGCAAAAAAGATGTCCCCAAAATTTTAAAAATAACTTTTTTTGTTTGAGCAATAAATTGGAAATTAAACAATGACATTGGATTGTGAAATTATTGTACAAATGGGTTACATTTAATCCAGGACCAAAAGGCAAAAACTCGGCCAAAAAAAAAAAAAAAGGGCTCTTTAAGGAACGTTTAAAAATTCATATAATTCGGCAAATTCAAGAGGCACAAATAAAATGGTGCGAAACTGAAAACATGATGAAATTATTGTTACAATAGGCCCTAACCACCAAATTGCCTCCCAAATAAACCCCCCCAAATGTACGCAAATTGACTGTGTCATCCTGACATTAGCAGCTCTGAGTTCCACCTGCGTACGTTTTGTGCTATCCCAAAAAACTGATTTCAAAACACATACCAAGCGGGTTCTCAATCCAACACTAATTGCTTTTCTGCCCGCCCGCGATTAATCGCAACAACATCGTGGAGTCCAGGGACGGAGGAGAAGGCCATCGCCAATGTGGTCGAGTAATCCAGACCCTAAGCTGTGCGAGCATTTGGAAGGGAAAGAGGATCATCCAGTGACGTAGGAGTCGGTCCGTACACATTTTACGCTCGCATCTGCTAATGTATGTACGCCCCAAAAACGCCTCGCCACGCCTGCGTTTTTCCATCTCCACCCTCGTCAACACCCTAAAACGCCCTGTTCTGTCAATCACATTTGACATGTCACTTCCTGTACGCTATTTTAGGAACGAGTCCCAAAAAACTCGCAATCTGCAGTACGCACATGCGCAGTGTTACTCCGACGCATGCGCGGTTATTGAACATCGGAACGCAACGAGCGTACTGCTGTTAACGAGTGGCTCTGAATCAGGGCCTATGTCCATTATACACTGCATTATGTCCATTATACACTGCATTATGTCCATTGTACACTGCATTATGTCCATTATACACTGCATTATGTCCATTATACACTGCATTATGTCCATTATACACTGCATTATGTCCATTATACACGTCTTGTAAGAACTTCTCTCCAGGGTTTCAGGTTTTCCTCGGTGTAACCGACACTGACACTGATTTCTCCTTATTAACATGAAGGTTCTGGGTCATATCTCACAGCGCAGACAGTGAATATGTCTTTATTAGGAGGTAGTGACTCATTCCCAGCATGGATCTTATTAACTAGGCCACGGATAATTGTGAGAACCACGGTACAGTATCTCCTCCACCTCTACAAAATACGCCTTACTTATCACACTAATACACATCTTATTCCTGCGCAGCTGAGAGGACATTGATTCCGGCATCTGTGTCTCAATTATGTTTTTTTATGAACTCATTTATCTCACTGTCCAATCTTCATTATTTCCTGTGCAGCTCTGATGAATTATCGGCATTAGGACAGCATTCGCCATCCCGCCACCTCCCGGATTTCCTGCACAACGCGCGTTTCTGTCCGCAGCTCTGCAATTGATGAATATTTCCTCATCAGCTATTTATCAGCCTGTTCTAAGGGGAAACGGCGTGACTATCGAACTGCGGCGTTTCTAGTCTGCGCCCATTTCTGCTATGGCGAAGTCAGTGACAAACTCATTTCCTATTTGCACTTAGATAAATGTATAATTAAGGTTTTGTTGCACTAACTTATACAACATTATTATGCAATTTTGATGGACATATGGCGGCTAAACAGACGCTGGGTTGTTTGCGGTCAGTGACTGCGCCTACAGACGCAGTTGCACTGACACAGGCGGCCATGTTCAGATGGAGAATCCGCACCTCCATAGGGCTGGCACAATCTTTGATGGTGCAAATGTTGGTGCAATTGATGGTGCAGATGATGGTGCAGATGATGGTGCAAATGATGGTGCAGATGATGGTGCAGATGATGGTGCGTTTTAATCCACACAGCCAAGGATTAGTGCTGCCGCCGGAGGACGCGCCATAGGGAGCCCATCAGCTGCAGAATTAGCATAAAGACGCCGTCCATGCTGTAAATGGGTCCACCTCTGAACCAGGGCCGCAGTATCAGTAAAGCGCAGGTCTAAGCATAATTAACTGTCGACACAGCCGGCCCTAGGGATAGGCATTATAAGCAAATGCCTATGGGCGACTGGAATGTCCATGGGCATACGACGGCTCTGCTGCTGCCCAGCTCAGCGTTTGGCCAGGTCAGAATGAGCTTCTGTACAGGGGGGGGGCTGGAGGTCCACGTGCACCGAATTCGCCACTGCACCCGGCGCCAGTGTCCTCCAGCTCGGCACCACGGGGGGGCTCCAAGCCGGACGCCCAATGAGATGTTATTACCAGCGGGCACCCGGCTCCTTCCTTGCAGCACCGCGTTAGCCGGAGGCTGGAGTTCTCTCCTGAACTCCAGCTTCCGGCTCTCCCCATGCGCACTATGGGAGGGACGTCATGTCGTCTCTCCCATAGTTCCGAGGAGCAGCCGGGTGGACAGGACGGCGCGGATGCAGGAGCGGGGATTAAAGGTAAGTGGTTTTTTTTTGTATAAGTGGCACTACAGGCAGGGGCATAGCGTGGGCGGAGCCGTGGAGCTCATGCACCGGGCGCCATTTACAACAGAAGGCGCTGAATGGGGGGAATCAATCACACAGCAATCACTTTCTTAATATACCGCCGGGGATCGGTCCCCGGCAGAGTGGAGCCCTCTATCGTGGGTGCCAGCGGTCCGGCTTCTATGATGCCTAACCAGTTCTCCCAGGGCCCACATTTCCCCCTGCACCCAATCACGATGCCCCTTTGAATGATAACCATGGGCCACGCCGGGCATGCCCTGCCCCCCAGCATCAGAGTGAAGGACCGCTCCGGTCGGCAGCCCCATACTCCCAGCATCAGAGAGATGAACTGGGCCGGGACTAGAGGAGCCAACACTTCCCTGACTGCAGAAGCTCATGCAGCCGGACAGAAGCCGACGCCCAAGGGAGAGGTGTGCGCTCAGCACCTGCACATAGCTGTGATAGTCTGCAGCAGTGCAGACTTCAGAAGAGCTCACATTGGGGGTGGGCTTGACCAGGGGGTACACTTAGTCTGAGGGAATGCTGTGGAAAGAGGTGACTCTTCAGCAGCTGGGGGATGGGGGGCTTTCAATATTGTGCTATGGGGCCCTAACAGTTCTAGTTATACCCCTGCTAGCATCCATTCTTTCACTGGGGGCGCAGCTCTTCCTGTGCCTGTGCTACCCCCTGACTGTTCAGCTCTTGAGCACCTCTTCTCATCCTCCCCGATTCATTCATTCTGCAGCTAATTCATTTGTATGTGAAGTTCTTTCCCCTCCCTCCCCCATGGTGCATTCTTCTATCACCTCCCCCTCATGTCTCTCTGACTCCTCAAGGTTTGTACCATACTTGCCTACTTTTGAAAACTAGTTTCAGGGAGATTATAGTCGGTCATAGCGTGCGCAGCGTGACACGATGTTGAGCTGTGTGCCATGCCGGCTGCCCAGCAGCATACCACCTGTACTAGTGTGTCCTTACATATACATATGTTAAAATTAGATAATTACTTTAATATATAGTACAGTGGCTGTTCTTGTATAATTTTTATATATACTGTGTTTTGTCCCTGTGCTGAGCTCCCTTCTTTTGTGCAATTTCTCCCCACCCCCGAAGGGGTCAATGATTTTCCCCAGCCAGACTGTTCAGTGTTAATGGGGCTTGTGGAGCAGGGACTCCCTCACCGGACTCAAGATGGGGAGCCCTGTCTGCCCATTAGAGTGGCTGGAGGATGACAGACCATAAGGGGTGAGTGACAGTAGCACGTGGGTCTGGCGTGAATAGAGCCAGCGCGTGCCGGGAGCTAAGAGGAAACTGTAAAGGGGACTGCACTGCAGACCTTTAAGGAGTCCTGTGGTAATGTTTAGAAAGGGGCGACCTGCACTGAGGGATTGATGGTGGCTGTTTTCGGAGGCAGCAGCGGAGCAGTGTGAGGAACCTTCTTCAGAGTTTGAGTGACAGCAGCTGGTGTAGGAGGAGCCAGAGGCGGATCAGCGGAGGCCAGCGCCAGCCATTCCTTCAATACCTCTATTGGAAGCAGGCAGTGTGTAGGTGGCGCAGATCATGGTGGACTTTAGGCGGTGGGGGAGACAAGCGGCTGTCGTCACTTCATACCCCTCGGTGCCAGTGGGAGATCCGGAGGCAGAAGCGGAGGCGGAACTAGGCAGACTTCTCCTCTCAGGAGGCGGGGCGGCTTGTATTCAGATTCCAGACGTCACGCCTCGTGACGTCCTCTCATCCAGTTCCTGCACCATCCCGACTTGCGCATGCGCAGTCCGGATTCCCTACGGGACAGTAGGGAATCCGGGGTTTTGTTAAACATTCCGGGGTAGCGGGAGACTCTGCAGTGAAGCGTGAGTCTCCCGCAGGAATCGGGAGGGTAGGCAACTCTGGTTTGTACCTACAAGAGAAACCGAAAGATTGCATAAGAAAAGAGGTGTTTTAAACCTCTAGGATGGGGGCCGGCATGTATGCAAATTACTTGTGGGAGTTAGCCTATGGCAAGCAGGGGCGGGTTTGTAACAGGAACATTATATAGTGGGATAAAAGTGTGGGCCAAAGCCTCTTTGTTCCAGATTCCTCCAGGACAGGGAAGTGCATTTTGTCAGTTGTCATTTTCCTTAATAAAACTCTCTTAGTGCTTCTCCTTCTTCTCTTCTTCTCTCCTCCTTTTCCTTATTGTATTTAGTCTCTTTTCATTTACTTCATATCATTGCTTTTCCTTTCTGTCCTCAATCAGTGTCTTTTCTGATTTCTTGTTCTGCTGGGGGTGGGTGTAGCTATGTCCTGCCTAGTAATGAGCCTCCCCAGACCCTGGTCCCTGGCTCCACAGTGCCCCCATGTTATTAGGGGCTGCAGGTGTGGTTCCCCTATTGATAGTTCTATCCCCCCTCAGGCTGCAGCAGCTTTGTGGAAGGTGTGCCAGTGCGGGGGAGGGGTGCTTCCCTTCAGTCCTTAATGCCCCTGGTCAATATCATCTTTGTGGCTGCAGTGGCCAGCACCATAGGCAAATGCAGGAGGGGTTTATGAGTGCCTTGCCTGAACCCCCCCTCAACACACACCATGATGACTACAATAGAAATAGCATATAATACTAAAGTTGCATGTTTTTTAGGATCCCCTCAGTGTCACAAATGAAATAACTAGCACTACAGTCCCTGTTGATCTTTTAAATGTGTCAGCCAGTAGAAAAAGTTAAAAAGCCAGTAATGAATATTGTTGTGCACCAACTAGATCTGGAAAACATGCACTGTACGGGGTGCACTGATATGGATCACCTATTGGATCAATTATTAATACTGGATAATACACCATCCAGTACATAACGGGACCAATCTGTGCATCTGTGTCCAGGACAGAGCATGGTTTCTTTTTCTGCCCTCCCCCAGATTCCCCAACTTGCTCATATGATCTGTAAAGGAGCCGGCACATGAAATAAAAAGATTCAGCTCAGACAGGATGGCCCTACTTCTACATATAATTACTTACTGTGTCTGCTGGTCCTGTATATGCCAGAATTATATCATTCAGTACATTCGTATGATGTATTTTATAGATGGTCTAAGTGCTGATTATGCCCTCTTAATGGTAGAAAACAGTTGCAGCAAACAGTGTCAGTATTATGCTGGGCATTGAGGTATCATTGGGGGAATAGAATGCTTTAGTGATGCGTTATCTGACAGTAAGGGGTAATGGCTTTGACACTGCTTTATTTATCTATAGCACCTAAGATCTAGCTTTTATCTCCTTTGAATCATATTATCAGTCAATAGAGGAGATTGTATTATATACTGTATTCTGAGCATTTAACTTACAAAATAGACAGAATACATGTGCTACAGTGAATTTCTACAGGGTGCACAGCTTATTATTGCAATCACTGCCCCAAGCAGCTATCACCGGGAAGCTCCATTCTCAGCTATGCTCCTACTTCGACAAATATACATTGCTGGAGGTCACGCAGCCTTCGCGTCCTGCCTATGAGGGGTACAACGCGTGCAAAGCAGCTAGTTCAGTTCGTCAGGGCTAACAGCAGGCGTCTGGGGAAAATGCTTCGCCTTTAATAATTCCACCTGTACGCAGGGATGAAAATGTCGTTTTCGTCACCTCTGCTTGCGATGTGGTGGCAATCACCCAGTTGCCAAGTGTTTCAAGGGGGGTGCCCAGCAGCAGCCTGCACAGCCAGCAAAAGGCACAAGTGCTAAGTAAAGTTCCATCCCCTGTCCGTGTCACAGCGATAGCAAAATGGTTGAGTTGGTACCCGGTTCTGCAGGACGCAGAATTTTCGTTAAAAGGCTTCAGTTTTGGTTTTCGTTTACCTATTTGCAGGGATGTCGACACATATTCGCCTAGAAATTTGAAGTCTGCCTTTGAATTGCCTCACATTCTTAGGGAAAAAGTGGCTGGCGAGGTTAGCGTCAGGCGCATTGCTGGGCCTTTTGCAGAACCCCCATTAGGGATCTTGTGAATTCCCCGGTGGGAGTGGTTCCCAAGAAAATTCCAGGAAAATACAGGCTCATGCAACATCTGTCTTATCCGCCAGGCTCGTCAGTAAATTTTGCCATACCAGTTGAGGTTTCCTCGGTGGTGTACCAGTCTTTTGACGATGCTTTGGACGTCATTAGGTGTTATGGTCCGGGCGCACTGATGGCTAAGATAGATGTTGAGTCAGCTTTTCGTCTACTTCCTTTGCACCCAGAGTCATTCCAGTTTATGGGTTTTTAGCTTGGACAACGGATATTGCATAGACAAATGCTTGCCTATGGGGTGTTCTGTGTCCTGTGCGTTTTTCGAGCATTTTAGCACCTTCCTACACTGGTGCGCGGAATTTATTTATTTAATTTTTGCGGTAGTCATGGAATAGCCCACTATCTCGATGACTTTCTGTGTGTCGGCCCTTCCGGTTCAGGCAGATGCAGTTATCTTTTGTTTTCTTTACGAGCGCTGTTTTTTCATTTGGAGTTCCCGTTGCTGCGGACAAAACGGAGGGCCCTTCCCCTTGCCATTCCTGGGTATCGAGATCTGTACCTCGGCGGGTTCTTGTCGCATTCCTCTCGATAAGCCTGTCAAGTTGCGTAATGCCATAGCGGAATGCACGGCTTCCAGTAGAATTACCCTGCGGCAGGCGCAATCCCTCCTGGGCCTGTAAAGTAATTCCAATGGGCAGAGCTTTTTCACGTAAATTGGAAAGGGCCACGGCTGGTGTCACTAACCGAGACATTTGCTACGTTTATCCTCAGAGATTAAGCAGGACCTCTCTGTCTGGGTCTCGTTTCTTCGGGATTTTAATGGCATTCGGTTGTGTATGTCTCCAGCCGCTGACAATTTGCAGCTGCAGCTGTTGACCGACGCAGCAGGCACCACGGGGTTCGGATGTTACCTTGATGGCTCCTGGTGCGTTGGCCGTTGGCTGGAAGAATGGGTGGGAAAGGGTTTGACTAAGGACTTACTCCTTCTCAAACTCTTTCCCATAATGGTTTCCTTGGAAATCTGGGGGGAATGGTTATGCAATCGCAGCATCATTATCAGGTGTGACAACCTGGGCATGGTCCATGCGATACAATCAGCAACATGCGGCTTCCCTGCTGGTTTTGCGCTTGCTAGCGCAGCTGTGCTCACATGTTTGCGCTGTAACATCATGTTTAAGGCAAGACACGTTCCTGGGGTGGAGAATGAGATAGACGATGCATTATCACGTTTCCAGTGGGCTAGGTCCCGATCTGTGGCCCCTGGTGCTGACGTTGTGCTTTGCCCCTCTTATGTTTGGCAGGTGATTGAGCCGGCATGGAGGGCTTAGCAGAACAGTCTCTAGCCCCCTCCACGTTGCGAGCATATCAGCAGGCATGGAATGAATGGGAAGATTATTCCCGTAGCAGCAAACAGGCAGGTAAGAGTCAGCATCGTTCGATGCTTTCTTTTATTTGGAGTCTCCGTTTGGCTGGCAGATCCAGGGCTTTTGTTGCGCGCTCTTTGGGGGGCATTGCATTTTATTGTAAATTGAAGGGCCAACCTGACTTTACTAAAAGTTTTCTGATTGTGAAGGCTTTAAAGGGTTGGGCACGGGTCTCCCAGCCAGTAGCTGACCGTAGGAGACCTGTGGACGCTCATCTGCTTCCGGCAGTATTAGGGGCGGTTTTTGGAATGGCTCTTACTGCGTATGAGGCGGTCCTGATTCAAGTGGTGTTTTCGGAGGCTTTTCACGGCACCTTGAGGGTATCGGAGCTGGTGGCATCATCCAAATGGGTTGATGCCGCCATGCTCCTCTCGGATATCCTGGTCAGTGAGAGGTCTGTTCTCTGTAGGATTCGGCAGTCGAAGACCGACCAGACTGGTAGGGGTAGGTGGATCTCGTTGGGTCCATCTAGGGACGAACAGATCTGCCCCGTGGCACTAGCTATGCGGTATGAGTTATTGCGGCTGGATGTTCCTGGTTCATGACTCATGCATATGGACAGGACTCCGCTTACCAAATACCAGTTTGGTTGGTTTTTGAAGAGGTGTGTATCAGTTTTAGGCCTCCAGTCTCAAGATTTTGGTACACACTCGTTTCTGATCGGAGCCGCAACTTCGGCGGCAGCTGCGGGTTTCTCGGCATCAGAAATTAAGGCCCTAGGACGTTGGAAATCGGATAGTTATAAAGGTTACATTCGACCTAGGCGTGAAGGCCCTTTGTTTAAAGTCATTTCACAGTCTGTTCCGGTTACGTTTATATTTTATGCTTGCCTGGTTTTTGTCTTGTCTCATGTACTGTCCTGTCTTGTCTGTTACCCCTGTCCGTCCTACTCGGGATTAGCTACTCGCCATTGCTGGCAATGGGAGTCTTGAGGGATTTTACAATTTTTACCTGAACTGACGGATTCAATTCGGCTATTCTCAATCATTTAATTAGGCCATAGTCCATCCCTCAGCAGGTTTTTATTTTACCTCTTGCCGAGTTCACCTGTTTTTTCCCAATTCCCCCCCACCCATTCTTCCCCTTTGTGTCTTCTGTTTGTCTCAGCCACTTTAAATAGTAAAGTCGGCAACCAATAGAAAATTTTTCTTTTTGGCAGATACTCACTTATGTTCTATCAGATCCCACTAATACACCATCAAATTTTATTGTTTTATGACAATTACTAATTTTTTATTTACTGCTTTCCTCCACCTTTAGGATTGCTCTTTGACACGCAGGACATTTGGGTTATAGGCCACTCATATATTTTCTGGGCTGCTAGGTTTGAGTTCAGATCAAGCTCCAATTTTTGAATATTCAGCTAGGGTCCGTTGGATAGGTTCCAGAGGTATGAGATGGTTTTCCTTTTGTCCTAAACTGTTAGAGTATGCAAGGCTTTTTGGTGGCTTATTTAGGAGGCAACGACTTAGGGCAGAGGTCCACTGTAGAATTACGAGTTGATATTGTCAACGATTTGGCGAGGGTGCTATCGGCCTGGCTCTTGTGTAAATTAATTTGGTCTTGCATTGTACCTCGACAGGTCTGGCGTGGGGTTAGGAGTTTTCCTGCTAACGACGAAGCTAGGAAGAAACTTAATTTCGCAGTTGATAAATTTGTGATGGCCAATTATGGCCGTTTCATTTACCATAAGAACATTCAATTTCGATTTAGTTATATGTATAGACCTGATGGAGTTCATTTAACAGAGGAGGGTTTGTCATTGTTTATTGGGGATCTTTTTGAGGAGTTGGCATTATTGGGGTAGTACTTGGTATGGTGGCGGTGCGGCGGTTCTATAAGCAGAACCTTGCTGTGGCGGGAAAGAACGGCAGGTCGCCAGTCCGGGTGCAATTATGATTTAAGGGTGCTCCCTTCGTTGACTGGTAGTTGGCTGTACCAACCTAACGGGGGGCAGTATCACCACCTAAACGGGTGGGAAGTCAAGATGGGGGTGAGCGTTACCTTTTGTTGATGATATGAGTTACATGGTTATGTGTATGCACTCTGGGCGATCGACGCCTGCTATGCCTTTTGTTGTTTGTGTGTGGGCATAGCAGATCTGGCTGATTTCTGGCCGTCCTTTCTTTGCCACCATACATCCTTAAATAAATAATAATTATTATTGCTCCAATAAATCGCCATCAAGTTATCTGCCAAATCCACGTCTCAGTGTCTTTATTTTATGTTAGTATGATAAGTGGTTTGCACACATGACAACACCTCATCCGATAGAAGGTTTATCATTATGCTTTATTTCTCCCCACTCTGACCGTCTCCCTTTACTTATTATTATATCTATACCACACCTTCTTCTAAAATTAGCCCTAATTATATATCTTATCCCTGGGTAATGTCTAATTCCCCTTCCCGGAGAGGACCCTGACGTAATCAGCCAGTGTCCAGCATCATTGCCTACCATCCAAGTGGGCATAGAGGAGGAATATAACCTTGTGGCGAGCGTAGCGAACCCCCGAGCTGGAAGTGTGGCGAGCGCAGCGAACCCACGAGGGGACAACTGTCTTTTTTAGGTGGGGACAACTTACTTGCTTAGCTTGCCTTAATGGGCATGAACTGCACTTCCGCCCTCACTCACGTCACTTCCAGGTCCCTAGCATGAAGGGGAAATAAGCTCTACCCGTTTCCCTGTGCCCTACACCACACACATTTTCTTTTGAGCATCTTCTCACACCGCCCCCTAGTGGATCTTCACCCCTCACCTTCCTCCTCCTTCTCTGATGAAGAAGTCGTTAGAGTCTGCTGGATACCGATAATAAGCAAAGTGCATACATCTGAAAACTAAAGGTAAGCACAGTCTTCTGCTTTGAACTTTGTTGCCCTATAATCGTTCTAATTCCAGCAATAACCCTGAAGGTGGTAAGGGTCACTGGCTATCAACTGGAAATTATACCCAATGATTCCACAACTGCTGTATTATGGTGGTACAGATTCTAGTTAATTAATTGCACTTGCTCCAGGTGCCATGACTCCATGGTACACCTCTGACTACAGGGGCATTACTATGGGCGGCACAACTATGGGGGTATTACTACTGTATATGGGCACTACTACAGGGGCATTACTACTGTATATGGGCACTATTATGAGGGCACTACTACAGGGGCATTACTATGGGGGTATTACTACTGTATATGGGCACTACTACAGGGGCATTACTACTGTATATGGGCACTATTATGAGGGCACTACTACAGGGGCATTACTATGGGGGTATTACTACTGTATATGGGCACTACTACAGGGGCATTACTACTGTATATGGGCACTATTATGAGGGCACTACTACAGGGGCATTACTATGGGGGTATTATTACTGTATATGGGCACAATTACAGGGTCATTACTATGGGGGTATTGCTACTGTATATGGGCACTACTACAGGGGCATTACTACAGTATATGGGCACAATTACAGTGGCATTACTATGGGGTTATTGCTACTGTATATGGGCACTACTATGAGGGCACTACTACAGGGGCATTACTATGGGGGTATTGCAACTGTATATGGGCACAATTACAGTGGCATTACTATGGGGGAATTACTACTGTATATGGGCACTATTATGAGGGCACTACTACAGGGGCATTACTATGGGGGTATTGCTACTGTATATGGGCTCTACTACAGGGGCATTACTATGGGGGTATTGCTACTGTATATGGGCTCTACTACAGGGGCATTACTATGGGGGTATTGCTACTGTATATGGGCACTACTACAGGGACAGTACTACTGTATATGGGCACTACTACAGGGGCATTACTACTGTATATGGGCACAATTACAGGGGAATTACTATGGGGATATTGCTACTGTATATGGGCACAATTACAGGGGCACTACTATGGGGGTATTGCTACTGTATATGGGCACTACTACATGGGCATTACTACTGTATATGGGCACTACTACAGGGGCATTACTACTGTATATGGGCACAATTACAGGGGCATTACTATGGGGGTATTGCTACTGTATATGGGCACTACTACAGGGGCATTACTACTGTATATGGGCAATGCTACAGGGGCATTACTACTGTATATGGGCACAATTACAGGGGCATTACTATGGGGGTATTGCTACTGTATATGGGCACTACTACAGGGGCATTACTATGGGGGTATTGCTACTGTATATGGGCACTACTACAGGGGCATTACTACTGTATATGGGCACTACTACAGGGGCATTACTACTGTATATGGGCACAATTACAGGGGCATTACTATGGGGGTATTGCTACTGTATATGGGCACTACTACAGGGGCATTACTATGGGGGTATTGCTACTGTATATGGGCACTACTACAGGGGCATTACTATGTATGTATATATGTATGTATAGGGGGCTCCAGTCAAAATTTTGCCTAGCACCAAATTGGCTAGGGCCGGCTCTTACTGTCGATGAGCAGATTAAAGGGAGAAAGATTTTATTCCATGAAGTTGCTTCTGGCCTGTAGAATAGTAAGAAGTACGGTATGTCCATCACAGGGTTGGTCTATATAGACAGCGAAATCTGTATGTAATTTTGGCTGTCGGGATGCCTATTGTCACAGTACCGACAGCGACATCCTGATGGTTGGTATCCTGACAGGGGTCAGTTAAGTATACTAACCCTTCCCCTACTCCCCCTAACCCTCCCTTCTTGTAGCCTAACCCTCCCCACCCCGTACCCTAACCCTCCCCGTTAGTGCCTGAACCTAAGTATCCCCCCTTAGTGCCTAACCCTGTCCCCTAGGGGTGCCTAACCCTATCCACCCCAAAACCTAATGCTAAACCCGCTATGTTACCTTAACCTAACCCTCCCCTCCCTGCGGTTAACAGCTAAAGGCGCCCCGGATTTGCCTATTTCGGGCTGGCATCCTTCTGGATTCTGGCATCAGGGTTAAAATAGGCATCAGTATTTTGACGCCTATCTTAAGTCCCTTGTCGGGATTTAGACCGGTGGCATCGCGGCCTCCAGTCTCATAACTACATCACTAGACAGCAAGCACACATTCAGAGGTAGGAGTAAGTCCCGCTAGAAGGAGCAGCTTTGCACATGGATAATATCACTGTATCTTGCACTGTAGGAGTCAAAGTAAAATGTACAAACAGATAAAATAATTTTCAGGCTGGTCACATCAGATCTAAATTGTATTTTAAAGATAAAGATTTACAGTATGTGCTATATGCTGAGGCAGCTGGAACAGTACTCTCCCTGCATGGAACAAAACCGTGTTTACATCATTTTAAAAACAAAATATCATTTGTAAAGGTAAATTTGGCCTGAAAAATTGCATATATATATACTGTGATATATACAGTATATATATTAGGGGTGAGCGGGTTCGGATTTCTGAAATCCGAACCCCCCCGAGCCCCCCCGATCCGAGTCCGATCCGAGTCAGGCTCGACTTTTCCCGCCTGACTCGGATCTGACATCGAGGCAAAACGTCATCATCCCGCCTTCCGAGTCTCGCGGGTTTTGGATCCTATATAAGGTACCCGCGTCGGCGCCATTTTCTCACTCGGCTGTGGACAGTGAAGAGGGAGGGTGGGAGTTAGTGCTGTGTAGTGTAGTGTAGTGTAGTGCTGCTGTTGTCCACTACTTCAAAGTCCATAGGGGCTGGCTGTGTTGTGCTGTGCTGCTGTTGTTAATAGGGGCTGTGTCCACTACTTCAAAGTCCATAGGGGCTGGCTGGACTGTGTTGTGCAGTCAGTTCTCCATAGGGGCTGTGTCCACTCCAAAGTCCTGTGCAGTGTCCCAGTCCTAAAGGGGTGCTGTAGTGTTGTCCAGGGGGTGCTCTGTCCATCAGGGGTGCTCCCCCCAAGTGCTAAAAAAATAATATATTTTCTGTGTTTGTGAATTGTGTGCGCAGTAGCCGCACGTGCATCAACAAAGTAGTGCCAAGCGTGCGCCTGTGTCATAAGTAAAGGGCCGGCTGGCTTGACCGTTAAAGGGTGCTGTAACCCCCGAAAGTACACTCCAGTCCAAACCAAAAAAAAATTATTTTCTGTGTTTGTGAATTGTGTGCGCAGTAGCCGCACGTGCATCAACAAAGTAGTGCCAAGCGTGCGCCTGTGTCATAAGTAAAGGGCCGGCTGGCTTGATCGTTAAGGGTGCTGTAACCCCCGAAAGTACACTCCAGTCCAAACCAAAAAAAAAATTATTTTCTGTGTTTGTGAATTGTGTGCGCAGTAGCCGCACGTGCATCAACAAAGTAGTGCCAAACGTGCGCCTGTGTCATAAGTAAAGGGCCGGCTGGCTTGACCGTTAAGGGTGCTGTAACCCCCGAAAGTACACTCCAGTCCAAACCAAAAAAAAAATTATTTTCTGTGTTTGTGAATTGTGTGCGCAGTAGCCGCACGTGCATCAACAAAGTAGTGCCAAACGTGCGCCTGTGTCATAAGTAAAGGGCCGGCTGGCTTGACCGTTAAGGGTGCTGTAACCCCCGAAAGTACACTCCAGTCCAAACCAAAAAAAAAATTATTTTCTGTGTTTGTGAATTGTGTGCGCAGTAGCCGCACGTGCATCAACAAAGTAGTGCCAAACGTGCGCCTGTGTCATAAGTAAAGGGCCGGCTGGCTTGACCGTTAAGGGTGCTGTAACCCCCGAAAGTACACTCCAGTCCAAACCCCAAAAAAAATTATTTTCTGTGTTTGTGAATTGTGTGCGCAGTAGCCGCACGTGCATCAACAAAGTAGTGCCAAGCGTGCGCCTGTGTCATAAGTAAAGGGCCGGCTGGCTTGACCGTTAAGGGTGCTGTAACCCCCGAAAGTACACTCCAGTCCAAACCAAAAAAAAAATTATTTTCTGTGTTTGTGAATTGTGTGCGCAGTAGCCGCACGTGCATCAACAAAGTAGTGCCAAGCGTGCGCCTGTGTCATAAGTAAAGGGACGGCTGGCTTGACCGTTAAGGGTGCTGTAACCCCCGAAAGTACACTCCAGTCCAAACCAAAAAAAAAATTATTTTCTGTGTTTGTGAATTGTGTGCGCAGTAGCCGCACGTGCATCAACAAAGTAGTGCCAAGCGTGCGCCTGTGTCATAAGTAAAGGGCCGGCTGGCTTGACCGTTAAGGGTGCTGTAACCCCCGAAAGTACACTCCAGTCCAAACCTAAAAAAAAATTATTTTCTGTGTTTGTGAATTGTGTGCGCAGTAGCCGCACGTGCATCAACAAAGTAGTGCCAAGCGTGCGCCTGTGTCATAAGTAAAGGGCCGGCTGGCTTGACCGTTAAAGGGTGCTGTAACCCCCGAAAGTACACTCCAGTCCAAACCAAAAAAAAATTATTTTCTGTGTTTGTGAATTGTGTGCGCAGTAGCCGCACGTGCATCAACAAAGTAGTGCCAAGCGTGCGCCTGTGTCATAAGTAAAGGGCCGGCTGGCTTGACCGTTAAAGGGTGCTGTAACCCCCGAAAGTACACTCCAGTCCAAACCAAAAAAAAATTATTTTCTGTGTTTGTGAATTGTGTGCGCAGTAGCCGCACGTGCATCAACAAAGTAGTGCCAAGCGTGCGCCTGTGTCATAAGTAAAGGGCCGGCTGGCTTGACCGTTAAAGGGTGCTGTAACCCCCAAAGTACACTCCAGTCCAAACCAAAAAAAAATTATTTTCTGTGTTTGTGAATTGTGTGCGCAGTAGCCGCACGTGCATCAACAAAGTAGTGCCAAGAGTGCGCCTGTGTCATAAGTAAAGGGCCGGCTGGCTTGACCGTTAAAGGGTGCTGTAACCCACAAAGTACACTCCAGTCCAAACCAAAAAAAAAATTATTTTCTGTGTTTAGCCGCACGTATATATCAAATCGATATAACATAAATGGAGGACCAAACTTTCTCCGATAAAAATAAAATAGAGAAAGATCAAGAACCACTTCCTCCTAGTGCTGAAGCTGCTGCCACTAGTCATGACATAGACGATAACATGCCATCAACGTCGTCTGCCAAGGCCGATGCCCAATGTCATAGTAGAGGGCACATACAATCCCAAATGGCAAAGTTCAGGAAAATGACCTTGAAAAAGACATTTAAATCAGCTGAAGAGAAACGTAAACTTGCCAATATGCCATTTACGACACGGAGTGGCAAGGAACGGCTAAGGTCGATCCCTAGTATGTTCATGACTAGTGGTTCAGCTTCACATGACGATGGAAGCACTCCTCCCACTAAAAAAATCAAAAGAGTTAAGCTGGCAAAAGCACAGCGAAGAACTGTGCTTTCTAAGAAGATATCACAAATCCCCAAGGAGAGTCCAAGTGTGGTGGTGGTTGCGATGCCTGACCTTCCCAGCACTGGACGGGAAGAGGTGGCTCTTTCCACCATTTGCACGCCCCCTGCAAGTGCTGAAAGGAGCACCCACAGTCCACTTGCTGATATGCAAATTGAAGATGTCACTGTTGAAGTACAACAGGATGAGGATACTGGTGTAGCTGGCGCTGAGGAGGAAGTTGGCGAGGAGGATTCTGATGGTGATGTGGTTTGTTTAAATCAGGCTCCGGGGGAGACAGTTGTTGTCCGTGGGATGAAAAAGCCCATCACGGTCATGCCTGGGCAGAAGACCAAACATTCCACCTCTTTGGTCTGGCAATATTTCTATCCAAATCCGGACAACAACTGTCTTGCCATATGTACCATATGTAAAGGTGAAATAAGTAGGGGTAGGGACGTCAACCACCTAGGAACATCCTCCCTTATACGGCACCTGCAGCGCGTTCATAAAAAGTTACTGTCAAGTTCAGAAACTTTGGCTCAGACCGTAAGCAGTCCAGGGACACCTAAATCCCGTTGTCCTGTTGTATCCAAGCGCCTGCAAACCACACCGTCAACTCCCTCCTCGTCAATTTCCTCCTTAGTCAGGATCGGAAGTAGTCCTGCAGGCCATATCACTGGCATGACTGACTCTCCTATCCGGGATTCCTCCGGAGGATCCTGCATTGCTACGCCTACTGCTGCCGCTGCTGCTGTTGCTGCTGCTGCTGGGAGTCGTTCATCATCCCAGAGAGGAAGTAGGAACACCACTACTTTTACTAAACAATTGACCCTCCAACAGTCCTTAGCGAGGAGGATGAAGTACGACAGCAGTCATCCTGAAGCAAAACGTATAACTGAGGCCTTGACTGCTATGTTGGTGTTAGACGTGCGTCCGGTATCCACCATTAGTGCAGTGGGATTTAGACAATTGATGGAGGTAGTGTGTCCCCGGTTCCAAATCCCGTCTAGATTCCACTTCACTAGGCAGGCGATACCGAGACTGTACAGAAACGTCAGAAAAAGTGTCCTCAGTGTCCTGAAAAATGCCGTTGTACACAATGTCCACTTAACCACGGACATGTGGACAAGTGGAACAGGGCAGACTAAGGACTATATGACTGTGACAGCCCACTGGGTAGATGTATCACCTTACGCAGCAACAGCAGCAGCGTCACCAGTAGCAGCATCTCAGAAACGCCAGCTCGTTACAAGGCAGGCTACGCTGTGTATCACCGGTTTCAGTAAGAGGCACACCGCCGACAACCTCTTAGAGAAACTGAGGGAAATCATCGCCCAGTGGCTTACCCCACTTAGACTCTCCTGGGGATTTGTGATATCTGACAACGCCACCAATATTGTGCGGGCATTACATCTGGGCAAATTCCAGCACGTCCCATGTTTTGCTCACACAATAAACTTGGTGGTGCAGAATTTTCTGAAAAGCGACAGGGGCGTGCAGGAGACGCTTTGGGTGGCCCGAAAAATTTCTGGCCACTTTCGCCATTCAGCGACTGCGTGCCGAAGACTGGAGCGCCAGCAAACACTCTTGAACCTGCCCCGCCATCACCTGAAGCAAGAGGTTGTGACGCGGTGGAACTCAACCCTCTATATGCTTCAGAGGATGGAGGAGCAGCAAAAGGCCATACAAGCCTATACATCCACCTATGACATAGGCAAAGGAGGGGGTATGCACCTGACTCAAGCGCAGTGGAGAATGATTTCCGTGTTGTGCAAGGTTCTTCAGCCCTTCGAACTTGCCACACGTGAAGTCAGTTCAGACACTGCCAGCTTGAGTCAGGTCATTCCCCTCATCAGGCTTTTGCAGAAGCAGCTGGAGAAAGTGAAGGAGGAGCTAAGACGGAGCGATTCCGCTCGGCATGTGGGACTTGTGGATGAAGCCCTTCATTCGCTTTGCCAGGATTCCAGGGTGGTCAATCTGTTGAAATCAGACCACTACATTTTGGCCACCGTGCTCGATCCTAGGTTTAAAGCCTATGTGGTGTCTCTCTTTCCGGCCGACACAAGCCTGCAGAGGTGCAAAGACCTGCTGGTGAACACACTGTCAGCTGAAGCGGAACGTGACACGTCAACGGCTCCTTCTTCATTTTCTCCCGCAACTGGGGCTGCCAGGAAAAAACTTAGGTATCCTAAGCAACCCGCTGGCGGTGATGCAGGGCAGGCAGGACCAAGTTTGGACATCTGGTCCGGACTGAAGGACCTGGCAACAATTTCTGACATGTCTACTGTCACTGCATATGATACTGTCACCATTGACAGAATGGTGGAGGATTACATCGGTGACAGCATCCAAGTAGGCATGTCAGACAGTCCATACCTGTACTGGCAGGAAAAAGAGGCAATTTGGAGGCCCCTGTACAAACTGGCTCTATTTTACCTGAGTTGCCCCCCCTCCAGTGTGTACTCCGAAAGAGTGTTTAGTGCAGCCGGGAACCTTGTCAGCGAAAGGCGTAGGAGGTTGCTTCCACAGAATGTGGAGAAGATGATGTTCATCAAAATGAATTATCAGCTCTTCCAGGGAGACCAGCCTCCAGAACGTACAGAGGGACCTGTGGTGGTGGATTCAAGTGGGGACGAGTTAATACTTTGTGAGGATGAGGATGTACACACTGAAGAGGGTGAGGAATCGGTGGATGAGGAGGATGAGGATGACATCTTGCCTCCGTAGAGCCAGTTTGTGCAGGGACACATTAATTGCCAGCTTGTTTTGTGGGGGCCCAAACGAACCAATCATTTCAGCCACAGTTGTGTGGCAGACCCTGGCGCTGAAATGATTGATTTGTTAAAGTGTGCATGTCCTGTTTATACAACATAAGGGTGGGTGGGAGGGCCCAAGGACAATTCCATCTTGCACCTCTTTTTTTCTTTGCATTATGTACAGTTTGGGGCCTAGTTTTTCTAACTGCCATCCTGTCTGCCACTGCAGTGTCACTCCTAGATGGGTCACGTGTTTGTGCCGCCCACTCGTGTCGCTTAGCATAGTCATCCAGCTACCTCGGTGCAACCTTTTGGACATAAAAACACTATTGTGAGGTGTGAGGTGTTCAGAATAGACTGGAAATGAGTGGAAATTAAGGTTATTGAGGTTAATAATAGCATAGGAGCAGAAAAACCTACAAATTCTGTGATTTTAGCTGTTTTTATGCTTTTTTTCAAAAAAATACAGATCCAAAACACAAAACCCAGAACCCAAAACACGGAAGGGTGGTTTTGGCAAAACCAATCCAGATCCAAAACACGAAGAAAGATCCAGATCCAAAACCAAAACACAAAACACGAAAAGTGGCCGGTGCACACCCCTAATATATATATTAGGGGTGTGCACCGGCCACTTTTCGTGTTTTGTATTTTGGTTTTGGATCTGGATCTTTCTTCGTGTTTTGGATCTGGATTGGTTTTGCCAAACCCACCCTTCCGTGTTTTGGGTTCTGGGTTTTGTGTTTTGGATCTGTATTTTTTTGAAAAAAAGCATAAAAACAGCTAAAATCACAGAATTTGTAGGTTTCTCTGCTCCTATGCTATTCATAACCTCAATAACCTTAATTTCCACTCATTTCCAGTCTATTCTGAACACCTCACACCTCACAATAGTGTTTTTATGTCCAAAAGGTTGCACCGAGGTAGCTGGATGACTATGCTAAGCGACACGAGTGGGCGGCACAAACACGTGACCCATCTAGGCGTGAAACTGCAGTGGCAGACAGGATGGCAGTTTGAAAAACTAGGCCCCAAACTGTACATAATGCAAAGAAAAAAAAGAGGTGCAAGATGGAATTGTCCTTGGGCCCTCCCACCCACCCTTATGTTGTATAAACAGGACATGCACACTTTAACAAACCAATCATTTCAGCGCCAGGGTCTGCCACACAACTGTGGCTGAAATGATTTGTTTCGTTTGGGCCCCCACAAAACAAGCTGGCAATTAATCTGTCCCTGCACAAACTGGCTCTACGCAGGCAAGATGTCCTCCTCATCCACCGATTCCTCACCCTCTTCAGTGTGTACATCCTCATCCTCACAGAGTATTAATTCGTCCCCGCTGGAATCCACAACCACAGGTCCCTCTGTACGTTCTGGAGGCTGGTCTCCCTGGAAGAGTTGATAATTCATTTTATGAACATCATCTTCTCCACATTTTGTGGAAGCAACCTCCTACACCTTTCGCTGACAAGGTTCCCGGCTGCACTAAACACTCTTTCGGAGTACACACTGGGGGGGGGGCAACTCAGGTAAAATAGAGCCAGTTTGTACAGGGACCTCCAAATTGCTTCTTTTTCCTGCCAGTACAGGTACGGACTGTCTGACATGCCTACTTGGATGCTGTCACCGATGTAATCCTTTAACAGACAGACGCACGCTTGTCGCTGCTGCTTTAAGGATGCAGGTGCGGCTACAGCCCACACATTTCACAAAGACCGAAAAAAAAAGAACAATATTTTTATTGTTTGTGGAGCGCACTTTGAGGGTTACACCATCCTTTAACAGACAGACGCACGCTTGTCGCTGCTGCTTTGAGGATGCAGGTGGAATCTAGACGGGATTTGGAACCGGGGACACACTACCTCCATCAATTGTCTAAATCCCACTGCACTAATGGCGGATACCGGACGCACGTCTAACACCAACATAGCAGTCAAGGCCTCAGTTATACATTTTGCTTCAGGATGACTGCTGTCGTACTTCATCCTCATCGCTAGGGACTGTTGGAGGGTCAATTGTTTAGTAAAAGTAGTGATGTTCCTACTTCCTCTCTGGGATGATGAACAACTCCCAGCAGCAGCAATAGCACTAGGAGGAAGTGGTTTTAGATCTTTCCCTATTTTATTTTTATCGGAGAAAGTTTGGTCCTCCATTTATGTTATATTGATATATACGTGCGGCTAAAGCGCACACAAACACAGAAAATATTTTTTTATTTTTGCTGGAGAGTAGTGCACTTTGTGGGTTACACCACCCTTTAAGAAATGAGCCAGCCGGCTCTTTACTTATGGGACACAGGCGCACGCTTCACGCTGCTCCTTTGTTGATGCACGTGCAGCCACAGTGCACACAAGTCACAAACACAGAAAATATATATTTTTTTGGTTTGGACTGGAGTGTACTTTGGGGGTTACAGCACCCTTTAACGGTCAAGCCAGCCGGCCCTTTACTTATGACACAGGCGCACGCTTGGCACTACTTTGTTGATGCACGCGCGGCTACTGCGCACACAATTCACAAACACAGAAAATATATATTTTTTGGTTTGGAGTGTACTTTTGGGGTTACAGCACCCTTTAACGGTCAAGCCAGCCGGCCCTTTACTTATGACACAGGCGCACGCTTGGCACTACTTTGTTGATGCACGTGCGGCTACTGCGCACACAATTCACAAACACAGAAAATTATTTTTTTTTTGGTTTGGACTGGAGTGTACTTTGGGGGTTACAGCACCCTTTAACGGTCAAGCCAGCCGGCCCTTTACTTATGACAGGCGCACGCTTGGCACTACTTTGTTGATGCACGTGCGGCTACTGCGCACACAATTCACAAACACAGAAAATATATATTTTTTTGGTTTGGACTGGAGTGTACTTTGGGGGTTACAGCACCCTTTAACGGTCAAGCCAGCCGGCCCTATACTTATGACACAGGCGCACGCTTGGCACTACTTTGTTGATGCACGTGCGGCTTCTGCGCACACAATTCACAAACACAGAAAATATTTTTTTTTTTGGTTTGGACTGGAGTGTACTTTGGGGGATACAGCACCCTTTAACGGTCAAGCCAGCCGGCCCTTTACTTATGACACAGGCGCACGCTTGGCACTACTTTGTTGATGCACGTGCGGCTACTGCGCACACAATTTACAAACACAGAAAATAATTTTTTTTTGGTTTGGACTGGAGTGTACTTTGGGGGTTACAGCACCCTTTAATGGTCAAGCCAGCCGGCCCTTTACTTATGACACAGGCGCACGCTTGGCACTACTTTGTTGATGCACGTGCGGCTACTGCGCACACAATTCACAAACACAGAAAATATATATTTTTTTGGTTTGGACTGGAGTGTACTTTGGGGGTTACAGCACCCTTTAACAGTCAAGCTAGCTGGCCATTTACTTATGACACAGGCGCACGCTTGGCACTACTTTGTTGATGCACGTGCGGCTACTGCGCACACAATTCACAAACACAGAAAATTATTTTTTTTTTGGTTTGGACTGGAGTGTACTTTGGGGGTTACAGCACCCTTTAATGGTCAAGCCAGCCGGCCCTTTACTTATGACACAGGCGCACGCTTGGCACTACTTTGTTGATGCACGTGCGGCTACTGCGCACACAATTCACAAACACAGAAAATATATATTTTTTTGGTTTGGACTGGAGTGTACTTTGGGGGTTACAGCACCCTTTAACAGTCAAGCTAGCCGGCCCTTTACTTATGACACAGGCGCACGCTTGGCACTACTTTGTTGATGCACGTGCGGCTACTGCGCACACAATTCACAAACACAGAAAATATATTATTTTTTTAGCACTTGGGGGGAGCACCCCTGATGGACAGAGCACCCCCTGGACAACACTACAGCACCCCTTTAGGACTGGGACACTGCACAGGACTTTGGAGTGGACACAGCCCCTATGGAGAACTGACTGCACAACACAGTCCAGCCAGCCCCTATGGACTTTGAAGTAGTGGACACAGCCCCTATTAACAACAGCAGCACAGCACATCACAGCCAGCCCCTATGGACTTTGAAGTAGTGGACAACAGCAGCACTACACTACACTACACTACACAGCCCAGCCAGCCCTAACTCCCACCCTCCCTCTTCACAGTCCACAGCCGAGTGAGAAAATGGCGCCGACGTGGGTACCTTAAATAGGATCCAAAACCCGCGAGACTCGGAAGGCGGGATGATGACGTTTTGCCTCGATTTCAGATCCGAGTCAGGCGGGAAAAGTCGAGCCTGACTCGGATCGGACTCGGATCGGGGGGGCTCGGGGGGGTTCGGATTTCAGAAATCCGAATCCGCTCACCCCTAATATATATCCCAAGTGAAGAAGTCTGGCACTCGCCAAAAGAGGAAATCCAGACTGCCTGTTTGCCCAACCAGGGAGACAGTACGCATGTGTAGAAATAGCGGAAGGCACTCAACAGGACTAGCCAACATGTAGAAACAAAAACCAAACGGAGCCGGTAGTCTATGTCAACGTTTCAGCAAACAAATGATTTCATCACGACATACAGAATGTGCAATATATATAGCAGATAACTCACCCTGTGTCCGTCACCTCCACGATCTCCCCAGCCGCTGCGCCAATTGATGATGTCACCTCCTGGGACCCATCAGTGCTCGTGCCTGCCGGGGGGGGGGGGCGTGGTCAAACACCCGTGCCATCACCAAGACAACTAAACAAACATATACAACGAAATATACAAATAAGAGAAAGATATGAGTGTGCGCAAACGCACCGAACTCATAAGGCAACGCAAAATAGCATACAGGTATAACGGCATATCAAAGGGACCTGTATTACGTGAAAAAGTCACGCCATCAGACTAGCTATATCAGGCATAGGACATCTAACAGGGTGGGTCAGAATGGCATAAATCCAAATATGTAGGCGTAACGGACAAAAATATACAAGGTATACTGGGAAATAAATAAGACCATAGTGGTATATATATATATTTCCCTCCACGAGTTGACGGCGCAGTATTACAATAAAGGATCAAATAAATGAAAAATAGGAATTAAAAATTATTTGTGGAGGGTGCTTGCACACACTCACATGCACAAGATATATATATATATATTATTGCTCCTTCAGTTGTCGCTATGTTGGGGTATTATCCTCCTATATAGATAAGACACAGATAGGGTGTTACACCTCAGTCTATAAGGATGGATCGTAGCTTATTACTCAGTTATAAAGGTATAATTGATGAAAGATTAATATTTTTCTATATAAGACTGTATCTTGACTATTATATCTGCAATTTATATAAGTAGTCAGGAAGCCGACGGTCGAAATGCCAACCGCCGGCTTCCCGACAGTGAAATCCCAGCATGGGACTGATGATAGGCGTCTGAATACAGACGCCTATCATTAACCCCACGCCGAAATCCCGAAGCCCGGCATTCCGATCGTAGGTAGGCCGGGCGTCGGGAGCGGATAGCTGTGGGGGGGGGGGAGGGCTAGGTTTCTGGTCACCTAGGACTTAGTGTTAGGCACACCCTGGGAGGGTTAGGATCAATCTAGGGGAAGGGAGGGTTGGGGTCAGGCACCCCCGGGGGGGTGGTTAGGGTTAGGCACCCCCCCGCCCCGGGAGGGTTATGTTTAGGGGGCGGGGAGGGGGAGGGTTAGGCATTAGGGGGGCTTAGGGTTAGAAGGGGGGAGGGTTAGGCACTAGGAGGGGGGAGGTTAGGGTTAGGCACTAGGGGGGAGGATAGGGTTAGGCACTAGGAGGGGGGAGGTTAGGGTTAGGCACTAGGGGGGAGGATAGGGTTAGGCACTAGGGGGCTGGTCAGGGTTAGGCACTAGGGGGAGGTTAGGGTTAGGCACTAGGAGGGGAGGTTAGGGTTAGGCACTAGGGTCAGGGTTAGGCACTAGGGGGGAGGTCAGGGTTAGGCACTACGGGGAGGTTAGGGTTAGACACTAGGGGGGGAGGTTAGGGTTAGGCACTAGAGGGGAGGTTAGGGTTAGGCACTAGGGGGGAGGTTAGGGTTATGCACTAGGGGGGAGGGTTAGGGTTATGCACTAGGGGGGAGGTTCGAGTTAGGCACTAGGGGGGAGGTTAGGGTTAGGCACTAGGGGGGAGGTTAGGGTTTGGCACTAGGGGGAGGTTAGGGTTAGGCACTAGGAGGGGGGAGGTTAGGGTTAGGCACTAGGAGGGGGAGGTTAGGGTTGGGCACTAGGGGGAGGGTTAGGGTTAGGCACTAGGGGGAGGATAGGGTTGGGCACTAGGGGGAGGGTTAGGCACTAGGGGGAGGTTAGGCACTAGGGGGAGGTTAGGTTTAGGTACTAGGGGGAGGGTTAGGTTTAGGCACTAGGGGGGAGTTTAGGGTTAGGCACTAGGGTGGAGGTTAGGGATAGGCACTAGGGGGAGGTTAGGGTTGGGCACTAGGGGGAGTTTAGGGTTAGGCACTAGGGGGGAGTTTAGGGTTAGGCACTAGGGGGGAGGTTAGGGTTAGGCACTAGGGGGGAGGTTAGGGTTAGGCACTAGGGGGGGTTAGGGTTAGGCACTAGGGGGGTGGTTAGGGTTAGGCATTAGGGAGGAGGTTAGGGTTAGGCACTAGGGGGGAGTTTAGGGTTAGGCACCCCTAAGGGAGGGTTAGGGGAGGAGAGGGGAGGGTTAGGGTAGTTTCTCGCCTCAGTCGGAATTTTCATCTGACGACCTTCCGGCATTGAGATTTCATCCACCAGGCTGAGGTCCGGCGGTCATACATACCGATTCCCTTAAACCAAGTAGATGTTCTATGACTGCCAGCACTAGTACTGGGATGCTATTGTTCTTCTATAGACTGATTCATGATACATATACACCAGAGAAGGCGTAAAGCTACTGTACGTGAACGTGTAACTGCCACCACACCAAGTGATCGTACAGTGAGATAGAGATATGAGGGACTGTTACCGTCAACAGGCAGTTTTAGTAAAATACATCAGATTATTTTCGGTTTTACTGGCATAACATTGGATCAGCTTATGCCCAGGATGCCAAGGCTGATAAGGTTATGGGCTCTACCTCGCAGTTGGATATTATTCATGTCGGTGAGAAGAACCGTACCACTTATCTCATGTATGATCTTAATTAGGATATGGAAATTTATATCTATGCTTTTGGAAGCTACTCACTTGTTGTTTGGCTGCTTCCTCATTCGATGTGGTGGCTGGTTCCATCATCTGCTGTGATGAACAGGATACGGATTAAGATGAGCAAAGCAGTGTATACATGTATCAGGGATGGTTTTCTGGAGTTATTTAGGACAAACCTCTGTATTTTTTAAATAAATGAGTGTGACTTGCAGAATTTAGATTGGGTGGTGTCTCATGCTGAAAGGGCTTGGAAATCCCGATCGTCCCCAGATAAGTAAATTCTAACCTATTTCTATCCCCTAACCCTAACCCTCCCTTAGGGGTGCCTAACCCTAACCTTCCCCCCCCAGTTCCTAACCCTAATCCCCCCTCTAAGTACCTAAACCTAACACCTTTTTCCCCACCACCTAAACCTAAGTCCCCTGGGGGGTGCTTAACCCTAAGTCCCCCCCGGGGGTGCCTAACGCTAACCCACCCCTCCCCTAGCCTAAACCTAACCTCCCGGGGGGGTGCCTAATCCTAAGTCCCCCCCAGGAACCCGAAACCTAACCCTCCCCCCCCCCGCGCGGCTATCCGCGCTCGGCATCCCTTTGATCGGGATGCCGGGCGTCGGGCTCCCGGGGAATGTCTAATGATAGGCATCAGCATATCGACACCTGTCTTTAGACCCTTGCCGGGATATGACAGTCGGGAAGCGTGCTGTCGGGATTAGGTCCGCCGGCTTCCCGACTGCATACCGTACCATCAGAACCACCTTACTGGTTAGCCATAGAATAGAGGGCCTGAT
The DNA here is from genome assembly GCA_031769625.1 of Taudactylus pleione. Classification (NCBI taxonomy): domain Eukaryota; kingdom Metazoa; phylum Chordata; class Amphibia; order Anura; family Myobatrachidae; genus Taudactylus; species Taudactylus pleione. The sequence goes on from JAUIMM010001290.1 coordinate 1,155,803, forward strand.
TCAGAGCCGCTTTCTCGCGCTGTGCATTCGCAAGTGGCCCGATGTTCTGCGTGCGCGCATGCTGCATTCTGTGCGTGCGCGAACGACACACTGCGATCGCAACCCTCTCGCTCGCCCTGCAAAGGCAGCCCAGGGTAATGAGTGACACTAGAGGCTGTTTGTGGGTAGTAACAGGGGCAGGACTCTAATAACGGGGGGTTGGAGATGCGAATGCAGGCGTGCCCGAGTGTTTCAACGCCGTTTTAGAGGCGTGCATAATTATCAGGCAGCGTCATAGTACACGTCACTTGCCTTTTTTTATACAGATTTCCTCGCAATGCTTGCGGTAGGGTAAAGCAAACGCAAGCACTGCGTTAGCATCCGATGGTGCTCGATGTACCAATGTTTTAATTACACTTCCTGGAGATAACGTGATGTTGGTGGGCGGCTCTGTGCGATTGGGCGTACTCTCAGACAAAGTGGCCGCTCGCTAAGACATGTTGGGCGTGCTTATGCCTTGGTGAGCGTTCGCTTCCCATGGCGTCACTTTGACAAATTTGCATACGCATCCAGAGAGTGTACGCAGATAGTGAGCGGGTCTGAATCAGGCCCAGAGTTATTAAGATGTGTAAAGAAATTCGCAGGGACAAAGCTTTATCGCATGCTCTGTCCCTGCAATGATTTTTAATAAATCCCTGTCATAGTGTCCGGATTCGCATTGCGAATTTAGACGGAAATATCACACTACAATCTGCATTTTAAATACGGATTGTAGTAAATAGGACCCAAGGTCTCTTGCATGGAGACAAGCAAACAACAGCAAACACATAACATTCCATGAGAACAGGGGTTGCTATCTGTGAAGGCTTCGCCACGATTGCTTCTGATCATTAATTAAGTACATAAGTTTTGTGACAAGGAGCTGAACAGGGCATCTGAGATTCCCAATATTAGGGGACAAGCCCAGATTATTAGCGATAGCCACATTGAGGCCTCCCCTGGCCGCCTGCCACTTCCTCTGCCTGGTCACTAAACACTTCTAATTGCTGCCTGCCCTGACCTCAGCTCCGATGTTGGACCTTGTTCATTTTCTCCTGTTTACACAGTAGGTAACTTCATTATTTCTCTATGTGCACAGCCCTGTAGGTTCTGTATGTGTATGTGCTATGTATGTATATGTGCTATGTATGTATATGTGCTATGTATGTGTATGTGTATGTGCTATGTATGTATATGTGCTATGTATGTGTATGTGCTATGTATGTGTATGTGCTATGTATGTGTAATGTATGTGTATGTGCTATGTATGTGTATGTGCTATTTTCCTTCATGTACGGTGTCTCCTATATTCATGTTTCATCCCATTACTAAAGTAAACCTTTAGTCCTGCACATTCCAGGCTTGAGGGTAGATCATGTACCGATGAGCATGTTCAGCTGAAAAGCAAAGGAGGGGCTGCTCTAGATGAAGCCATGGCTAGGCTGGTACATGAAGTACAATCTAGGACACCAGTGTTTTGCATCACATTTTTCTATTAAAGAACTTTGCTTCCTATTGCAGTGGTCAAATGTCTGGGCCAATGCTGAAGTGAGGCAGATGGAGACTTAGGAGAGTAGCTTGTGAGATAGATCTTATATTACTTGAGTAAAATGTCGGACAATCATTATACAGTAGTGATATAAATTTGAGGTGGCATTCCCCTCCCCTCTCTGAGCAGTTCCTCTCCCTCCCTAATCTGCTCCTTTCCTCGCCCCTCTCCTCTCTGATTGGCTCCTCTCACCCCCCTGTCTGACCGGCTGCTTTCCTCACCCCTCTCATTTCTGATTGGCTCCTTTCCCCTCCCCCCTCTGATCAGCTCCTATACTCTCCCCTTCTCTGATTGGCTCCTTTCCCCTCTCTGATTGACTCCTATCCTCTTCCCTTCTCTGATTGGCTCCTTTCCCCTCTCTGATCAGCTCCTATCCTCTCCCCTTCTCGGATTGGCTCCTTTCCCCTGTCTGATCAGCTCCTATGCTTTCCTCTTCTCTGATTGGCCCCTTTCCCTTCCCTGATGCTTCCCCTTACATTTCCTCTCCTTTCCCCTGTAATCCTCTAATCTAATCCTCTAATCCTCCCCTCTAATCCTTTCCCTTCTCTCCTCCTCATCTCACTGAGCTGTAATGAATGTGAAAGTGATATCTGGTTTGTATAAATGTATTACAGTTAGCTTTCTGGTACCTTTCCTATGTATAAGGACAATGGGCTCTATTTACTACAATCCGCATATTGAATGCGGATTGTAGTGTGATATTACCGAGTGAATTCGCATTGCGAATTCAGGTAATATCACAGGGATTTACTATAAATCCCTTGCAGGGACAGAGCTTGCGATAAAGCTCTGTCCCTGCGGATCCCATCCGCACTCTTGTCGCGGTATTTTCGGAAAAAATACCGCGACTAAGAGCCCGCACATGCGCCGACCGACCACCACTACTACCCCCCCACCGACGCTAAGCCCCGCCCCCGGCGCTAAGCCCCGCCCCCCACGATCGCGGACCCCCCCCCCGCGACCCCCCCTCCCTTCATTACACTTACCTGCATCCTCCTGGCCTCCGGTGATCTTCTCCGGGCTTCCCGATCAGGTGATCTCCCATACTGCACTGGGGCCCGATCACCTGATGACCGGGCCCCAGTGCACTGTGGGAGACCAGCTGACCGGAGAGGAGCCATCACCGGAGGCCCGATCACCGGTCCCTGGATTCAGGTAAGGAAAAAATAAATGTTTAATTTTTTTTTCTTTTTATTACAGCAATCAGCTTGCGGTCTACTTAGACTACATAGCTGATTACTGGTACCGGCTCCCGCCTCTGCTCTCCCCGTTAGAGCAGAGTGGGAGCCCAGTAACCGGGGGAGACCCTGGATAACGCCACCTCCAGGTGGCGTTATTATCACAGGGCTTCCCCTGGTATTTTTTTACAATTTATTTTTAGTAACTTGCACACAGATCACATTTCCCTTTACAATTATGGGAAATGCAATCTGCTTTACTACAAATAAGTGATACTGGGGGTTGGAGTAGAATTTTACTAATTCTACTCCAATTGCCCTGTAATAACTACAGGTGAAACTAAAATAATGTGAAAAGGGTGTGAAAAACAAAACAGCCTTTTTCACTTTATTTTAGTAAAAATAATGTTAATAAATAGAGCCCAATGAGAGTGTGCCCTTACAGCGCTGACCTTTGTCTAGCTCTTGTGTACTTACGGTGGGGTGTAAGGTGGTTTCAGGGCCTAATAGCTGCTTATTTGCTCTTTAAATTATGAACACATTTTTTATATACAAATTATACTGACAGCTCTGGGTTTTCTATTCCCTCACATTCCTAAACTACTGAATATGTCAAGTAACGAGGCCAAAAAAAAAAAAAAAAAAAAATATTTATTCATGTGTAGTAGATTGCCGAAATATTATCTCTCCCATCCAAGATTTACAGATAAAACTATTCCATCTGTGATTTTAGGCACTTCTTGTATTGCAGACCACGCATGCGCAGTAGTAGTACGCCTGGCTCCCAAAAGAGACGTGCAAAGATCACATTAGCGTTCCCTTTGCTACTTACACACCGCCTGTCCCTGCGGGTGATTATTAATACATCCGGGCGATCTATAATTTCTTATTGCCATGAATAGCAGCAATTAGAAATTATAATTTTTTTAGGTCTACGATGCGATAATAAATATGCCCAATATATAAGTAAAAACACAAACATTTTTAGGGGCGGTTGTGTTGCTGCGTACCAGAAAGTAGATAAAATGTGCTCATCAAATCAAGGAACTTTGGTACCTCTAAATAAATTTAAAAAATAGGGATAGTGCAGCATGTTCATAATAGTGCATAATAAGTAGGGGTGTGCACCGGACACTTTTCGTGTTTTGGTTTTGGATCTGGATCTTTCTTCGTGTTTTGGATCTGGATTGGTTTTGCCAAAACCACCCTTCCGTGTTTTGAGTTCTGGGTTTTGTGTTTTGGATCTGTATTTTAAAAAAAAAAGCATAAAAACAGCTAAAATCACAGAATTTGTGGGTTTTTCTGCTCCTAAGCTATTATTAACCTCAATAACCTTAATTTCCACTCTATTCTGAACACCTCACACCTCACAATAGTGTTTTTATGTCCAAAAGGCTATGCTAAGCGACACGAGTGGGCGGCACAAACACGTGACCCATCTTGTAGTGACACTGCATTGGCAGACAGGATGGCAGATTGAAAAACTACGCCCCAAACAGTACATACTGCAAAGAAAAAAAAGAGGTGCAAGATGGAATTGTACTTGGGCCCTCCCCCCACCCTTATGTTGTATAAACAGGACATGCACACTTTAACAAACCAATCATTTCAGCGCCAGGGTCTGCCACACGACTGTGGCTGAAATGATTGGTTCGTTTGGGCCCCCACAAAACAAGCTGGCAACTAATCTGTCCCTGCACAAACTGGCTCTACGGAGGCAAGATGTCATCCTCATCCTCCTCATCCACGGATTTCTCACCCTCTTCAGTGTTGTGTACATCCTCATCCTCACAGACTATTAACTCGTCCCCGCTGGAATCCACCACCACAGGTCCCTCTGTACGTTCTGGAGGCTGGTCTCTCTGGAAGAGTTGGTAATTAATTTTTAACATCATCTTCTCCACATTTTGTGGAAGCAACCTCCTACACCTTTCGCTGACAAGGTTCCCGGCTGCACTAAACACTCTTTCGGAGTACACACTGGAGGGGGGTCACCTCAGGTAAAATAGAGCCAGTTTGTACAGGGGCCTCCAAATTGCCTCTTTTTACTGCCAGTACAGGTACGGACCTCTGACCTGCCTACTTGGATGCTGTCACCGATGTAATCCTCCACCATTCTGTCAATGGTGACAGTATCATATGCAGTGACAGTAGACATGTCAGAAATTGTTGCCAGGTCCTTCAGTCCGGACCAGATGTCCAAACTTGATCCTGCCTGCCCTGCATCACCGCCAGAGGGTTGCTTAGGATACCTAAGTTTTTTCCTGGCAGCCCCTGTTGCGGGAGAAAATGAAGAAGGAGCTGTTCATGTGTCACGTTCCGCTTCAGCTGACAGTGTTTTCACCAGCAGGTCTTTGCACCTCTGCAGGCTTGTGTCGGCCGGAAAGAGAGACACCACATAGGCTTTAAACCTAGGATCGAGCACTGTGGCCAAAATGTAGTGGTCTGATTTCAACAGATTGACCACCCTGGAATCTTGGCAAAGCGAATGAAGGGCTTCATCCACAAGTCCCACATGCCGAGCGGAATCGCTCCATCTTAGCTCCTCCTTCACTTTCTCCAGCTGCTTCTGCAAAAGCCTGATGAGGGGAATGACCTGACTCAAGCTGGCAGTGTCTGAACTGACTTCACGTGTAGCAAGTTCGAAGGGCTGGAGAACCTTGCACAACACGGAAATCATTCTCCACTGCGCTTGAGTCAGGTGCATACCCCCTCCTTTGCCTATGTCATAGGTGGATGTATAGGCTTGAATGGCCTTTTGCTGCTCCTCCATCCTCTGAAGCATATAGAGTGTTGAGTTCCACCGCGTCACAACCTCTTGCTTCAGGTGATGGTCGGGCAGGTTCAAGAGTGTTTGCTGGCGCTCCAGTCTTCGGCACACAGTCACTGAATGGCGAAAGTGGCCAGAAATTTTTCGGGCCACCCAAAGCGTCTCCTGCACACCCCTGTCGCTTTTCAGAAAATTCTGCACCACCAAGTTTATTGTGTGAGCAAAACATGGGATGTGCTGGAATTTGCCCAGATGTAATGCCCGCACAATATTGGTGGCATTGTCAGATATCACAAATCCCCAGGAGAGTCTAAGTGGGGTAAGCCACTGGGCGATGATTTCCCTCAGTTTCTCTAAGAGGTTGTTGGCGGTGTGCCTCTTACTGAAACCGGTGATACACAGCGTAGCCTGCCTTGGAACGAGCTGGCGTTTCTGAGATGCTGCTACTGACTGCTGTTGTTGCTGCGTAAGGTGATACATCTACCCAGTGGGCTCTCACAGTCATATAGTCCTTAGTCTGCCCTGTTCCACTTGTCCACATGTCTCCGTGGTTAAGTGGACATTGGGTACAACCGCATTTTTCAGGACACTGAGGACACTTTTTCTGACATTTCTGTACAGTCTCGGTATCGCCTGCCTAGTGAAGTGGAATCTAGACAGGATTTGGAACCAGGGACACACTACCTCCATCAATTGTCTAAATCCCACTGCACTAATGGCGGATACTGGATGCACGTCTAACACCAACATAGCAGTCAAGGCCTCAGTTATACGTTTTGCTTCAGGATGACTGCTGTCGTACTTCATCCTCCTCGCTAATGACTGTTGGAGGGTCAATTGTTTAGTAAAAGTAGTGGTGTTCCTACTTCCTCTTTGGGATGATGAACGACTCCCAGCAGCAGCAGCAGGAGGCGTAGCAATGCAGGATCCTCCGGAGGAATCCTGGATAGCAGAGTAAGTCAGGCCAGTGACATGGCCTGCAGGACTACTTCCGAAATTGATGAGGAGGGAGTTGACGGTGTGGTTTGCAGGCGCTTGGATACAAAGGAAAATGGGATTTAGGTGTCCCTGGACTGCTTACGGTCTTAGCCAAAGTTTCTGAACTTGACAGTAACTTTTTATGAATGCGCTGCAGGTGCCGTATAAGGGAGGATGTTCCTAGGTGGTTAACGTCCCTACCCCTACTTATTTCACCTTTACATATGGTACATATGGCAAGACAGTTGTTGTCCGGATTTGGATAGAAATATTGCCAGACCAAAGAGGTGGAATGTTTGGTCTTCTGCCCAGGCATGACCGTGATGGGCTTTTTCATCCCACGGACAACAACTGTCTCCCCCGGAGCCTGATTTAAACAAACCACATCACCATCAGAATCCTCCTCGCCAACTTCCTCCTCAGCGCCAGTTACAGCAGTATCCTCATCCTGTTGTACTTCAACAGTGACATCTTCATTTTGCATATCAGCAAGTGGACTGTGGGTGCTCCTTTCAGCACTTGCAGTGGGCGTGCAAATGGTGCAAAGAGCCACCTCTTCCCGTCCAGTGCTGAGAAGGTCAGGCATCGCAACCGCCACCACACTTGGACTCTCCTTGGGGATTTGTGATATCTTCTTAGAAAGCACAGTTCTTCGCTGTGCTTTTGCCAGCTTAACTCATTTGATTTTTTTTAGCGGGAGGAGGGCTTCCATCGTCATGTGAAGCTGAACCACTAGTCGTGAACATAGGGAAAGACCTTAGCCGTTCCTTGCCACTCCGTGTCGTAAATGGCATATTGGCAAGTTTACGTTTCTCAGATGATTTAAATGTTTTTTTTCAAGATCATTTTCCTGAACTTTGTCATTTGGGATTGTATGTGCCCTCTACTATGACATTGGGCATCGGCCTTGGCAGACGACGTTGATGGCATGTTATCGTCTATGTCATGACTAGTGGCAGCAGCTTCAGCACTAGGAGGAAGTGGTTCTTGATCTTTCCCTATTTTATTTTTATTGGAGAAAGTTTGGTCCTCCATTTATGTTATATTGTTATATACGTGCGGCTAAGGCACACACAAACACAGAAAATAATTTTTTATTTTTGTTGGAGACTAGTGCACTTTGTGGGTTACACCACCCTTTAAAAAATGAGCCAGCCGGGTCTTTACTTATGGAACACAGGCGCACGCTTGGCGCTGCTCCTTTCTTGATGCACGTGCAGCTACAGCCCACACAATTGAAAAAGACAGAAAAAAAAAAGAAGAATCTTTTATTCTTTGTGGAGCGCACTTTGGGGGTTACACCACCTTTTAACAGACAAACGAACGCTTGGCGCTGCTGTGCTTTTAGGATGCACATACAGTGCAGACAATTCACAAACACAGAAGAAAATTTATTATTTTAGTTGTAGTGCACTTTGGGGGTTACACCACCCTTTAACAGACAGATGCACGTTTGGTGCTGCTCCTTTGTTGATGCATGTGCAGCCACAGTGCACACAATTCACAAACACAGAAAATATTTTTTTATTTTGTTTGGAGTGCACTTTGGGGGTTACAGCACCCTTTAACGGTCAAGCCAGCTGGCCCTTTACCTATGACACAGGCGCACGCTTGGCGCTACTTTGTTGATGCATGTGCGGCTACTGCACACACAATTCACAAACACAAAAAATATATTTTTTTATTTTTTTTGGAGTGCCCTTTGGGGGTTACAGCACCCTTTAACGGACAAGCCAGCCATCCCTTTACTAATGGGACACAGGCGCACGCTTGGCGCTGTTCCTTTGTTGATGCACGTGCAGCCACAGCGCACACAATTCACAAACACAGAAAATATTTTTTTATTTTGTTTGAAGCGCACTTTGGGGGTTACAGCACCCTTTAACGGTCAAGCCAGCTGGCCCTTTACTTATGACACAGGCGCACGCTTGGCACTACTTTGTTGATGCACGTGCGGCTGCTCCACGCACAATTCACAAACACAGAAAAAATATTTATTTTTTTTGCACTTGGGGGGAGCACCCCTGATGGACAGAGCACCCCCTGGACAACACTACAGCACCCCTTTAGGACTGGGACACTGCACAGGACTTTGGAGTGGACACAGCCCCTATGGACAACTGACTGCACAACACAGTCCAGCCAGCCCCTATGGACTTTGGAGGAGTGGACACAGTCCCTATGGACAACAGAAGCACAGTACAACACAGCCAGCCCCTATGGACTTTGGAGGAGTGGACACAGCCCCTATGGACAACAGCAGCACAGCACAACACTACACTACACTACACAGCCCAGCCAGCCCTAACTCCCACCCTTCCTCTTCACTGTCCACAGCTGAGTGAGAAAATTGCGCCGACACGGGTACCTTATATAGAATCCAAAACCCGCGAGACCTGGAAGGCGGGATGATGACGTTTTGCCTCGATTTCAGATCCGAGTCAGGCGGGAAAAGTCGAGCCTCGGATCGGGGGGCTCAGGGGGGTTCGGATTTCAGAAATCCGAACCTGCTCACCCCTAATAATAAGGTGGGTATTTATTCTGTATACTTCCAGTATGTCTCAGAGCTTTACGGATATATTCCATGGTTGTTCCACAGCAGTTCCCAATCATACACTAGGTGACAGATCCAAATAAACCATCATATCTCCTGTACCTCAAAGGGTTTACAGAGATCACAATAGTGTGATATTGCATAAAATACATTTATTTTAATAGTAATCACATAATAAATGACCCAACATAAACAAAGTAAATATAGAGCTTATCTGGTATCCTTATATCACAAAACAAGTAGAATTCCCTGGCCATCAGTCCTTCCAACAGAATGCAATGGTAAGTATCCCTAACGGACGATGTCCACGTTACAAAACATTGCATACAATAATGTTCTCATAAGCTTGCAATCTAAGAGGTGTGGGGAACTATTAATAAATAAGATAGAGGAATAATAATGGTAGCTGTGCTGGGGAGCGTGTGCATGGTTTGCTGTAAGACAGATTCATTATCAGCCACCTGTACTAGAGGAACCATCGGTGGCCGGCATCTCTGTGCAGCTACCGGCGGTGGGTATGGCCGGAATGAGGAGAGACGGTGAAGACCTGAACCAGCCGCTGCAGAAGTCTTAGGATGGACAGTCTGTCACTATATATCTTATCTATACGTCCATCCTCTAATGGTTCTGGCTTCTCTTGGTTCCCCCCAATAATGTCTCTTATTATATGGAAATACAGAGAAACTATTCAAAACCTGAATAAAAGGTGTAATAAACATAGGGCTCAATTTAGTAACAAATGTGATTATCAACAATACTCACTTCTCCGGCGAGGTCCAGCGACGTCCCCTTTCCGTGGCGCCATCCTCTGCTCTGTTGCTATCACTTTCTGTGTCGTGCGCATGTGCGACGGCCAGTCTATACATGCGACTGACACTTTCACCCGGAGGGGACCCGGCAGTGCCCGGAAGGCTTTTCTGAAGCCCGAAACGCTATTGCTGGGTCCTCATTGCTGCAATGGGAATCATATCGCTGTCACCATCTATAGCAATACAATGACAAAAAGGTGTCAGCTTAGTTTAGTGCTGTTTGTTAAAGACTGAAAAGCGGATATAACCCCATTAGCGAGTGCTAAAGGCGTTATGTCTTGTTGTTAAATGGGACTCGAAATAGTTCAAAGTCCGTCTTTGTTCCGGCTGCACAGGAAGAGTGAGTTGGATTCACATCGTATTGTCTATCACAGCCTAATAACGTACATCTACTGGGATAACAGAAAGGAAAAAGACTTCAAGCAAAAATGCTGAAGGAAAATGAAACTCCACCAGCTAGCCTAGAGGGCTCTGCCAGGGGCACAATGTGTCCTCATGTCTGGTTAGTGCAGAAGCACAGCAGGGGGCACCTTGCCCATAATTAGACACATGAGTAAGGGGAAGGGAGAGAGAATCGGTGAGGCCAAATAACCCATCTATTAACTTACACTACACTAAATTACTGTTTGTACTATTTGAAATTTACTTTACTAAGAAAGTGATTGTTCTGGATTTGAGGCTCTATTTATTTACATTATTTTTACTAAAATAAAGTGATAAAGGCTGTTTTGTGTTTTCACACCCTCTTCACATTATGTTAGTATCACCTATAGTTATTACAGGGCAATTGGAGTAGAATTAGTAAAATTCTACTCCAACCCCTAAGTATCACTTATTTTTAGTAAGCAGATGTCATTTCCCATAACTGTAATGGGAAATGTGATCCGACCATAGTTACTAAAAATAAATTGTAAAAAAATACCGGGGGAAGCCCTGAGATAATAACGCCACCTGGAGGTTGTGTAAACTTTCTATCGTCAGATGATAGATGTTACCCATAAACTTAAACTAAACTTAACTAAAATAAACACAGGAGACCAAGTTATGCCGTTTAAATTAATTGGTCAGCTTTATTTAGTTACATGGTAGTAATGGTGGCAGGAGAAAGAATGGCAACCAGCGTCCACTTGTCTTAGGCCAAAAGTATATAACAACTTGTGAGGGCCAACTATCCCTTTCAGAGCAAGTGATGCGGCCCCAACACCCATGCCAATGCACCATTCATCCAGCTCGGTCCAGAGGTGCCGCTGACCCCAATAGGGTGAAATCAGCCTATCAGTGCATTGAAGGGGTGCGCACCGCTATTACTGCCGCAAGATGAACACTTCAATATTGCCGGTCTTTCCCTGGTAATGAAATAAAGCCGACACAAGACACAATAGGGGAGGGAGGGAGATCAAATTCAAAGAAGCAGATTCCACACACCCTCTCACATAACACGCCCCCTAACCTCTCATCCTATCACCACACCCTCTCACATAACACGCCCGCTAACCTCTCATCCTATCACCACACCCTCTCACATAACACACCCCCTAACCTCTCATCCTATCACCACACCCTCTCACATAACACGCCCCCTAACCTCTCATCCTATCACCACACCCTCTCACATAACACGCCCCCTAACCTCTCATCCTATCACCACACCCTCTCACATAACACACCCCCTAACCTCTCATCCTATCACCACACCCTCTCACATAACACACCCCCTAACCTCTCATCCTATCACCACACCCTCTCATATAACACGCCCCCTAACCTCTCATCCTATCACCACACCCTCTCATATAACACGCCCCTTAACCTCTCATCCTATCACCACACCCTCTCATATAACACGCCCCTTAACCTCTCATCCTATCACCACACCCTCTCATATAACACGCCCCCTAACCTCTCATCCTATCACCACACCCTCTCACATAACACGCCCCCTAACCTCTCATCCTATCACCACACCCTCTCACATAACACGCCCGCTAACCTCTCATCCTATCACCACACCCTCTCACATAACACACCCCCTAACCTCTCATCCTATCACCACACCCTCTCACATAACACGCCCCCTAACCTCTCATCCTATCACCACACCCTCTCACATAACACGCCCCCTAACCTCTCATCCTATCACCACACCCTCTCACATAACACACCCCCTAACCTCTCATCCTATCACCACACCCTCTCACATAACACACCCCCTAACCTCTCATCCTATCACCACACCCTCTCATATAACACGCCCCCTAACCTCTCATCCTATCACCACACCCTCTCATATAACACGCCCCTTAACCTCTCATCCTATCACCACACCCTCTCATATAACACGCCCCTTAACCTCTCATCCTATCACCACACCCTCTCATATAACACGCCCCCTAACCTCTCATCCTATCACCACACCCTCTCTTATAACACGCCCCCTAACCTCTCATCCTATCACCACAACCTCTCATATAACACACCCCCTAACCTCTCATCCTATCACCACACCCTCTCACATAACACGCCCCCTAACCTCTCATCCTATCACCACACCCTCTCACATAACACGCCCGCTAACCTCTCATCCTATCACCACACCCTCTCACATAACACACCCCCTAACCTCTCATCCTATCACCACACCCTCTCACATAACACGCCCCCTAACCTCTCATCCTATCACCACACCCTCTCACATAACACGCCCCCTAACCTCTCATCCTATCACCACACCCTCTCACATAACACGCCCCCTAACCTCTCATCCTATCACCACACCCTCTCACATAACACACCCCCTAACCTCTCATCCTATCACCACACCCTCTCACATAACACACCCCCTAACCTCTCATCCTATCACCACACCCTCTCATATAACACGCCCCCTAACCTCTCATCCTATCACCACACCCTCTCATATAACACGCCCCTTAACCTCTCATCCTATCACCACACCCTCTCATATAACACGCCCCTTAACCTCTCATCCTATCACCACACCCTCTCATATAACACGCCCCCTAACCTCTCATCCTATCACCACACCCTCTCACATAACACACCCCCTAACCTCTCATCCTATCACCACACCCTCTCACATAACACGCCCGCTAACCTCTCATCCTATCACCACACCCTCTCACATAACACACCCCCTAACCTCTCATCCTATCACCACACCCTCTCACATAACACGCCCCCTAACCTCTCATCCTATCACCACACCCTCTCACATAACACGCCCCCTAACCTCTCATCCTATCACCACACCCTCTCACATAACACACCCCCTAACCTCTCATCCTATCACCACACCCTCTCACATAACACACCCCCTAACCTCTCATCCTATCACCACACCCTCTCATATAACACGCCCCCTAACCTCTCATCCTATCACCACACCCTCTCATATAACACGCCCCTTAACCTCTCATCCTATCACCACACCCTCTCATATAACACGCCCCTTAACCTCTCATCCTATCACCACACCCTCTCATATAACACGCCCCCTAACCTCTCATCCTATCACCACACCCTCTCATATAACACACCCCCTAACCTCTCATTCTATCACCGCACCATCTCACATAACACGCCCCCTAACCTCTCATCCTATCACCACACCCTCTCACATAACACACCCCCTAACCTCTCATCCTATCACCACACTCTCTCATATAACACACCCCCTAACCTCTCATCCTATCACCACACCCTCTCTTATAACACGCCCCCTAACCTCTCATCCTATCACCACAACCTCTCATATAACACACCCCCTAACCTCTCATCCTATCACCACACCCTCTCACATAACACGCCCCCTAACCTCTCATCCTATCACCACACCCTCTCATATAACACACCCCCTAACCTCTCATCCTATCACCACACCCTCTCACATAACACTCCCCCCAACCTCTCATCCTATCACCACACCCTGTCACATAACACACCCCCTAACCTCTCATCCTATCACCACACCCTCTCAGATAACACGCCCCCTAACCTCTCATCCTATCACCACACCCTCTCATATAACACGCCCCTTAACCTCTCATCCTATCACCACACCCTCTCATATAACACGCCCCTTAACCTCTCATCCTATCACCACACCCTCTCATATAACACGCCCCCTAACCTCTCATCCTATCACCACACCCTCTCACATAACACGCCCCCTAACCTCTCATCCTATCACCACACCCTCTCATATAACACACCCCCTAACCTCTCATCCTATCACCACACCCTCTCACATAACACGCCCCCTAACCTCTCATCCTATCACCACACCCTCTCACATAACACGCCCCCTAACCTCTCATCCTATCACCACACCCTCTCACATAACACACCCCCTAACCTCTCATCCTATCACCACACTCTCTCACATAACACGCCCCCTAACCTCTCATCCTATCACCACACCCTCTCACATAACACACCCCCTAACCTCTCATCCTATCACCACACCCTCTCACATAACACACCCCCTAACCATAACACGCCCCCTAACCTCTCATCCTATCACCACACCCTCTCATATAACACACCCCCTAACCTCTCATCCTATCACCACACCCTCTCTTATAACACGCCCCCTAACCTCTCATCCTATCACCACACCCTCTCATATAACACGCCCCTTAACCTCTCATCCTATCACCACACCCTCTCATATAACACGCCCCTTAACCTCTCATCCTATCACCACACCCTCTCATATAACACGCCCCCTAACCTCTCATCCTATCACCACACCCTCTCACATAACACACCCCCTAACCTCTCATCCTATCACCACACCCTCTCACATAACACGCCCGCTAACCTCTCATCCTATCACCACACCCTCTCACATAACACACCCCCTAACCTCTCATCCTATCACCACACCCTCTCACATAACACGCCCCCTAACCTCTCATCCTATCACCACACCCTCTCACATAACACGCCCCCTAACCTCTCATCCTATCACCACACCCTCTCACATAACACACCCCCTAACCTCTCATCCTATCACCACACCCTCTCACATAACACACCCCCTAACCTCTCATCCTATCACCACACCCTCTCATATAACACGCCCCCTAACCTCTCATCCTATCACCACACCCTCTCATATAACACGCCCCTTAACCTCTCATCCTATCACCACACCCTCTCATATAACACGCCCCTTAACCTCTCATCCTATCACCACACCCTCTCATATAACACGCCCCCTAACCTCTCATCCTATCACCACACCCTCTCATATAACACACCCCCTAACCTCTCATCCTATCACCGCACCATCTCACATAACACGCCCCCTAACCTCTCATCCTATCACCACACCCTCTCACATAACACACCCCCTAACCTCTCATCCTATCACCACACTCTCTCATATAACACACCCCCTAACCTCTCATCCTATCACCACACCCTCTCTTATAACACGCCCCCTAACCTCTCATCCTATCACCACAACCTCTCATATAACACACCCCCTAACCTCTCATCCTATCACCACACCCTCTCACATAACACGCCCCCTAACCTCTCATCCTATCACCACACCCTCTCATATAACACACCCCCTAACCTCTCATCCTATCACCACACCCTCTCACATAACACTCCCCCCAACCTCTCATCCTATCACCACACCCTGTCACATAACACACCCCCTAACCTCTCATCCTATCACCACACCCTCTCAGATAACACGCCCCCTAACCTCTCATCCTATCACCACACCCTCTCATATAACACGCCCCTTAACCTCTCATCCTATCACCACACCCTCTCATATAACACGCCCCTTAACCTCTCATCCTATCACCACACCCTCTCATATAACACGCCCCCTAACCTCTCATCCTATCACCACACCCTCTCACATAACACGCCCCCTAACCTCTCATCCTATCACCACACCCTCTCATATAACACACCCCCTAACCTCTCATCCTATCACCACACCCTCTCACATAACACGCCCCCTAACCTCTCATCCTATCACCACACCCTCTCACATAACACGCCCCCTAACCTCTCATCCTATCACCACACCCTCTCACATAACACACCCCCTAACCTCTCATCCTATCACCACACTCTCTCACATAACACGCCCCCTAACCTCTCATCCTATCACCACACCCTCTCACATAACACACCCCCTAACCTCTCATCCTATCACCACACCCTCTCACATAACACACCCCCTAACCATAACACGCCCCCTAACCTCTCATCCTATCACCACACCCTCTCATATAACACACCCCCTAACCTCTCATCCTATCACCACACCCTCTCTTATAACACGCCCCCTAACCTCTCATCCTATCACCACACCCTCTCATATAACACGCCCCTTAACCTCTCATCCTATCACCACACCCTCTCATATAACACGCCCCCTAACCTCTCATCCTATCACCACACCCTCTCATATAACACACCCCCTAACCTCTCATCCTATCACCACACCCTCTCATATAACACGCCCCCTAACCTATCGCCCTATCACCACACCCTCTCATATAACACGCCCCCTAACCTCTCATCCTATCACCACACCCTCTCACATAACACGCCCGCTAACCTCTCATCCTATCACCACACCCTCTCATATAACACGCCCCCTAACCTCTCATCCTATCACCACACCCTCTCATATAACACACCCCCTAACCTCTCATCCTATCACCACACCCTCTCATATAACACGCCCCCTAACCTATCGCCCTATCACCACACCCTCTCATATAACACGCCCCCTAACCTCTCATCCTATCACCACACCCTCTCATATAACACGCCCCCTAACCTATTGCCCTATCACATCTGCCTACCTGCTGTCAAACAAACATCTTTAACTTTATTAACCCCTCTGTCCCTGACTTGAAGTTTATTTGCCGTCGGTTCTAGCCCAAACCTCCGTTATATTTATCCAGGGTCTCCCCCGGTTACCGGGCTCCCACTCTGCTCTAACAGGGAGAGCAGAGACAGGAGTCGGTCCCAGTGATCAGCTGTGTGGTCTAAACACACCACACGCTGATCACTGCTACACACACCACACGCTGATCACTGCTACACACACCACACGCTGATCACTGCTACACACACCACACGCTGATCACTGCTACACAGACCACACGCTGATCACTGCTACACACACCACACGCTGATCACTGCTACACACACCACACGCTGATCACTGCTACACACACCACACGCTGATCACTGCTACACAGACCACACGCTGATCACTGCTACACACACCACACGCTGATCACTGCTACACAGACCACACGCTGATCACTGCTACACACACCACACGCTGATCACTGCTACACACACCACACGCTGATCACTGCTACACAGACTACACGCTGATCACTGCTACACACACCACACGCTGATCACTGCTACACACACCACACGCTGATCACTGCTACACACCCCACACGCTGATCACTGCTACACAGACCACACGCTGATCACTGCTACACACCCCACACGCTGATCACTGCTACACAGACCACACGCTGATCTCTGCTACACACACCACACGCTGATCACTGAAACACACACCACACGCTGATCACTGAAACACACACCACACGCTGATCACTGCTACACAGACCACACGCTGATCACTGCTACACAGACCACACTGATCACTGCTACACACACCACACACTGATCACTGCTACACAGACCACACGCTGATCACTGCTACACAGACCACACGCTGATCACTGCTACACAGACCACACGCTGATCACTGCTACACACACCACACGCTGATCACTGCTACACACACCACACGCTGATCACTGCTACACAGACCACACGCTGATCACTGCTACACACACCACACGCTGATCACTGCTACACACACCACACGCTGATCACTGCTACACACACCACACGCTGATCACTGAAACACACACCACACGCTGATCTCTGCTACACAGACCACACGCTGATCACTGCTACACACACCACACGCTGATCACTGCTACACAGACCACACTGATCACTGCTACACACACCACACGCTGATCACTGCTACACACACCACACGCTGATCACTGCTACACAGACCACACGCTGATCACTGCTACACACACCACACGCTGATCACTGCTACACACACCACACGCTGATCACTGCTACACACACCACACGCTGATCACTGCTACACACACCACACGCTGATCACTGCTACACACACCACACGCTGATCACTGCTACACACACCACACTGATCACTGCTACACACACCACACGCTGATCACTGCTACACAGACCACACGCTGATCACTGCTACACACACCACACGCTGATCACTGCTACACACACCACACGCTGATCACTGCTACACAGACCACACGCTGATCACTGCTACACACACCACACGCTGATCACTGCTACACACACCACACGCTGATCACTGCTACACACACCACACGCTGATCACTGCTACACACACACCACACGCTGGTCACTGCTACACACACACCACACGCTGGTCACTGCTACACACACCACACGCTGATCACTGCTACACACACACCACACGCTGATCACTGCTACACACACACCACACGCTGATCACTGCTACACACACCACACGCTGATCACTGCTACACACACCACACGCTGATCACTGCTACACACCCCACACGCTGATCACTGCTACACAGACCACACGCTGATCTCTGCTACACACACCACACGCTGATCACTGAAACACACACCACACGCTGATCACTGAAACACACACCACACGCTGATCACTGCTACACACACCACACGCTGATCTCTGCTACACAGACCACACGCTGATCACTGCTACACACACCACACGCTGATCTCTGCTACACAGACCACACGCTGATCACTGCTACACACACCACACGCTGATCACTGCTACACAGACCACACTGATCACTGCTACACACACCACACGCTGATCACTGCTACACACACCACACGCTGATCACTGCTACACAGACCACACGCTGATCACTGCTACACACACCACACGCTGATCACTGCTACACACACCACACGCTGATCACTGCTACACACACCACACGCTGATCACTGCTACACACACCACACGCTGATCACTGCTACACACCCCACACGCTGATCACTGCTACACACACCACACGCTGATCACTGCTACACACACCACACGCTGATCACTGCTACACACACCACACGCTGATCACTGCTACACAGACCACACTGATCACTGCTACACACACCACACGCTGATCACTGCTACACAGACCACACGCTGATCACTGCTACACACACCACACGCTGATCACTGCTACACACACCACACGCTGATCACTGCTACACACACCACACGCTGATCACTGCTACACACACCACACGCTGATCACTGCTACACACACCACACGCTGATCACTGCTACACACACACCACACGCTGATCACTGCTACACACACACCACACGCTGGTCACTGCTACACACACACCACACGCTGATCACTGCTACACACACCACACGCTGATCACTGCTACACACACCACACGCTGATCACTGCTACACACACACCACACGCTGATCACTGCTACACACACCACACGCTGATCACTGCTACACACACCACACGCTGATCACTGCTACACACACCACACGCTGATCACTGCTACACAGACCACACGCTGATCTCTGCTACACACACCACACGCTGATCACTGAAACACACACCACACGCTGATCACTGAAACACACACCACACGCTGATCACTTCTACACACACCACACGCTGATCTCTGCTACACAGACCACAAGCTGAACACTGCTACACACACCACACGCTGATCTCTGCTACACAGACCACACGCTGATCACTGCTACACACACCACACGCTGATCACTGCTACACAGACCACACTGATCACTGCTACACACACCACACACTGATCACTGCTACACAGACCACACGCTGATCACTGCTACACACACCACACGCTGATCACTGCTACACACCCCACACGCTGATCACTGCTACACAGACCACACGCTGATCACTGCTACACACACCACACGCTGATCACTGCTACACACACCACACGCTGATCACTGCTACACACCCCACACGCTGATCACTGCTACACACACCACACGCTGATCACTGCTACACACCCCACACGCTGATCACTGCTACACACCCCACACGCTGATCACTGCTACACAGACCACACGCTGATCACTGCTACACACCCCACACGCTGATCACTGCTACACAGACCACACGCTGATCTCTGCTACACACACCACACGCTGATCACTGAAACACACACCACACGCTGATCACTGAAACACACACCACACGCTGATCACTGCTACACAGACCACACGCTGATCACTGCTACACAGACCACACTGATCACTGCTACACACACCACACACTGATCACTGCTACACAGACCACACGCTGATCACTGCTACACAGACCACACGCTGATCACTGCTACACAGACCACACGCTGATCACTGCTACACACACCACACGCTGATCACTGCTACACACACCACACGCTGATCACTGCTACACAGACCACACGCTGATCACTGCTACACACACCACACGCTGATCACTGCTACACACACCACATGCTGATCACTGCTACACACACCACACGCTGATCACTGCTACACACACCACACGCTGATCACTGCTACACAGACCACACGCTGATCACTGCTACACACACCACACGCTGATCACTGCTACACACACCACACGCTGATCACTGCTACACACACCACACGCTGATCACTGCTACACACCCCACACGCTGATCACTGCTACACACCCCACACGCTGATCACTGCTACACAGACCACACGCTGATCACTGCTACACACCCCACACGCTGATCACTGCTACACAGACCACACGCTGATCTCTGCTACACACACCACACGCTGATCACTGAAACACACACCACACGCTGATCACTGAAACACACACCACACGCTGATCACTGCTACACAGACCACACGCTGATCACTGCTACACAGACCACACTGATCACTGCTACACACACCACACACTGATCACTGCTACACAGACCACACGCTGATCACTGCTACACAGACCACACGCTGATCACTGCTACACAGACCACACGCTGATCACTGCTACACACACCACACGCTGATCACTGCTACACACACCACACGCTGATCACTGCTACACAGACCACACGCTGATCACTGCTACACACACCACACGCTGATCACTGCTACACACACCACACGCTGATCACTGCTACACACACCACACGCTGATCACTGAAACACACACCACACGCTGATCTCTGCTACACAGACCACACGCTGATCACTGCTACACACACCACACGCTGATCACTGCTACACAGACCACACTGATCACTGCTACACACACCACACGCTGATCACTGCTACACACACCACACGCTGATCACTGCTACACAGACCACACGCTGATCACTGCTACACACACCACACGCTGATCACTGCTACACACACCACACGCTGATCACTGCTACACACACCACACGCTGATCACTGCTACACACACCACACGCTGATCACTGCTACACACACCACACGCTGATCACTGCTACACACACCACACGCTGATCACTGCTACACACACCACACGCTGATCACTGCTACACACACCACACTGATCACTGCTACACACACCACACGCTGATCACTGCTACACAGACCACACGCTGATCACTGCTACACACACCACACGCTGATCACTGCTACACACACCACACGCTGATCACTGCTACACAGACCACACGCTGATCACTGCTACACACACCACACGCTGATCACTGCTACACACACCACACGCTGATCACTGCTACACACACCACACGCTGATCACTGCTACACACACACCACACGCTGGTCACTGCTACACACACACCACACGCTGGTCACTGCTACACACACCACACGCTGATCACTGCTACACACACACCACACGCTGATCACTGCTACACACACACCACACGCTGATCACTGCTACACACACCACACGCTGATCACTGCTACACACACCACACGCTGATCACTGCTACACACCCCACACGCTGATCACTGCTACACAGACCACACGCTGATCTCTGCTACACACACCACACGCTGATCACTGAAACACACACCACACGCTGATCACTGAAACACACACCACACGCTGATCACTGCTACACACACCACACGCTGATCTCTGCTACACAGACCACACGCTGATCACTGCTACACACACCACACGCTGATCTCTGCTACACAGACCACACGCTGATCACTGCTACACACACCACACGCTGATCACTGCTACACAGACCACACTGATCACTGCTACACACACCACACGCTGATCACTGCTACACACACCACACGCTGATCACTGCTACACAGACCACACGCTGATCACTGCTACACACACCACACGCTGATCACTGCTACACACACCACACGCTGATCACTGCTACACACCCCACACGCTGATCACTGCTACACACACCACACGCTGATCACTGCTACACACACCACACGCTGATCACTGCTACACACACCACACGCTGATCACTGCTACACAGACCACACTGATCACTGCTACACACACCACACGCTGATCACTGCTACACAGACCACACGCTGATCACTGCTACACACACCACACGCTGATCACTGCTACACACACCACACGCTGATCACTGCTACACACACCACACGCTGATCACTGCTACACACACCACACGCTGATCACTGCTACACACACCACACGCTGATCACTGCTACACACACACCACACGCTGATCACTGCTACACACACACCACACGCTGGTCACTGCTACACACACACCACACGCTGATCACTGCTACACACACCACACGCTGATCACTGCTACACACACCACACGCTGATCACTGCTACACACACACCACACGCTGATCACTGCTACACACACCACACGCTGATCACTGCTACACACACCACACGCTGATCACTGCTACACACACCACACGCTGATCACTGCTACACAGACCACACGCTGATCTCTGCTACACACACCACACGCTGATCACTGAAACACACACCACACGCTGATCACTGAAACACACACCACACGCTGATCACTTCTACACACACCACACGCTGATCTCTGCTACACAGACCACAAGCTGAACACTGCTACACACACCACACGCTGATCTCTGCTACACAGACCACACGCTGATCACTGCTACACACACCACACGCTGATCACTGCTACACAGACCACACTGATCACTGCTACACACACCACACACTGATCACTGCTACACAGACCACACGCTGATCACTGCTACACACACCACACGCTGATCACTGCTACACACACACCACACGCTGATCACTGCTACACAGACCACACGCTGATCACTGCTACACACACCACACGCTGATCACTGCTACACACACCACACGCTGATCACTGCTACACACACCACACGCTGATCACTGCTACACACACCACACGCTGATCACTGCTACACACCCCACACGCTGATCACTGCTACACACACCACACGCTGATCACTGCTACACACACCACACGCTGATCACTGCTACACACCCCACACGCTGATCACTGCTACACAGACCACACGCTGATCTCTGCTACACACACCACACGCTGATCACTGAAACACACACCACACGCTGATCACTGAAACACACACCACACGCTGATCACTGCTACACACACCACACGCTGATCTCTGCTACACAGACCACACGCTGATCACTGCTACACACACCACACGCTGATCTCTGCTACACAGACCACACGCTGATCACTGCTACACACACCACACGCTGATCACTGCTACACAGACCACACTGATCACTGCTACACACACCACACGCTGATCACTACTACACAGACCACACGCTGATCACTGCTACACACATCACACGCTGATCACTGCTACACACACCACACGCTGATCACTGCTACACACACCACACGCTGATCACTGCTACACAGACCACACGCTGATCACTGCTACACAGACCACACGCTGATCACTGCTACACAGACTACACGCTGATCACTACTACACAGACCACACGCTGATCACTGCTACACAGACCACACGCTGATCACTGCTACACACACCACACGCTGATCACTGCTACACACCCCACACGCTGATCACTGCTACACACCCCACGCTGATCACTGAAACACACACCACACGCTGATCACTGCTACACACACCACACGCTGATCACTGCTACACACACCACACGCTGATCACTGCTAACACACCACACGCTGATCACTGCTACACACACCACACGCTGATCACTGCTACACACACCACACGCTGATCACTGCTACACACACCACACGCTGATCACTGCTACACACACCACACGCTGATCACTGCTACACACACCACACGCTGATCACTGCTACACACACCACACGCTGATCACTGCTACACACACCACACGCTGATCACTGCTACACACCCCACACGCTGATCACTGCTACACAGACCACACGCTGATCACTGAAACACACACCACACGCTGATCACTGAAACACACACCACACGCTGATCACTGAAACACACACCACACGCTGATCACTGCTACACACACCACACGCTGATCTCTGCTACACAGACCACACGCTGATCACTGCTACACACACCACACGCTGATCTCTGCTACACAGACCACACGCTGATCACTTCTACACACACCACACGCTGATCACTGCTACACAGACCACACTGATCACTGCTACACACACCACACGCTGATCACTGCTACACAGACCACACGCTGATCACTGCTACACACACCACATGCTGATCACTGCTACACACACCACACGCTGATCACTGCTACACAGACCACACGCTGATCACTGCTACACAGACCACACGCTGATCACTGCTACACACACCACACGCTGATCACTGCTACACACACCACACGCTGATCACTGCTACACAAACCACACGCTGATCACTGCTACACACACTGATCACTGCTACACACACCACACGCTGATCACTGCTACACACACCACACACTGATCACTGCTACACACACCACACGCTGATCACTGCTACACAAACCACACACTGATCACTGCTACACACACTGATCACTGCTACACACACCACACGCTGATCACTGCTACACAGACCACACGCTGATCACTGCTACACACACCACAAGCTGATCACTGCTACACACACCACACGCTGATCACTGCTACACACACCACACGCTGATCACTGCTACACACACCACACGCTGATCACTGCTACACACACCACACGCTGATCACTGCTACACACACCACACGCTGATCACTGCTACACAGACCACACGCTGATCACTGCTACACACACCACACGCTGATCACTGCTACACACACCACACGCTGATCACTGCTACACACACCACACGCTGATCACTGCTACACACACCACACGCTGATCACTGCTACACAGACCACACGCTGATCACTGCTACACACACCACACGCTGATCACTGCTACACAGACCACACGCTGATCACTGCTACACACCCCACACGCTGATCACTGCTAAACAGACCACACGCAGATCACTGCTACACAGACCACACGCAGATCACTGCTACACACACCACACGCTGATCACTGCTACACACACCACACGCAGATCACTGCTACACAGACCACACGCAGATCACTGCTACACACACCACACGCTGATCACTGCTACACAGACCACACGCTGATCACTGCTACACAGACCACACGCTGATCACTGCTACACAGACCACACGCAGATCACTGCTACACACACCACACGCAGATCACTGCTACACACACCACACGCTGATCACTGCTACACAGACCACACGCTGATCACTGCTACACACACCACACGCTGATCACTGCTAAACAGACCACACACAGATCACTGCTACACAGACCACACGCAGATCACTGCTACACACACCACACGCAGATCACTGCTACACACACCACACGCTGATCACTGCTACACAGACCACACGCTGATCACTGCTACACACACCACACGCTGATCACTGCTAAACAGACCACACGCAGATCACTGCTACACAGACCACACGCAGATCACTGCTACACAGACCACACGCAGATCACTGCTACACACACCACACGCAGATCACTGCTACACACACCACACGCTGATCACTGCTACACAGACCACACGCTGATCACTGCTACACACACCACACGCTGATCACTGCTACACACACCACACTACTACACACACCACACGCTGATCACTGCTACACACACCACACACTGATCACTGCTACACAGACCACACGCTGATCACTAATACACAGACCACACGCTGATCACTGCTACACACACCACACGCTGATCACTGCTACACACACTGATCACTGCTACACACACCACACGCTGATCACTGCTACACACACCACACGCTGATCACTGCTACACACACCACTCGCTGATCACTGCTACACACACCGCACGCTGATCACTGCTACACACACCGCACGCTGATCACTGCTACACACACCACACGCTGATCACTAATACACACTCCACACGCTGATCACTGCTACACAGACCACACGCTGACCACTGCTACACACACCACACGCTGACCACTGCTACACACACCACACGCTGACCACTGTTACACACACCACACGCTGATCACTGCTACACACACCACACGCTGATCACTACTACACAAACCCCACACGCTGATCACTGCTACACACACCACACGCTGATCACTGCTACACAGACCACAGGCTGATCACTGCTACACAAACCACACGCTGATCACTGCTACACACACCACACGCTGATCACTGCTACACACACCACACGCTGATCACTGCTACACACACCACACGCTGATTACTGCTACACACACCACACGCTGATCACTGCTACACACACCACACGCTGATCACTGCTACACACACCACACGCTGATCACTGCTACACACACCACACGCTGATCACTGCTACACACACCACACGCTAATCACTGCTACACACACCACACGCTGATCACTGCTACACACACCACACGCTGATCACTAATACACACACCACACGCTGATCACTGCTACACACACCACACGCTGATCACTGCTACACAGACCCCACGCTGATCACTGCTACACACATCACACGCTGATCACTGCTACACACATCACACGCTGATCACTGCTACACACACCACACGCTGATCACTGCTACAAACACCACACACTGATCACTGCTACACACACCACACGCTGATCACTGCTACACACACCACACGCTGATCTCTGCTACACACACCACACGCTGATCTCTGCTACACACACCACACGCTGATCTCTGCTACACACACCACACGCTGATCACTGCTACACAGACCACACGCTGATCACTGCTACACACACCACACGCTGATCACTGCTACACACACCACACGCTGATCACTGCTACACACACCACACGCTGATCACTGCTACACACACACCACATACTGATCACTGCTACACACACCACACGCTGATCACTGCTACACACACCACACGCTGATCACTGCTACACACACACCACATACTGATCACTGCTACACACATCACACGCTGATCACTGCTACACACACCACACGCTGATCACTGCTACACACACACCACACGCTGATCACTGCTACAAACACCACACGCTGATCACTGCTACACACACCACACGCTGATCACTGCTACACACACCACACGCTGATCACTGCTACACACACCACACGCTGATCACTGCTACACACACCACACGCTGATCACTGCTACACACACACCACATACTGATCACTGCTACACACATCACACGCTGATCACTGCTACACACACCACACGCTGATCACTGCTACAAACACCACACGCTGATCACTGCTACACACACCACACGCTGATCACTGCTAGAACACCACACGCTGATCACTGCTACATACACCACACGCTGATCACTGCTACACACACCACACGCTGATCACTGCTAGAACACCACACGCTGATCACTGCTACATACACCACACGCTGATCACTGCTACACACACCACACGCTGATCACTGCTACACACACCACACACTGATCACTGCTACACACACCACACGCTGATCACTGCTACACACCCCACACGCTGATCACTGCTACACAGACCACACGCTGATCACTGCTACACACACCACACGCTGATCACTGCTACACACACCACACGCTGATCACTGCTACAAACACCACACGCTGATCACTGCTACACACACCACACGCTGATCACTGCTACACAGACCACACACTGATCACTGCTACACACACCACACGCTGATCACTGCTACACACACCACACGCTGATCACTGCTACACACCACACGCTGATCACTGCTACACAGACCACACACTGATCACTGCTACACACACCACACGCTGATCACTGCTACACACACCACACACTGATTCACTGTAAAAAAAATAAAATAATAAAACAAGTAAAAAAAAAACGAACTTACCTGAGTCCAGGTGATGTCCTCCCTCCAGTCAACTGGTATCCCATGCTCCACTGGGTCCCGGTCATCACCTGACCGGGTCCCAGTGCAATATGGGATGTCAGCTGACCGGAGTGACAGAGGATATCACCGGAGACCCGATAACTGCAGATAAGTGTAATTAACGGAGGGGGGTCGCGGGGTTCCACAATTGTGGGGGGCGGGGCTTAGTGACGGGTCAGGGCTCGGCGACAGGGGGGTTAGCAGCGTCGGCCGGTCGGCGCATGCGCGGGGCACTTGTCATGGTATTTTTTGCGAAAATACCGTGATAAGGCTCCAGAGGGGATTCGCAGGGACAGGGCTTTATCGCAAGCTCTGTCCCTGCAAGGGATTTGTAGTAAATCCCTGTGATATTGCCTGAATTCGCAATGCGAATTCAGTCGGTAATATCACACTACAATCTGCATTACAAATGCGGATTGTAGTAAACAGAGCCCTAAGGCTGTTTTGTGTTCTCACACCCTTGTCACATTCTGTTAGTATCACCTATAGTTATTACAGGGCAATTGGATTAGAATTCGTAAAATTCTACTCCAACCCCTAATTATCACTTATTTTTAGTAATCAGATCTCATTTCCCATAACTGTAATGGGAAATGTGATCAGACCAAAGTTACTAAAAATAAATTGTAAAAAAATACCAGGGAAAGCCCTGTGATAATAATGGATGTGGCGTTATCCAGGGTTATCGGACTCCTGCCCTGCTCTAACGGGAGTCAGTCCCAGTAATCAGCTGTACAGTCTAATCAGACCGCAAGCCGATCACTGCAAAAAAAAAATTAAAAAAAAATAAAAATTACTTACCTGACTCCAGGGACCGGTGATCGGGGCTCCGGTGATGACTCCCCTCTGGTCATCTGGTCTCCCATCGTGCACTGCTGCCCAGTCATCAGGTGATCGGGTCCCAGTGCAGTATGGGAGATCACCTCACCGGACGCCCGGATCATGCAGGTAAGTGTAATAAAGGGAGGGGGGCGCCAGGGCTTAGCGCCGGGGGGTAGCAGCAGCGGCCGGTCGGCGCATGCACGGGCACTTTGTTGTGGTATTTTTTGCGAAAATACCGTGATAAGGCTTGGAAGGGGAATCACAGGGACAGAGCTTTATTGCAAGCTCTGTCCCTGCAATAAATTTGTAGTAAATCCCTGTGATATTTCCTGAATTCGCAATGCAAATAGATAGATAGATATTGTAGATAGATATTGTAGATAGATAGATTTGAGATAGATAGATATTGTAGATAGATTTGAGATAGATGGAAAGATAGAAAGATATTAGATAGAGATAAATAGATAGATATGATGTAGATATATAAGATAGATAGATAGATTTGAGATAGATAGATAGTTATGAGATAAATAGATATTAGATAGATAGATAGATAGATAGATAGATAGATAGATAGATAGATAGATAGATAGATACTGTAGATAGATAGATACGAGATAGATATATATTAGATAGATATGATGTAGATAGATTTGAGATAAATAGTTATGAGATAAATAGATATTAGATAGATGGATACTATAGATAGATAGATATGAGATATAAATATATTTTAGATAGATAGATAGATAGATAGATAGATAGATAGATAGATAGATAGATAGATAGTTATTTTCACGAATGGTGTCTGTGAGTTACCTGTCTCAGGTGATGAGCGGGATTCAACGGAGACCGGCATGACTGGAACCACAGATGACGTAGATAGCTCTATTGCAAGATTGATATAGCAGTGAGAACTGCCTTGGAGGAACCAGACTGGGACCACCAGGAAGACTTGTTGAGTTCAAGTGGTGAACTTGGAACTTGACTCTGGACTGGAGTAACATGGATTGAACTGAAGAACTTGGAACTTGACTCTGGACTGGAGTAACATGGATTGAACTGAAGAACTTGGAACTTGACTCTGGACTGGAATAACGTGACAATGGCTGAAGGGAAATCAGGTAATGCTGAGACGAGGCTAAACAGGGTAATCCGGAAATGCTGTGACAAAGGGCTGGAACTCAGGTGCAGTCTGGATAGGGTAATTGGAAATACCAGGTTCAGATAGGAATGGGTAGGTTTGGGATTTTAGGTTCAGGGAGGGAGTGGGTAGGTAGAAGGAGCAGGAGTTGATCCACAGCAGGAAGCACGATACAGGTTTGCAAGGGTGCCAGGGACCAACCAGGATTAGGACTAGCAGAGCACAGGACTAAGGTCAGGAGCACAGGAACTCACTATTAGCTGATGCTAGCAGAACATCTGGATTGACAGGTATTGCTGTAGCAGGTTTTCTGGATGGACCGGGGGTTGCTGTAGCAGGTTTTCGGGATTGCCAGGTATTGCTGTAGCAGGAGTCAGGGATACACTTGTATACAGAAACAGCACAAACCATCCACCACGGAAGTAATGAGATGTTCAGGCCCAGATGCTATCAGGGGAGGATATATATATCCTGGGTCTGGCAGCAATTGGTGGATATGGACAGGTGGTCTGGCAGTAGCATTCTGAGTGGTGGAAGGCACAACATGCAGAGGGAGTATTCATCTCTGCAGCACTGAGTCAGAACCACACCTGTGACTCCAATCAGGGCTAGCAGTGTTCACAGACAGGAAAGGACCCAGGTGACTAATCACTGTGGAAGGAATGCATAGAGAAGTGCTGCAGCAGCATGATCAGAACAGATCCTCCAGGCAAATTACACACACAGATCCATGGAGACAGCTGGCAGTGGTAAGTCAACAGGCAAATTACACATACAGGCCCTGATTCAGAGCCGGACGCTCTGACAGAGCGCTTGCTCTGAATCACGGCCGTCCCTTCTCCTTTTTGGAGCGGCCTCCTGGCTGCTCACATTGCTGTGGGTGACCACCCACAGCTATAGCGAGCGGCCAAAAT
The DNA here is from genome assembly GCA_031769625.1 of Taudactylus pleione. Taxonomy (NCBI): domain Eukaryota; kingdom Metazoa; phylum Chordata; class Amphibia; order Anura; family Myobatrachidae; genus Taudactylus; species Taudactylus pleione. The sequence continues at coordinate 1,187,250 of JAUIMM010001290.1, forward strand.
GATGGTCGCCATGGTCAAGACCATCGCGACCATCGGGCTTGCGACGAGACCATATGGTAGGGTCTCGCTGCCGCAAGCCCTGGAGATGATGTCAGTGGGGCCGGACCCAGATGGTAGGCGTTCCCACGCGAACGCCTCCGTCTGGGCAGCCACGCCCCTGACACACCCACCAAAGGGGGCATGCTGTCGATCACCATCGGCTTGGCCGTCGTTATTCGGGTCTCGCGCATGCGCACGACGGAGCCGCCTCCATTGTGCGCATGCGCACTTGGGCAGCATCGACCCACTTGCGGGCGCTCAGCGGTCGCAAGCGGGTCTGAATCAGGCCCACAGATCCATGGAGACAGCTGGCAGTGGTAAGTCAACAGGCAAAAGGTGAAAAATAGACTGGTTCGGGACAGTTATGAGATAAATAGATATTAGATAGATTGATAGATACTGTAGATGGATAGATTTGAGACAGATATATTAGATAGATAGATAGATAGATAGATAGATAGATAGATAGATAGATAGATAGATAGATAGATAGATAGATAGATTTGAGACAGATGGAAAGATAGATAGATAGATATGGTATAAATTATAGATATTTATATATATTAGATTGATAGATACTGTAGATAGATAGATTTGAAATATATATATTAAATAGATTTTAGATAGATGGAAAGATAGATATTAGATAGATAGATAGATAGATAGATAGATAGATAGATAGACAGATAGATAGATAGATAGATAGATAGATATTAGATAGATATATAGATTTGAGATAGATAGAAAGGTAGATATGATATAGATAGATAGATAGATAGATAGATAGATAGATAGATAGATAGATAGATAGATAGATAGATAGATATGATATAGATAGATAGATAGAAAGATTGGCCGTGGCGGGCTCGGGTAACAGGGGGCGTGGCCTAATTGTGGGAGGCGTGGCCACACCCCCTTCACAGAAAAAAAAGGTTTTACAGCGCCCCTCAACCCGGCGCAAAGCCAGGGGGGCGTGATCAGTATGAATTAGCAGCCACAAGCAGTCTCCTACTGCAGCTCAGCACACGCTGTGTGCTGGGCTGCTGTGAGTGAGATGGAAGGCGATATAACTACACTACCTCCCAACACTACATCACTACAGTACATCACTGCGCTACCTCCCCACACTACATAACTGCACTACCTACTCACTCTACATCACTCCAGTACATCACTGCACTACCTCCCCACACTATATAACTGCACTACCTACCCTCACTACATCACTAGAGTACATCACTGCACTACCTCTCTACACTATATAACTGCACTACCTACCCTCACTACATCACTACAGTACATCACTGCACTACCTCCCCACACTATATAACTGCACTACCAACCCTTACTACATCACTACAGTACATCACTGCACTACCTCTCTACACTATATAACTGCACTACCTACCCTCACTACATCACTACAGTACATCACTGCACTACCTCCCCACACTATATAACTGCACCACCTACCCTCACTACATCACTACAGTACATCACTGCACTACCTCCACACACTACATAACTGCACTACCTACCCTCACTACATCACTACAGTACATCACTGCACTACCTCCCCACACTATATAACTGCACCACCTACCCTCACTACATCACTACAGTACATCACTGCACTACCTCCTCACACTATATAACTGCACTACCTACCCTTACTACATTACTACAGTACATCACTGCACTACCTCCCCACACTACATAACTGCAGTACCTACCCTCGCTACATCACTACAGTACATCACTGCACTACCTCCCCACACTATATAACTGCACTACCTACCCTCACTACATCACTACAGTACATCACTGCACTACCTAACCACACTATATAACTGCACCACCTACCCTCACTACATCACTACAGTACATCACTGCACTACCTCCTCACTCTATATAACTGCACTACCTACCCTCACTACATCACTACAGTACATCATTGCACTACCTCCCCACACTACATAACTGCACTACCTACCCTCACTACATCACTACAGTACATCACTGCACTACCTCCCCACACTATATAACTGCACTACCTCCCCTCACTACATCACTACACTACATCACAGCACTACCTCCCCACACTACATAACTGCACTACCTACCCTCACTACATCACTACAGTACATCACTGCACTACCTCCCCACACTATATAACTGCACTACCTCCCCACCCTACATTACTACAGTACATCACTGCGCTACCTCCCCACACTACATAACTGTACTACCTACCCTCACTACATCACTACAGTACATCACTGCACTACCTCCCCACACTGTATAACTGCACTACCTACCCTCACTACATCACTACAGTACATCACTGCACTACCTCCCCACACTGTATAACTGCACTACCTACCCTCACTACATCACTAGAGTACATCACTGCACTACCTCTCTACACTATATAACTGCACTACCTACCCTCACTACATCACTACAGTACATCACTGCACTACCTCCCCACACTATATAACTGCACTACCAACCCTTACTACATCACTACAGTACATCACTGCACTACCTCTCTACACTATATAACTGCACTACCTACCCTCACTACATCACTACAGTACATCACTGCACTACCTCCCCACACTATATAACTGCACCACCTACCCTCACTACATCACTACAGTACATCACTGCACTACCTCCACACACTACATAACTGCACTACCTACCCTCACTACATCACTACAGTACATCACTGCACTACCTCCCCACACTATATAACTGCACCACCTACCCTCACTACATCACTACAGTACATCACTGCACTACCTCCTCACACTATATAACTGCACTACCTACCCTTACTACATTACTACAGTACATCACTGCACTACCTCCCCACACTACATAACTGCAATACCTACCCTCGCTACATCACTACAGTACATCACTGCACTACCTCCCCACACTATATAACTGCACTACCTACCCTCACTACATCACTACAGTACATCACTGCACTACCTAACCACACTATATAACTGCACCACCTACCCTCACTACATCACTACAGTACATCACTGCACTACCTCCTCACTCTATATAACTGCACTACCTACCCTCACTACATCACTACAGTACATCACTGCACTACCTCCCCACACTACATAACTGCACTACCTACCCTCACTACATCACTACAGTACATCACTGCACTACCTCCCCACACTATATAACTGCACTACCTCCCCTCACTACATCACTACACTACATCACAGCACTACCTCCCCACACTACATAACTGCACTACCTACCCTCACTACATCACTACAGTACATCACTGCACTACCTCCCCACACTGTATAACTGCACTACCTACCCTCACTACATCACTACAGTACATCACTGCACTACCTCCCCACACTGTATAACTGCACTACCTACCCTCACTACATCACTACAGTACATCACTGCGCTACCTCCCCACACTATATAAATGCACTACCTCCCCACCCTACATTACTACAGTACATCACTGCGCTACCTCCCCACACTACATCACTACAGTACATCACTGCGCTACCTCCCCACACTACATAACTGCACTACCTACTCACTCTACATCACTCCAGTACATCACTGCACTACCTCCCCACACTATATAACTGCACTACCTACCCTCACTACATCACTACAGTACCTCCCCACCCTACATTACTACAGTACATCACTGCACTACCTCCCCACACTATATAACTGCACTACCTACCCTCACTACATCACTAGAGTACATCACTGCACTACCTCCCCACACTATATAACTGCTCTTCCTCCCCTCACTACATCACTACAGTACATCACTGCACTACCTCCCCACACTATATAACTGCACTACCAACCCTTACTACATCACTACAGTACATCACTGCACTACCTCTCTACACTATATAACTGCACTACCTACCCTCACTACATCACTACAGTACATCACTGCACTACCTCCCCACACTATATAACTGCACCACCTACCCTCACTACATCACTACAGTACATCACTGCACTACCTCCCCACACTACATAACTGCACTACCTACCCTCACTACATCACTACAGTACATCACTGCACTACCTCCCCACACTATATAACTGCACCACCTACCCTCACTACATCACTACAGTACATCACTGCACTACCTCCTCACACTATATAACTGCACTACCTACCCTCACTACATTACTACAGTACATCACTGCACTACCTCCCCACACTACATAACTGCAGTACCTACCCTCGCTACATCACTACAGTACATCACTGCACTACCTCCCCACACTATATAACTGCACTACCTACCCTCACTACATCACTACAGTACATCACTGCACTACCTCCCCACACTATATAACTGCACCACCTACCCTCACTACATCACTACAGTACATCACTGCACTACCTCCTCACTCTATATAACTGCACTACCTACCCTCACTACATCACTACAGTACATCACTGCACTACCTCCCCACACTACATAACTGCACTACCTACCCTCACTACATCACTACAGTACATCACTGAACTACCTCCCCACACTATATAACTGCACTACCTCCCCTCACTACATCACTACACTACATCACAGCACTACCTCCCCACACTACATAACTGCACTACCTACCCTCACTACATCACTACAGTACATCACTGCACTACCTCCCCACACTATATAACTGCACTACCTCCCCTCACTACATCACTACAGTACATCACTGCACTACCTCCCCACACTATATAACTGCACTACCTCCCCACCCTACATTACTACAGTACATCACTGCGCTACCTCCCCACACTACATAACTGTACTACCTACCCTCACTACATCACTACAGTACATCACTGCACTACCTCCCCACACTGTATAACTGCACTACCTACCCTCACTACATCACTACAGTACATCACTGCACTACCTCCCCACACTGTATAACTGCACTACCTACCCTCACTACATCACTACAGTACATCACTGCGCTACCTCCCCACACTATATAAATGCACTACCTCCCCACCCTACATTACTACAGTACATCACTGCGCTCCCTCCCCACACTACATAACTGCACTACCTACCCTCAATACATCACTACAGTACATCACTACACTACCTCCCCACCCTACATTACTACAGTACATCACTGCGCTACCTCCCCACACTACATAACTGCACTACCTACCCTCTCAACATCACTACAGTACATCACTACACTACCTCCCCACACTACATAACTGCAGTACCTACCCTCACTACATCACTACAGTACGTCACTACACTACATCCCCACACTATATAACTGCACTACCTACCCTCACTACATCACTGCAGTACATCACTACACTACCTCCCAACACTATATAACTGCACTACCTACCCTCACTACATCACTACAGTACATCACTGCACTACCTCCCCACACTATATAACTGCACTACCTACCCTCGCTACATCACTACAGTACATCACTGCACTACCTCCCCACACTATATAACTGCACCACCTACCCTCACTACATCACTACAGTACATCACTGCACTACCTCCCCACACTATATAACTGCACTACCTACCCTCACTACATCACTACAGTACATCACTGCACTACCTCCCCACACTATATAACTGCACTACCTACCCTCACTACATCACTACAGTACATCACTGCACTACCTCCCCACACTATATAAATGCACTACCTACCCTCACTACATCACTACAGTACATCACTACACTACCTCCCCACACTATATAACTGCACTACCTACCCTCACTACATCACTACAGTACATCACTGCACTACCTCCCCACACTATATAACTGCACTACCTACCCTCACTACATCACTACAGTACATCACTGCACTACCTCCCCACACTATATAACTGCACCACCTACCCTCACTACATCACTACAGTACATCACTGCACTACCTCCCCACACTATATAACTGCACTACCTACCCTCACTACATCACTACAGTACATCACTGCACTACCTCCCCACACTATATAACTGCACTACCTACCCTCACTACATCACTACAGTACATCACTGCACTACCTCCCCACACTATATAACTGCACTACCTACCCTCACTACATCACTACAGTACATCACTGCACTACCTCCCCACACTATATAACTGCACCACCTACCCTCACTACATCACTACAGTACATCACTGCACTACCTCCTCACACTATATAACTGCACTACCTACCCTTACTACATTACTACAGTACATCACTGCACTACCTCCCCACACTACATAACTGCAGTACCTACCCTCGCTACATCACTACAGTACATCACTGCACTACCTCCCCACACTATATAACTGCACTACCTACCCTCACTACATCACTACAGTACATCACTGCACTACCTAACCACACTATATAACTGCACCACCTACCCTCACTACATCACTACAGTACATCACTGCACTACCTCGTCACTCTATATAACTGCACTACCTACCCTCACTACATCACTACAGTACATCACTGCACTACCTCCCCACACTACATAACTGCACTACCTACCCTCACTACATCACTACAGTACATCACTGCACTACCTCCCCACACTATATAACTGCACTACCTCCCCTCACTACATCACTACACTACATCACAGCACTACCTCCCCACACTACATAACTGCACTACCTACCCTCACTACATCACTACAGTACATCACTGCACTACCTCCCCACACTATATAACTGCACTACCTCCCCACCCTACATTACTACAGTACATCACTGCGCTACCTCCCCACACTACATAACTGTACTACCTACCCTCACTACATCACTACAGTACATCACTGCACTACCTCCCCACACTGTATAACTGCACTACCTACCCTCACTACATCACTACAGTACATCACTGCACTACCTCCCCACACTGTATAACTGCACTACCTACCCTCACTACATCACTAGAGTACATCACTGCACTACCTCTCTACACTATATAACTGCACTACCTACCCTCACTACATCACTACAGTACATCACTGCACTACCTCCCCACACTATATAACTGCACTACCAACCCTTACTACATCACTACAGTACATCACTGCACTACCTCTCTACACTATATAACTGCACTACCTACCCTCACTACATCACTACAGTACATCACTGCACTACCTCCCCACACTATATAACTGCACCACCTACCCTCACTACATCACTACAGTACATCACTGCACTACCTCCACACACTACATAACTGCACTACCTACCCTCACTACATCACTACAGTACATCACTACACTACCTCCCCACACTATATAACTGCACCACCTACCCTCACTACATCACTACAGTACATCACTGCACTACCTCCTCACACTATATAACTGCACTACCTACCCTTACTACATTACTACAGTACATCACTGCACTACCTCCCCACACTACATAACTGCAGTACCTACCCTCGCTACATCACTACAGTACATCACTGCACTACCTCCCCACACTATATAACTGCACTACCTACCCTCACTACATCACTACAGTACATCACTGCACTACCTAACCACACTATATAACTGCACCACCTACCCTCACTACATCACTACAGTACATCACTGCACTACCTCCTCACTCTATATAACTGCACTACCTACCCTCACTACATCACTACAGTACATCACTGCACTACCTCCCCACACTACATAACTGCACTACCTACCCTCACTACATCACTACAGTACATCACTGCACTACCTCCCCACACTATATAACTGCACTACCTCCCCTCACTACATCACTACACTACATCACAGCACTACCTCCCCACACTACATAACTGCACTACCTACCCTCACTACATCACTACAGTACATCACTGCACTACCTCCCCACACTATATAACTGCACTACCTCCCCACCCTACATTACTACAGTACATCACTGCGCTACCTCCCCACACTACATAACTGTACTACCTACCCTCACTACATCACTACAGTACATCACTGCACTACCTCCCCACACTGTATAACTGCACTACCTACCCTCACTACATCACTACAGTACATCACTGCACTACCTCCCCACACTGTATAACTGCACTACCTACCCTCACTACATCACTACAGTACATCACTGCGCTACCTCCCCACACTATATAAATGCACTACCTCCCCACCCTACATTACTACAGTACATCACTGCGCTACCTCCCCACACTACATCACTACAGTACATCACTGCGCTACCTCCCCACACTACATAACTGCACTACCTACTCACTCTACATCACTCCAGTACATCACTGCACTACCTCCCCACACTATATAACTGCACTACCTACCCTCACTACATCACTACAGTACCTCCCCACCCTACATTACTACAGTACATCACTGCACTACCTCCCCACACTATATAACTGCACTACCTACCCTCACTACATCACTAGAGTACATCACTGCACTACCTCCCCACACTATATAACTGCTCTTCCTCCCCTCACTACATCACTACAGTACATCACTGCACTACCTCCCCACACTATATAACTGCACTACCAACCCTTACTACATCACTACAGTACATCACTGCACTACCTCTCTACACTATATAACTGCACTACCTACCCTCACTACATCACTACAGTACATCACTGCACTACCTCCCCACACTATATAACTGCACCACCTACCCTCACTACATCACTACAGTACATCACTGCACTACCTCCCCACACTACATAACTGCACTACCTACCCTCACTACATCACTACAGTACATCACTGCACTACCTCCCCACACTATATAACTGCACCACCTACCCTCACTACATCACTACAGTACATCACTGCACTACCTCCTCACACTATATAACTGCACTACCTACCCTCACTACATTACTACAGTACATCACTGCACTACCTCCCCACACTACATAACTGCAGTACCTACCCTCGCTACATCACTACAGTACATCACTGCACTACCTCCCCACACTATATAACTGCACTACCTACCCTCACTACATCACTACAGTACATCACTGCACTACCTCCCCACACTATATAACTGCACCACCTACCCTCACTACATCACTACAGTACATCACTGCACTACCTCCTCACTCTATATAACTGCACTACCTACCCTCACTACATCACTACAGTACATCACTGCACTACCTCCCCACACTACATAACTGCACTACCTACCCTCACTACATCACTACAGTACATCACTGAACTACCTCCCCACACTATATAACTGCACTACCTCCCCTCTCTACATCACTACACTACATCACAGCACTACCTCCCCACACTACATAACTGCACTACCTACCCTCACTACATCACTACAGTACATCACTGCACTACCTCCCCACACTATATAACTGCACTACCTCCCCTCACTACATCACTACAGTACATCACTGCACTACCTCCCCACACTATATAACTGCACTACCTCCCCACCCTACATTACTACAGTACATCACTGCGCTACCTCCCCACACTACATAACTGTACTACCTACCCTCACTACATCACTACAGTACATCACTGCACTACCTCCCCACACTGTATAACTGCACTACCTACCCTCACTACATCACTACAGTACATCACTGCACTACCTCCCCACACTGTATAACTGCACTACCTACCCTCACTACATCACAACAGTACATCACTGCGCTACCTCCCCACACTATATAAATGCACTACCTCCCCACCCTACATTACTACAGTACATCACTGCGCTACCTCCCCACACTACATAACTGCACTACCTACCCTCAATACATCACTACAGTACATCACTACACTACCTCCCCACCCTACATTACTACAGTACATCACTGCGCTACCTCCCCACACTACATAACTGCACTACCTACCCTCTCAACATCACTACAGTACATCACTACACTACCTCCCCACACTACATAACTGCAGTACCTACCCTCACTACATCACTACAGTACGTCACTACACTACATCCCCACACTATATAACTGCACTACCTACCCTCACTACATCACTGCAGTACATCACTACACTACCTCCCAACACTATATAACTGCACTACCTACCCTCACTACATCACTACAGTACATCAATGCACTACCTCCCCACACTATATAACTGCACTACCTACCCTCGCTACATCACTACAGTACATCACTGCACTACCTCCCCACACTATATAACTGCACCACCTACCCTCACTACATCACTACAGTACATCACTGCACTACCTCCCCACACTATATAACTGCACTACCTACCCTCACTACATCACTACAGTACATCACTGCACTACCTCCCCACACTATATAACTGCACTACCTACCCTCACTACATCACTACAGTACATCACTGCACTACCTCCCCACACTATATAAATGCACTACCTACCCTCACTACATCACTACAGTACATCACTACACTACCTCCCCACACTATATAACTGCACTACCTACCCTCACTACATCACTACAGTACATCACTGCACTACCTCCCCACACTATATAACTGCACTACCTACCCTCACTACATCACTACAGTACATCACTGCACTACCTCCCCACACTATATAACTGCACTACCTACCCTCACTACATCACTACAGTACATCACAGCACTACCTCCCCACACTATATAACTGCACTACCTACCCTCACTACATCACTACAGTACATCACTGCACTACTTCCCCACACTATATAACTGCACTACCTACCCTCACTACATCACTACAGTACATCACTGCACTACCTCCCCACACTACATAACTGCACTACCTACCCTCACTACATCACTACAGTACATCACTGCACTACCTCTCCACACTATATAACTGCACTACCTACCCTCACTACATCACTACAGTACATCACTACACTACCTCCCCACACTATATAACTGCACTACCTACCCTCACTACATCACTACAGTACATCACTGCACTACCTCCCTACACTATATAACTGCACTACCTACCCACCCTACATCACTACAGTACATCACTGCACTACCTCCCCACACTATATAACTGCACTACCTACCCTCACTACATCACTACAGTACATCACTACACTACCTCCCCACACTATATAACTGCACTACCTACCCTCACTACATCACTACAGTACATCACTGCACTACCTCCCCACACTATATAACTGCACTACCTACCCTCACTACATCACTACAGTACATCACTGCACTACCTCCCCTCACTATATAACTGCACTACCTACCCTCACTACATCACTACAGTACATCACTGCACTACCTCCCTACACTATATAACTGCACTACCTACCCTCACTACATCACTACAGTACATCACTGCACTACCTCCCCACACTATATAAATGCACTACCTACCCTCACTACATCACTACAGTACATCACTGCACTACCTCCCCACACTATATAACTGCACTAACTAACAACCCTACATCACTACAGTACATCACAGCACTACCTCCCCACACTATATAACTGCACTGCCTACCCTCACTACATCACTATAGTACATCACTGCACTACCTCCTCACACTGTATAACTGCACTACCTACCCTCACTACATCACTACAGTACATCACTGCACTACCTCCCCACACTATATAACTGCACTACCTACCCTCACTACATCACTACAGTACATCACTGCACTACCTCCCCACACTATATAACTGCACTGCCTACCCTCACTACATCACTACAGTACATCACTGCACTACCTCCCCACACTATATAACTGCACTGCCTACCCTCACTACATCACTACAGTACATCACTGCACTACCTCCCCACACTACATAACTGCACTACCTACCCTCACTACCTCACTACAGTACATCACTACACTATATAACTGCACTGCCTACCCTCACTACATCACTACAGTACATCACTGCACTACCTCCCCACACTACATAACTGCACTACCTACCCTCACTACATCACTACAGTACATCACTACACTACCTCCCCACACTATATAACTGCACTAAATAACAACCCTACATCACTACAGTACATCACTGCACTACCTCCCCACACTATATAACTGCACTACTTACCCACCCTACATCACTACAGTACATCACTACACTAGCTCCCCACACTATACAACAGCACTACCTACCCTCACTACATCACTACAGTACATCACTGCACTACCTCCCCTCACTATATAACTGCACTACCTCCCCTCCCTACATCACTACAGTACATCACTACACTACCTCCCCACACTATATAACATCACTACCTACCCTCACTACATCACTACAGTACATCACTACACTACCTCCCCACACTATACAACAGCACTACCTACCCTCACGACATCACTACAGTACATCACTGCACTACCTCCCCACACTACATAACTGCACTACCTCCCCTCCCTACATCACTACTGTACATCACTGCACTACCTCTTCACACTATATAACTGCACTACCTACACTCACTACATAACTACAGTACATCACTACACTACCTTTTCACACTATACAACAGCACTACCTACCCTCACTACATCACTACAGTACATCACAGCACTACCTCCCCACACTACATAACTGCACTACCTTCCCTCACTACATCACTACAGTACATCACTGCACTACCTCCCTACACTATATAACTGCACTACCTACCCTCACTACATCACTACAGTACATCACTGCACTACCTCCCCACACTACATAACTGCACTACCTTCCCTCACTACATCACTACAGTACATCACTGCACTACCTCCCTACACTATATAACTGCACTACCTACCCTCACTACATCACTACAGTACATCACTACACTACCTCTCCACACTATATAACTGCACTACCTACCCTCACTACATTACTACAGTACATCACTGCACTACCTCCCCACACTACATAACTGCACTACCTCCCCTCCCTACATCACTACAGTACATCACTGCACTACCTATTCACACTATATAACTGCACTACCTACACTCACTACATAACTACAGTACATCACTGCACTACCTCCCTACACTATATAACTGTGCTACCTACCCTCACTACATTACTACAGTACATCACTGCACTACCTCCCCACACTATATAACTGCACTACATAACCTCACTACATCACTGCAGTACATCACTGCACTACCTCCCCACACTATATAACTGCACTACCTACCCTCACTACATCACTACAGTACATCACTGCACTACCTCCCCACACTATATAACTGCACTACCCACCCACCCTACATCACTACAGTACATCACTGCACTACCTCCCCACACTACATAACTGCACTGCCTACCCTCACTACATCACTACAGTACATCCCTACACTACCTCCCCACATTATATAACTGCACTACCTACCCTCACTACATCACTACAGTACATCACTGCACTACCTCCCCACACTATATAACTGCACTACCTACCCTCACTACATCACTGCAGTATATCACTGCACTACCTCCCCACACTACATAACTGCACTACCTACCCTCACTACATCACTAAAGTATATCACTGCACTACCTCCTCACACTATATAACTGCACTACCTTCCCTCACTACATCACTACAGTACATCATTGCACTACCTCCCCACACTATATAACTGCACTACCGACCCTCACTACATCACTACAGTACATCACTGCACTACCTCCCCACACTATATAACTGCACTACCTACCCTCACTACATCACTACACTACATCACTGCACTACCTCCCTACACTATATACCTGCGCTACCTACCCTCACTACATCACTACAGTACATCACTGCACTACCTCCCCACACTATATAACTGCACTGCCTACCCTCACTACATCACTACAGTACATCACTACACTACCTCCCCACACTTTACAACAGCACTACCTACCCTCACTACATCACTACAGTACATCACTGCACTACCTCCCCACACTATATAACTGCACTACCTACCCTCACTACATCACTACAGTACATCACTGCACTACCTCCCTACACTATATAACTGCACTACCTACCCTCACTACATCACTACAGTACATCACTGCACTACCTCTCCACACTATATAACTGCACTACCTACCCACCCTACATCACTACAGTACATCACTGCACTACCTCCCCACACTATATAACTGCACTACCTTCCCTCACTACATCACTACAGTACATCACTGCACTACCTCCCCACACTATATAACTGCACTACCTACCCTCACTACATCTCTACAGTACATCACTACACTACCTCCCCACACTATATAACTGCACTACCTACCCTCACTACATCACTACAGTACATCACTGCTCTACCTCCCTACACTATATAACTGCCCTACCTACCCTCACTACATCACTACAGTACATCACTGCACTACCTCCCCACACTATATAACTGAACTACCTACCCACACTACATCACTACAGTACATCACTGCACTACCTCCCCACACTATATAACTGCACTACCTACCCTCACTACATCACTACAGTACATCACTGCACTACCTCCCCACACTATATAACTGCACTACCTACCCTCACTACATCACTAGAGTACATCACTACACTACCTCCCCACACTATATAACTGCACTACCTACCCACTCTACATCACTACAGTACCTCCCCACCCTACATTACTACAGTACATCACTGCGCTACCTCCCCACACTACATAACTGCAATACTTACCCACTCTACATCACTACAGTACCTCCCCACACTACATCACTGCACTACATCCCCACACTATATAACTGCACTACCAACCCTTACTACATCACTACAGTACATCACTGCACTACCTCCCCACACTATATAACTGCACTACCTACCCTCACTACATCACTGCACTACCTCCCCACACTATATAGCTGCACTACCTACACTCACTACATCACTACAATACATCACTACACTACCTCCCCACACTATATAACTGCACTACCTACCCACCCTACATCACTACAGTACATCACTGCACTACCTCTTCACACTATATAACTGCACTAACTACCCTCACTTCATCACTACAGTACATCACTGCACTTCCTCCCTACACTATATAACTGTGCAACCTACCCTCACTACATCACTACAGTACATCACTGCACTACCTCCCCACACTATATAACTGCACTACCTACCCTCACTACATCACTACAGTACATCACTGCACTACCTCCCCACGCTATATAACTGCACTACCTACCCTCACTACATCACTACAGTACATCACTGCACTACCTCCCCACACTATATAACTGCACCACCTACCCTCACTACATCACTACAGTACATCACTGCACTACCTCCTCACACTATATAACTGCACTACCTACCCTTACTACATTACTACAGTACATCACTGCACTACCTCCCCACACTACATAACTGCAGTACCTACCCTCGCTACATCACTACAGTACATCACTGCACTACCTCCCCACACTATATAACTGCACTACCTACCCTCACTACATCACTACAGTACATCACTGCACTACCTAACCACACTATATAACTGCACCACCTACCCTCACTACATCACTACAGTACATCACTGCACTACCTCCTCACTCTATATAACTGCACTACCTACCCTCACTACATCACTACAGTACATCACTGCACTACCTCCCCACACTACATAACTGCACTACCTACCCTCACTACATCACTACAGTACATCACTGCACTACCTCCCCACACTATATAACTGCACTACCTCCCCTCACTACATCACTACACTACATCACAGCACTACCTCCCCACACTACATAACTGCACTACCTACCCTCACTACATCACTACAGTACATCACTGCACTACCTCCCCACACTATATAACTGCACTACCTCCCCACCCTACATTACTACAGTACATCACTGCGCTACCTCCCCACACTACATAACTGTACTACCTACCCTCACTACATCACTACAGTACATCACTGCACTACCTCCCCACACTGTATAACTGCACTACCTACCCTCACTACATCACTACAGTACATCACTGCACTACCTCCCCACACTGTATAACTGCACTACCTACCCTCACTACATCACTACAGTACATCACTGCGCTACCTCCCCACACTATATAAATGCTCTACCTCCCCACCCTACATTACTACAGTACATCACTGCGCTACCTCCCCACACTACATCACTACAGTACATCACTGCGCTACCTCCCCACACTACATAACTGCACTACCTACTCACTCTACATCACTCCAGTACATCACTGCACTACCTCCCCACACTATATAACTGCACTACCTACCCTCACTACATCACTACAGTACCTCCCCACCCTACATTACTACAGTACATCACTGCACTACCTCCCCACACTATATAACTGCACTACCTACCCTCACTACATCACTAGAGTACATCACTGCACTACCTCCCCACACTATATAACTGCTCTTCCTCCCCTCACTACATCACTACAGTACATCACTGCACTACCTCCCCACACTATATAACTGCACTACCAACCCTTACTACATCACTACAGTACATCACTGCACTACCTCTCTACACTATATAACTGCACTACCTACCCTCACTACATCACTACAGTACATCACTGCACTACCTCCCCACACTATATAACTGCACCACCTACCCTCACTACATCACTACAGTACATCACTGCACTACCTCCCCACACTACATAACTGCACTACCTACCCTCACTACATCACTACAGTACATCACTGCACTACCTCCCCACACTATATAACTGCACCACCTACCCTCACTACATCACTACAGTACATCACTGCACTACCTCCTCACACTATATAACTGCACTACCTACCCTCACTACATTACTACAGTACATCACTGCACTACCTCCCCACACTACATAACTGCAGTACCTACCCTCGCTACATCACTACAGTACATCACTGCACTACCTCCCCACACTATATAACTGCACTACCTACCCTCACTACATCACTACAGTACATCACTGCACTACCTCCCCACACTATATAACTGCACCACCTACCCTCACTACATCACTACAGTACATCACTGCACTACCTCCTCACTCTATATAACTGCACTACCTACCCTCACTACATCACTACAGTACATCACTGCACTACCTCCCCACACTACATAACTGCACTACCTACCCTCACTACATCACTACAGTACATCACTGCACTACCTCCCCACACTATATAACTGCACTACCTCCCCTCACTACATCACTACACTACATCACAGCACTACCTCCCCACACTACATAACTGCACTACCTACCCTCACTACATCACTACAGTACATCACTGCACTACCTCCCCACACTATATAACTGCACTACCTCCCCTCACTACATCACTACAGTACATCACTGCACTACCTCCCCACACTATATAACTGCACTACCTCCCCACCCTACATTACTACAGTACATCACTGCGCTACCTCCCCACACTACATAACTGTACTACCTACCCTCACTACATCACTACAGTACATCACTGCACTACCTCCCCACACTGTATAACTGCACTACCTACCCTCACTACATCACTACAGTACATCACTGCACTACCTCCCCACACTGTATAACTGCACTACCTACCCTCACTACATCACTACAGTACATCACTGCGCTACCTCCCCACACTATATAAATGCACTACCTCCCCACCCTACATTACTACAGTACATCACTGCGCTACCTCCCCACACTACATAACTGCACTACCTACCCTCAATACATCACTACAGTACATCACTACACTACCTCCCCACCCTACATTACTACAGTACATCACTGCGCTACCTCCCCACACTACATAACTGCACTACCTACCCTCTCAACATCACTACAGTACATCACTACACTACCTCCCCACACTACATAACTGCAGTACCTACCCTCACTACATCACTACAGTACGTCACTACACTACATCCCCACACTATATAACTGCACTACCTACCCTCACTACATCACTGCAGTACATCACTACACTACCTCCCAACACTATATAACTGCACTACCTACCCTCACTACATCACTACAGTACATCACTGCACTACCTCCCCACACTATATAACTGCACTACCTACCCTCGCTACATCACTACAGTACATCACTGCACTACCTCCCCACACTATATAACTGCACCACCTACCCTCACTACATCACTACAGTACATCACTGCACTACCTCCCCACACTATATAACTGCACTACCTCCCCTCACTACATCACTACACTACATCACAGCACTACCTCCCCACACTACATAACTGCACTACCTACCCTCACTACATCACTACAGTACATCACTGCACTACCTCCCCACACTATATAACTGCACTACCTCCCCACCCTACATTACTACAGTACATCACTGCGCTACCTCCCCACACTACATAACTGTACTACCTACCCTCACTACATCACTACAGTACATCACTGCACTACCTCCCCACACTGTATAACTGCACTACCTACCCTCACTACATCACTACAGTACATCACTGCACTACCTCCCCACACTGTATAACTGCACTACCTACCCTCACTACATCACTACAGTACATCACTGCGCTACCTCCCCACACTATATAAATGCTCTACCTCCCCACCCTACATTACTACAGTACATCACTGCGCTACCTCCCCACACTACATCACTACAGTACATCACTGCGCTACCTCCCCACACTACATAACTGCACTACCTACTCACTCTACATCACTCCAGTACATCACTGCACTACCTCCCCACACTATATAACTGCACTACCTACCCTCACTACATCACTACAGTACCTCCCCACCCTACATTACTACAGTACATCACTGCACTACCTCCCCACACTATATAACTGCACTACCTACCCTCACTACATCACTAGAGTACATCACTGCACTACCTCCCCACACTATATAACTGCTCTTCCTCCCCTCACTACATCACTACAGTACATCACTGCACTACCTCCCCACACTATATAACTGCACTACCAACCCTTACTACATCACTACAGTACATCACTGAACTACCTCTCTACACTATATAACTGCACTACCTACCCTCACTACATCACTACAGTACATCACTGCACTACCTCCCCACACTATATAACTGCACCACCTACCCTCACTACATCACTACAGTACATCACTGCACTACCTCCCCACACTACATAACTGCACTACCTACCCTCACTACATCACTACAGTACATCACTGCACTACCTCCCCACACTATATAACTGCACCACCTACCCTCACTACATCACTACAGTACATCACTGCACTACCTCCTCACACTATATAACTGCACTACCTACCCTCACTACATTACTACAGTACATCACTGCACTACCTCCCCACACTACATAACTGCAGTACCTACCCTCGCTACATCACTACAGTACATCACTGCACTACCTCCCCACACTATATAACTGCACTACCTACCCTCACTACATCACTACAGTACATCACTGCACTACCTCCCCACACTATATAACTGCACCACCTACCCTCACTACATCACTACAGTACATCACTGCACTACCTCCTCACTCTATATAACTGCACTACCTACCCTCACTACATCACTACAGTACATCACTGCACTACCTCCCCACACTACATAACTGCACTACCTACCCTCACTACATCACTACAGTACATCACTGCACTACCTCCCCACACTATATAACTGCACTACCTCCCCTCACTACATCACTACACTACATCACAGCACTACCTCCCCACACTACATAACTGCACTACCTACCCTCACTACATCACTACAGTACATCACTGCACTACCTCCCCACACTATATAACTGCACTACCTCCCCTCACTACATCACTACAGTACATCACTGCACTACCTCCCCACACTATATAACTGCACTACCTCCCCACCCTACATTACTACAGTACATCACTGCGCTACCTCCCCACACTACATAACTGTACTACCTACCCTCACTACATCACTACAGTACATCACTGCACTACCTCCCCACACTGTATAACTGCACTACCTACCCTCACTACATCACTACAGTACATCACTGCACTACCTCCCCACACTGTATAACTGCACTACCTACCCTCACTACATCACTACAGTACATCACTGCGCTACCTCCCCACACTATATAAATGCACTACCTCCCCACCCTACATTACTACAGTACATCACTGCGCTACCTCCCCACACTACATAACTGCACTACCTACCCTCAATACATCACTACAGTACATCACTACACTACCTCCCCACCCTACATTACTACAGTACATCACTGCGCTACCTCCCCACACTACATAACTGCACTACCTACCCTCTCAACATCACTACAGTACATCACTACACTACCTCCCCACACTACATAACTGCAGTACCTACCCTCACTACATCACTACAGTACGTCACTACACTACATCCCCACACTATATAACTGCACTACCTACCCTCACTACATCACTGCAGTACATCACTACACTACCTCCCAACACTATATAACTGCACTACCTACCCTCACTACATCACTACAGTACATCACTGCACTACCTCCCCACACTATATAACTGCACTACCTACCCTCGCTACATCACTACAGTACATCACTGCACTACCTCCCCACACTATATAACTGCACCACCTACCCTCACTACATCACTACAGTACATCACTGCACTACCTCCCCACACTATATAACTGCACTACCTACCCTCACTACATCACTACAGTACATCACTGCACTACCTCCCCACACTATATAACTGCACTACCTACCCTCACTACATCACTACAGTACATCACTGCACTACCTCCCCACACTATATAAATGCACTACCTACCCTCACTACATCACTACAGTACATCACTACACTACCTCCCCACACTATATAACTGCACTACCTACCCTCACTACATCACTACAGTACATCACTGCACTACCTCCCCACACTATATAACTGCACTACCTACCCTCACTACATCACTACAGTACATCACTGCACTACCTCCCCACACTATATAACTGCACTACCTACCCTCACTACATCACTACAGTACATCACAGCACTACCTCCCCACACTATATAACTGCACTACCTACCCTCACTACATCACTACAGTACATCACTGCACTACCTCTCCACACTATATAACTGCACTACCTACCCTCACTACATCACTACAGTACATCACTGCACTACTTCCCCACACTATATAACTGCACTACCTACCCTCACTACATCACTACAGTACATCACTGCACTACCTCCCCACACTACATAACTGCACTACCTACCCTCACTACATCACTACAGTACATCACTGCACTACCTCTCCACACTATATAACTGCACTACCTACCCTCACTACATCACTACAGTACATCACTACACTACCTCCCCACACTATATAACTGCACTACCTACCCTCACTACATCACTACAGTACATCACTGCACTACCTCCCTACACTATATAACTGCACTACCTACCCACCCTACATCACTACAGTACATCACTGCACTACCTCCCCACACTATATAACTGCACTACCTACCCTCAATACATCACTACAGTACATCACTACACTACCTCCCCACACTATATAACTGCACTACCTACCCTCACTACATCACTACAGTACATCACTGCACTACCTCCCCACACTATATAACTGCACTACCTACCCTCACTACATCACTACAGTACATCACTGCACTACCTCCCCTCACTATATAACTGCACTACCTACCCTCACTACATCACTACAGTACATCACTGCACTACCTCCCTACACTATATAACTGCACTACCTACCCTCACTACATCACTACAGTACATCACTGCACTACCTCCCCACACTATATAACTGCACTACCTACCCACCCTACATCACTACAGTACATCACTGCACTACCTCCCCACACTATATAACTGCACTACCTACCCTCACTACATCACTACAGTACATCACTGCACTACCTCCCCACACTATATAAATGCACTACCTACCCTCACTACATCACTACAGTACATCACTGCACTACCTCCCCACACTATATAACTGCACTAACTAACAACCCTACATCACTACAGTACATCACAGCACTACCTCCCCACACTATATAACTGCACTGCCTACCCTCACTACATCACTATAGTACATCACTGCACTACCTCCTCACACTGTATAACTGCACTACCTACCCTCACTACATCACTACAGTACATCACTGCACTACCTCCCCACACTATATAACTGCACTACCTACCCTCACTACATCACTACAGTACATCACTGCACTACCTCCCCACACTATATAACTGCACTGCCTACCCTCACTACATCACTACAGTACATCACTGCACTACCTCCCCACACTATATAACTGCACTGCCTACCCTCACTACATCACTACAGTACATCACTGCACTACCTCCCCACACTACATAACTGCACTACCTACCCTCACTACCTCACTACAGTACATCACTACACTATATAACTGCACTGCCTACCCTCACTACATCACTACAGTACATCACTGCACTACCTCCCCACACTACATAACTGCACTACCTACCCTCACTACATCACTACAGTACATCACTACACTACCTCCCCACACTATATAACTGCACTAAATAACAACCCTACATCACTACAGTACATCACTGCACTACCTCCCCACACTATATAACTGCACTACTTACCCACCCTACATCACTACAGTACATCACTACACTAGCTCCCCACACTATACAACAGCACTACCTACCCTCACTACATCACTACAGTACATCACTGCACTACCTCCCCTCACTATATAACTGCACTACCTCCCCTCCCTACATCACTACAGTACATCACTACACTACCTCCCCACACTATATAACATCACTACCTACCCTCACTACATCACTACAGTACATCACTACACTACCTCCCCACACTATACAACAGCACTACCTACCCTCACGACATCACTACAGTACATCACTGCACTACCTCCCCACACTACATAACTGCACTACCTCCCCTCCCTACATCACTACTGTACATCACTGCACTACCTCTTCACACTATATAACTGCACTACCTACACTCACTACATAACTACAGTACATCACTACACTACCTTTTCACACTATACAACAGCACTACCTACCCTCACTACATCACTACAGTACATCACAGCACTACCTCCCCACACTACATAACTGCACTACCTTCCCTCACTACATCACTACAGTACATCACTGCACTACCTCCCTACACTATATAACTGCACTACCTACCCTCACTACATCACTACAGTACATCACTGCACTACCTCCCCACACTACATAACTGCACTACCTTCCCTCACTACATCACTACAGTACATCACTGCACTACCTCCCTACACTATATAACTGCACTACCTACCCTCACTACATCACTACAGTACATCACTACACTACCTCTCCACACTATATAACTGCACTACCTACCCTCACTACATTACTACAGTACATCACTGCACTACCTCCCCACACTACATAACTGCACTACCTCCCCTCCCTACATCACTACAGTACATCACTGCACTACCTATTCACACTATATAACTGCACTACCTACACTCACTACATAACTACAGTACATCACTGCACTACCTCCCTACACTATATAACTGTGCTACCTACCCTCACTACATTACTACAGTACATCACTGCACTACCTCCCCACACTATATAACTGCACTACCTACCCTCACTACATCACTACAGTACATCACTGCACTACCTCCCCACACTATATAACTGCACTACCCACCCACCCTACATCACTACAGTACATCACTGCACTACCTCCCCACACTACATAACTGCACTGCCTACCCTCACTACATCACTACAGTACATCCCTACACTACCTCCCCACATTATATAACTGCACTACCTACCCTCACTACATCACTACAGTACATCACTGCACTACCTCCCCACACTATATAACTGCACTACCTCCCCACACTATATAACTGCACTACCTACCCTCACTACATCACTGCAGTATATCACTGCACTACCTCCCCACACTACATAACTGCACTACCTACCCTCACTACATCACTACAGTATATCACTGCACTACCTCCTCACACTATATAACTGCACTACCTTCCCTCACTACATCACTACAGTACATCATTGCACTACCTCCCCACACTATATAACTGCACTACCGACCCTCACTACATCACTACAGTACATCACTGCACTACCTCCCCACACTATATAACTGCACTACCTACCCTCACTACATCACTACACTACATCACTGCACTACCTCCCTACACTATATACCTGCGCTACCTACCCTCACTACATCACTACAGTACATCACTGCACTACCTCCCCACACTATATAACTGCACTGCCTACCCTCACTACATCACTACAGTACATCACTACACTACCTCCCCACACTTTACAACAGCACTACCTACCCTCACTACATCACTACAGTACATCACTGCACTACCTCCCCACACTATATAACTGCTCTTCCTCCCCTCCCTACATCACTACAGTACATCACTGCACTATCTCTTCACACTATATAACTGCACTACCTACCCTCACTACATCACTACAGTACATCACTGCACTACCTCCCCACACTATATAACTGCACTACCTACCCTCACTACATCACTACAGTACATCACTGCACTACCTCCCCACACTATATAACTGCACTACCTACCCTCACTACATCACTACAGTACATCACTGCACTACCTCCCCACACTATATAACTGCACTACCTACCCTCACTACATCACTACAGTACATCACTGCACTACCTCCCCACACTATATAACTGCACTACCTACCCTCACTACATCACTACAGTACATCACTGCACTACCTCCCTACACTATATAACTGCACTACCTACCCTCACTACATCACTACAGTACATCACTGCACTACCTCTCCACACTATATAACTGCACTACCTACCCACCCTACATCACTACAGTACATCACTGCACTACCTCCCCACACTATATAACTGCACTACCTTCCCTCACTACATCACTACAGTACATCACTGCACTACCTCCCCACACTATATAACTGCACTACCTACCCTCACTACATCTCTACAGTACATCACTACACTACCTCCCCACACTATATAACTGCACTACCTACCCTCACTACATCACTACAGTACATCACTGCTCTACCTCCCTACACTATATAACTGCGCTACCTACCCTCACTACATCACTACAGTACATCACTGCACTACCTCCCCACACTATATAACTGAACTACCTACCCACACTACATCACTACAGTACATCACTGCACTACCTCCCCACACTATATAACTGCACTACCTACCCTCACTACATCACTACAGTACATCACTGCACTACCTCCCCACACTATATAACTGCACTACCTACCCTCACTACATCACTAGAGTACATCACTACACTACCTCCCCACACTATATAACTGCACTACCTACCCACTCTACATCACTACAGTACCTCCCCACCCTACATTACTACAGTACATCACTGCGCTACCTCCCCACACTACATAACTGCAATACTTACCCACTCTACATCACTACAGTACCTCCCCACACTACATCACTGCACTACATCCCCACACTATATAACTGCACTACCAACCCTTACTACATCACTACAGTACATCACTGCACTACCTCCCCACACTATATAACTGCACTACCTACCCTCACTACATCACTGCACTACCTCCCCACACTATATAGCTGCACTACCTACACTCACTACATCACTACAATACATCACTACACTACCTCCCCACACTATATAACTGCACTACCTACCCACCCTACATCACTACAGTACATCACTGCACTACCTCTTCACACTATATAACTGCACTAACTACCCTCACTTCATCACTACAGTACATCACTGCACTTCCTCCCTACACTATATAACTGTGCAACCTACCCTCACTACATCACTACAGTACATCACTGCACTACCTCCCCACACTATATAACTGCACTACCTACCCTCACTACATCACTACAGTACATCACTGCACTACCTCCCCACGCTATATAACTGCACTACCTACCCTCACTGCATCACTACAGTACATCAATGCACTACCTCCTCACACTATATAACTGCACTACCTACCCTCACTGCATCACTACAGTACATCACTGCACTACCTCCCCACACTATATAACTGCACTACCTACCCTCACTACATCACTACAGTACATCACTGCGCTACCTCTCCACACTATATAACTGCACTACCTACCCTCACTGCATCACTACAGTACATCAATGCACTACCTCCTCACACTATATAACTGCACTACCTACCCTCACTGCATCACTACAGTACATCACTGCACTACCTCCCCACACTATATAACTGCACTACCTACCCTCACTGCATCACTACAGTACATCACTACACTACCTCCCCTCACTATATAACTGCACTACCTACCCTCACTACATCACTACTGTACATCACTGCACTACCTCCCCACACAATATAACTGCACTACCTACCCTCACTGCATCACTACAGTACATCACTGCACTACATCCCCACACTATATAACTGCACTACCTACCCACACTACATCACTACTGTACATCACTGCACTACCTCCTCACACTATATAACTGCACTACCTACCCTCACTACATCACTACAGTACATCACTGCACTACCTCCCCACACTATATAACTGCACTACCTACCCTCACTACATCACTACAGTACATCACTGCACTACCTCCCCACACTATATAACTGCACTACCTACCCACACTACATCACTACAGTACATCACTGCACTACCTCCCCACACTATATAACTGCACTACCTACCCTCACTACATCACTACAGTACATCACTGCACTACCTCCCCACACTATATAACTGCACTACCTACCCTCACTACATCACTACAGTACATCAATGCACTACCTCCCCTCACTATATAACTGCACTACCTACCCTCACTACATCACTACAGTACATCACTGCACTACCTCCCCACACTATATAACTGCACTACCTACCCTCACTACATCACTACAGTACATCACTACACTACCTCCCCACACTATATAACTGCACTACCTACCCACTCTACATCACTACAGTACATCACTACACTACCTCCCCACCCTACATTACTACAGTACATCACTGCGCTACCTCCTCACACTACATAACTGCAATACCTACCCACTCTACATCACTACAGTACCTCCCCACACTACATCACTGCACTACCTTCCCACACTATATAACTGCACTACCTACCCTCACTACATCACTACAGTACATCACTACACTACTTCCCCACACTATATAACTGCACTACCTAACCTCACTGCATCACTACAGTACATCACTGCACTACCTCCCCACACTATATAACTGCTCTACCTAACCTCACTACCTCACTACAGTACATCACTGCACTACATCCCCACACTATATAACTGCACAACCAACCCTTACTACATCACTACAGTACATCACTGCACTACCTCCCCACACTATATAACTGCACTACCTACCCTCACTACATCACTGCACTACCTCCCCACACTATATACCTGCACTACCTACCCTCACTACATCACTACAATACATCACTACACTACCTCCCCACACTATATAACTGCACTAACTAACAACCCTACATCACTACAGTACATCACTGCTCTACCTCCTCACACTATACAACAGCACTACCTACCCTCACTACATCTCTACAGTACATCACTGCACTACCTCCCCACACTATATAACTGCACTACCTACCCTCACTGCATCACTACAGTACATCACTGCGCTACCTCCCCACACTATATAACTGCACTACCTACCCTCATTGCATCACTACAGTACATCACTGCACTACCTCCTCACACTATATAACTGCACTACCTACCCTCACTGCATCACTACAGTACATCAATGCACTACCTCCTCACACTATATAACTGCACTACCTACCCTCACTGCATCACTACAGTACATCACTGCACTACCTCCCCACACTATATAACTGCACTACCTACCCTCACTACATCACTACAGTACATCACTGCGCTACCTCCCCACACTATATAACTGCACTACCTACCCTCACTGCATCACTACAGTACATCAATGCACTACCTCCTCACACTATATAACTGCACTACCTACCCTCACTGCATCACTACAGTACATCACTGCACTACCTCCCCACACTATATAACTGCACTACCTACCCTCACTGCATCACTACAGTACATCACTACACTACCTCCCCTCACTATATAACTGCACTACCTACCCTCACTACATCACTACTGTACATCACTGCACTACCTCCCCACACAATATAACTGCACTACCTACCCTCACTACATCACTACAGTACATCACTGCACTACCTCCCCACACTATATAACTGCACTACCTACCCTCACTACATCACTACAGTACATCACTACACTACCTCCCCACACTATATAACTGCACTACCTACCCACTCTACATCACTACAGTACATCACTACACTACCTCCCCACCCTACATTACTACAGTACATCACTGCGCTACCTCCCCACACTACATAACTGCAATACCTACCCACTCTACATCACTACAGTACCTCCCCACACTACATCACTGCACTACCTTCCCACACTATATAACTGCACTACCTTCCCTCACTACATCACTACAGTACATCACTACACTACTTCCCCACACTATATAACTGCACTACCTACCATCACTGCATCACTACAGTACATCACTGCACTACCTCCCCACACTATATAACTGCTCTACCTACCCTCACTACCTCACTACAGTACATCACTGCACTACATCCCCACACTATATAACTGCACAACCAACCCTTACTACATCACTACAGTACATCACTGCACTACCTCCCCACACTATATAACTGCACTACCTACCCTCACTACATCACTGCACTACCTCCCCACACTATATAGCTGCACTACCTACCCTCACTACATCACTACAATACATCACTACACTACCTCCCCACATTATATAACTGCACTAACTAACAACCCTACATCACTACAGTACATCACTGCTCTACCTCCTCACACTATACAACAGCACTACCTACCCTCACTACATCTCTACAGTACATCACTGCACTACCTCCCCATACTATATAACTGCACTACCTACCCTCACTACATCACTACAGTACATCACTGCACTACCTCCCCACACTATACAACAGCACTACCTACCCTCACTACATCACTACAGTACATCACTGCACTACCTCCCCACACTATATAACTGCACTACCTACCCACCCTACATCACTACAGTACATCACTGCACTACCTCTTCACACTATATAACTGCACTACCTACCCTCACTTCATCACTACAGTACATCACTGCACTACCTCCCCACACTGTATAACTGCACTACCTACCCTCACTACATCACTACAGTACATCACTGCACTACCTCCCCACACTATATAACTGCACTACCTACCCTCACAACATCACTACAGTACATCACTGCACTACCTCCCCACACTATATAACTGCACTACCTAACCTCACTACATCACTACAGTACATCACTGCACTACCTCCCCACACTATATAACTGCACTACCTACCCTCACTACATCACTACAGTACATCACTACACTACCTCCCCACACTACATTACTACAGTACATCACTGCACTACCTCCCCACACTATATAACTGCACTACCTACCCTCACTACATCACTACAGTACATCACTGCACTACCTCCCAACACTATATAACTGCACTACCTACCCTCACTACATCACTACAGTACATCACTGCACTACCTCCCCACACTATATAACTGCACTACCTAGCCTCACTACATCACTACAGTACATCACTGCACTACCTCCTCACACTATATAACTGCACTACCTACCCTCACTGCATCACTACAGTACATCACTACACTACCTCCCCACACTATATACCCTCACTGCATCACTACAGTACATCACTGCAGTACATCACTGCACTACCTCCCCACACTATATAACTGCACTACCTACCCACCCTACATCACTACAGTACATCACTGCACTACCTCACCACACTATATAACTGCATTACCTACCCACCCTACATCACTACAGTACATCACTGCACTACCTCCCCACACTATATAACTGCACTACCTACCCACCCAACATCACTACAGTACATCACTGCACTACCTCCCCACACTATATAACTGCACTACCTACCCTCACTACATCACTACAGTACATCACTGCACTACCTCCCCACACTATATAACTGCACTACCTACCCACTCTACATCACTACAGTACATCACTACACTACCTCCCCACACTATATAACTGCACTACCTACCCTCACTACATCACTACAGTACATCACTGCACTACCTCCCCACACTATATAACTGCACTACCTACCCTCACTACATCACTACAGTACATCACTACACTACCTCCCCACACTATATAACTGCACTACCTACCCTCACAACATCACTACAGTACATCACTGCACTACCTCTCCACACTATATAACTGCACTACCTACCCTCACTACATCACTACAGTACATCACTACACTACCTCCCCACACTATATAACTGCACTACCTACCCTCACAACATCACTACAGTACATCACTACACTACCTCTTCACACTATATAACTGCACTACCTACCCTCACTTCATCACTACAGTACATCACTGCACTAACTCCCCACACTACATAACTGCACTACCTACCCTCACTACATCACTACAGTACATCACTGCACTACCTCCCCACACTATATAACTGCACTACCTACCCTCACTACATCACTACAGTACATCACTACACTACCTCCCCACACTATATAACTGCACTACCTACCCTCACTACATCACTACAGTACATCACTGCACTACCTCCCCACACTATATAACTGCACTACCTACCCTCACTACATCACTACAGTACATCACTGCACTACCTCCCCACACTATATAACTGCACTACCTACCCTCACTACATCACTACAGTACATCACTGTACTACCTCCCCACACTATATAACTGCACTACCTACCCTCACTACATCTCTACAGTACATCACAGCACTACCTCCCCACACTATATAACTGCACTACCTACCCTCACTACATCACTACAGTACATCACTGCACTACCTCCCCACACTATATAACTGCACTACCTACCCTCACTACATCACTACAGCACATCACTGCACTACCTCCCCACACTATATAACTGCACTACCTACCCTCACTACATCACTACAGTACATCACTGCACTACCTCCCTACACTATATAACTGCACTACCTACCCTCACTACATCACTACAGTACATCACTACACTACCTCCCCACACTACATAACTGCACTACCTACCCTCACTACATCACTACAGTACATCACTGCACTACCTCCCCACACTATATAACTGCACTACCTACCCTCACTACATCACTACAGTACATCACTGCACTACCTCCCTACACTATATAACTGCAGTACCTACCCTCACTACATCACTACAGTACATCACTACACTACCTCCCCACACTATATAACTGCACTACCTACCCTCACTACATCACTACAGTACATCACAGCACTACCTCCCCACACTATATAACTGCACTACCTACCCTCACTACATCACTACAGTACATCACTGCACTACCTCCTCACACTATATAACTGCACTACCTACCCTCACTACATCACTACAGTACATCACAGCACTACCTCCCCACACTATATAACTGCACTACCTACCCTCACTACATCACTACAGTACATCACTGCACTACCTCCCTACACTATATAACTGCACTACCTACCCTCACTACATCACTACAGTACATCACTGCGTAACCTCCCCACACTATATAACTGCACTACCTACCCTCACTACATCACTACAGTACATCACAGCACTACCTCCCCACACTATATAACTGCACTACCTACCCTCACTACATCACTACAGTACATCACTGCACTACCTCCCCACACTATATAACTGCACTACCTACCCTCACTACATCACTACAGTACATCACTGCACTACCTCCCCACACTATATAACTGCTCTACCTACCCTCACTACATCACTGCACTACCTCCCCACACTATATAGCTGCACTAACTACCCTCACTACAATACATCACTACACTACCTCCCCACACTATATAACTGCACTAACTAACAACCCTACATCACTACAGTACATCACTGCTCTACCTCCTCACACTATACAACAGCACTACCTACCCTCACTACATCTCTACAGTACATCACTGCACTACCTCCCCACACTATATAACTGCACTACCTACCCACCCTACATCACTACAGTACATCACTGCACTACCTCTTCACACTATATAACTGCACTACCTACCCTCACTACATCTCTACAGTACATCACTGCACTACCTCCCCACACTATATAAATGCACTACCTACCCTCACTTCATCACTACAGTACATCACTGCACTACCTCCCCACACTGTATAACTGCACTACCTACCCTCACTACATCACTACAGTACATCACTGCACTACCTCCCCACACTATATAACTGCACTACCTACCCTCACAACATCACTACAGTACATCACTGCACTACCTCCCCATACTATATAACTGCACTACCTACCCTCACTACATCACTACAGTACATCACTGCACTACCTCCCCACACTATACAACAGCACTACCTACCCTCACTACATCACTACAGTACATCACTGCACTACCTCCCCACACTATATAACTGCACTACCTACCCACCCTACATCACTACAGTACATCACTGCACTACCTCTTCACACTATATAACTGCACTACCTACCCTCACTTCATCACTACAGTACATCACTGCACTACCTCCCCACACTGTATAACTGCACTACCTACCCTCACTACATCACTACAGTACATCACTGCACTACCTCCCCACACTATATAACTGCACTACCTACCCTCACAACATCACTACAGTACATCACTGCACTACCTCCCCACACTATATAACTGCACTACCTAACCTCACTACATCACTACAGTACATCACTGCACTACCTCCCCACACTATATAACTGCACTACCTACCCTCACTACATCACTACAGTACATCACTGCACTACCTCTCCACACTATATAACTGCACTACCTACCCTCACTACATCACTACAGTACATCACTACACTACCTCCCCACACTACATTACTACAGTACATCACTGCACTACCTCCCCACACTATATAACTGCACTACCTACCCTCACTACATCACTACAGTACATCACTGCACTACCTCCCAACACTATATAACTGCACTACCTACCCTCACTACATCACTACAGTACATCACTGCACTACCTCCCCACACTATATAACTGCACTACCTAGCCTCACTACATCACTACAGTACATCACTGCACTACCTCCTCACACTATATAACTGCACTACCTACCCTCACTGCATCACTACAGTACATCACTACACTACCTCCCCACACTATATACCCTCACTGCATCACTACAGTACATCACTGCAGTACATCACTGCACTACCTCCCCACACTATATAACTGCACTACCTACCCACCCTACATCACTACAGTACATCACTGCACTACCTCCCCACACTATATAACTGCACTACCTACCCACCCTACATCACTACAGTACATCACTGCACTACCTCCCCACACTATATAACTGCACTACCTACACACCCAACATCACTACAGTACATCACTGCACTACCTCCCCACACTATATAACTGAACTACCTACCCTCACTACATCACTACAGTACATCACTGCACTACCTCCCCACACTATATAACTGCACTACCTACCCACTCTACATCACTACAGTACATCACTACACTACCTCCCCACACTATATAACTGCACTACCTACCCACTCTACATCACTACAGTACATCACTACACTACCTCCCCACACTATATAACTGCACTACCTACCCTCACTACATCACTACAGTACATCACTGCACTACCTCCCCACACTATATAACTGCACTACCTACCCTCACTACATCACTACAGTACATCACTACACTACCTCCCCACACTATATAACTGCACTACCTACCCTCACAACATCACTACAGTACATCACTGCACTACCTCTCCACACTATATAACTGCACTACCTACCCTCACTACATCACTACAGTACATCACTACACTACCTCCCCACACTATATAACTGCACTACCTACCCTCACAACATCACTACAGTACATCACTACACTACCTCTTCACACTATATAACTGCACTACCTACCCTCACTACATCACTACAGTACATCACTGCACTAACTCCCCACACTACATAACTGCACTACCTACCCTCACTACATCACTACAGTACATCACTGCACTACCTCCCCACACTATATAACTGCACTACCTACCCTCACTACATCACTACAGTACATCACTACACTACCTCCCCACACTATATAACTGCACTACCTATCCTCACTACATCACTACAGTACATCACTGCACTACCTCCCCACACTATATAACTGCACTACCTACCCTCACTACATCACTACAGTACATCACTGTACTACCTCCCCACACTATATAACTGCACTACCTACCCTCACAACATCACTACAGTACATCACTGCACTACCTCTCCACACTATATAACTGCACTACCTACCCTCACTACATCTCTACAGTACATCACAGCACTACCTCCCCACACTATATAACTGCACTACCTACCCTCACTACATCACTACAGTACATCACTGCACTACCTCCCCACACTATATAACTGCACTACCTACCCTCACTACATCACTACAGTACATCACTGCACTACCTCCCTACACTATATAACTGCAGTACCTACCCTCACTACATCACTACAGTACATCACTACACTACCTCCCCACACTATATAACTGCACTACCTACCCTCACTACATCACTACAGTACATCACAGCACTACCTCCCCACACTATATAACTGCACTACCTACCCTCACTACATCACTACAGTACATCACTGCACTACCTCCTCACACTATATAACTGCACTACCTACCCTCACTACATCACTACAGTACATCACAGCACTACCTCCCCACACTATATAACTGCACTAACTACCCTCACTACATCACTACAGTACATCACTGCACTACCTCCCTACACTATATAACTGCACTACCTACCCTCACTACATCACTACAGTACATCACTGCGTAACCTCCCCACACTATATAACTGCACTACCTACCCTCACTACATCACTACAGTACATCACAGCACTACCTCCCCACACTATATAACTGCACTACCTACCCTCACTACATCACTACAGTACATCACTGCACTACCTCCCCACACTATATAACTGCACTACCTACCCTCACTACATCACTACAGTACATCACTGCACTACCTCCCCACACTATATATCTGCACTACCTACCCTCACTACATCACTACAGTACATCACTGCACTACCTCCCCACACTATATAACTGCACTACCTACCCTCACTACATCACTACAGTACATCACTACACTACCTCCCCACACTATATACCCTCACTGCATCACTACAGTACATCACTGCAGTACATCACTGCACTACCTCCCCACACTGTATAACTGCACTACCTACCCTCACTACATCACTACAGTACATCACTGCACTACCTCCCCACACTATATAACTGCACTACCTACCCACCCTACATCACTACAGTACATCACTGCACTACCTCCCCACACTATATAACTGCACTACCTACCCACCCAACATCACTACAGTACATCACTGCACTACCTCCCCACACTATATAACTGCACTACCTACCCTCACTACATCACTACAGTACATCACTGCACTACCTCCCCACACTATATAACTGCACTACCTACCCTCACTACATCACTACAGTACATCACTGCACTACCTCCCCACACTGTATAACTGCACTACCTACCCTCACTACATCACTACAGTACATCACTGCACTACCTCCCCACACTATATAACTGCACTACCTACCCTCACTACATCACTACAGTACATCACTGCACTACCTCCCCACACTATATAACTGCACTACCAACCCTTACTACATCACTACAGTACATCACTACACTACCTCTCCACACTATATAACTGCACTACCTACCCTCACTACATCACTACAGTACATCACTGCACTACCTCCCCACACTATATAACTGCACTACCAACCCTTACTACATCACTACAGTACATCACTACACTACCTCTCCACACTATATAACTGCACTACCAACCCTCACTACATCACTACAGTACATCACTGCACTACCTTCCCACACTATATAACTGCACTACCTACCCTCACTACATCACTACAGTACATCACTGCACTACCTTCCCACACTATATAACTGCACTACCTACCCTCACTACATCACTACAGTACATCACTACACTACCTCCCCACACTATATAACTGCACTACCTACCCACTCTACATCACTACAGTACCTCCCCACCCTACATTACTACAGTACATCACTGCGCTACCTCCCCACACTACATAACTGCAATACTTACCCACTCTACATCACTACAGTACATCACTACACTACCTCCCCACACTATAAAACTGCACTACCTACCCTCACTACATCACTACAGTACATCACTACACTACCTCCCCACACTACATAACTGCACTACCTACCCTCACAACATCACTACAGTACATCACTGCACTACCTCTCCACACTATATAACTGCACTACCTACCCTCACTACATCACTACAGTACATCACTACACTACCTCCCCACACTATAAAACTGCACTACCTACCCTCACTACATCACTACAGTACATCACTACACTACCTCCCCACACTATATAACTGCACTACCTACCCTCACTACATCACTACAGTACATCACTGCACTACCTCCCCACACTATATAACTGCACTACCTACCCTCACTACATCACTACAGTACATCACTACACTACCTCCCCACACTATATAACTGCACTACCTACCCTCACTACATCACTACAGTACATCACTGCACTACCTCCCCACACTATATAACTGCACTACCTACCCTCACTACATCACTACACTACATCACTGCACTACCTCCCCACACTACATAACTGCACTACCTACCCTCACTACATCACTACAGTACATCACTGCACTACCTCCCCACACTATATAACTGCACTACCTACCCTCACTACATCACTACAGTACATCACTACACTACCTCCCCACGCTACATAACTGCACTACCTACCCTCACTACATCACTACAGTACATCACTGCACTACCTCCCCACACTACATAACTGCACTACCTACCCTCACTACATCACTACAGTACATCACTACACTACCTCCCCACACTATATAACTGCACTACCTACCCTCACTACATCACTACAGTACATCACTGCACTACCTCCCCACACTATATAACTGCACTACCTACCCTCACTACATCACTACAGTACATCACAGCACTACCTCCCCACACTATATAACTGCACTACCTACCCTCACTACATCACTACAGTACATCACAGCACTACCTCCCCACACTATATAACTGCACTACCTACCCTCACTACATCACTACAGTACATCACTGCACTACCTCTCCACACTATATAACTGCACTACCTACCCTCACAACATCACTACAGTACATCACTGCACTACCTCCCCACACTATATAACTGCACTACCTACCCTCACTACATCACTACAGTACATCACTACACTACCTCCCCACGCTACATAACTGCACTACCTACCCTCACTACATCACTACAGTACATCACTGCACTACCTCCCCACACTATATAACTGCACTACCTACCCTCACTACATCACTACAGTACATCACTGCACTACCTCCCCACACTACATAACTGCACTACCTACCCTCACTACATCACTACAGTACATCACTGCACTACCTCCCCACACTATATAACTGCACTACCTACCCTCACTACATCACTACAGTACATCACTGCACTACCTCCCCACACTATATAACTGCACTACCTACCCTCACTACATCACTACAGTACATCACAGCACTACCTCCCCACACTATATAACTGCACTACCTACCCTCACTACATCACTACAGTACATCACTGCACTACCTCTCCACACTATATAACTGCACTACCTACCCTCACTACATCACTACAGTACATCACTGCACTACCTCCCTACACTATATAACTGCACTACCTACCCTCACTACATCACTACAGTACATCACTACACTACCTCCCCACGCTACATAACTGCACTACCTACCCTCACTACATCACTACAGTACATCACTGCACTACCTCCCCACGCTACATAACTGCACTACCTACCCTCACTACATCACTACAGTACATCACTGCACTACCTCCCCACACTATATAACTGCACTACCTACCCTCACTACATCACTACAGTACATCACTGCACTACCTCCCCACACTATATAACTGCACTACCTACCCTCACTACATCACTACAGTACATCACTACACTACCTCCCCACGCTACATAACTGCACTACCTACCCTCACTACATCACTACAGTACATCACTGCACTACCTCCCCACACTACATAACTGCACTACCTACCCTCACTACATCACTACAGTACATCACAGCACTATCTCCCCACACTATATAACTGCACTACCTACCCTCACTACATCACTACAGTACATCACTGCACTACCTCTCCACACTATATAACTGCACTACCTACCCTCACTACATCACTACAGTACATCACTGCACTACCTCCCTACACTATATAACTGCACTACCTACCCT
Organism: Taudactylus pleione; assembly: GCA_031769625.1. Taxonomy (NCBI): domain Eukaryota; kingdom Metazoa; phylum Chordata; class Amphibia; order Anura; family Myobatrachidae; genus Taudactylus; species Taudactylus pleione. The sequence goes on from JAUIMM010001290.1 coordinate 1,226,444, forward strand.
CACTACATCACTACAGTACATCACAGCACTACTTCCCTACACTATATAACTGCACTACCTACCCTCACTATATAACTGCACTACCTACCCTCACAACATCACTACAGTACATCACTACACTACCTCTTCACACTATATAACTGCACTACCTACCCTCACTACATCACTACAGTACATCACTGCACTACCTCCCTACACTATATAACTGTACTACCTACCCTCACTACATCACTACAGTACATCACTGCACTACCTCCCCACACTATATAACTGCACTACCTACCGACACTACCTCACTAATAATAATAATAATAGTGATAAAAATATATTTTAATAGTATTAATTATGATAATGCTAATAGATTGTTCGTTAAATACCCCATAAAATGTTTCTGCTGAACATTTCTCATCCACCGGGATCTTCCAGCCGAGCAGAGGCAGCAACTTTGTAATGAGGTACTTGTGACGGTGCAGCCTGCAATCTCTATGTTATAATAAACACAATTCTCTCCCATTGCCGCTCACTCTTAACCTTAGCAAAAGTAAATATCAGCTTATTATGGAGCTCTAGGCAAAGAAACAGAACCTGAGACATGGCCCCTCTCACTCATTCATTATCCTCCCGCTCTCTGCAGCTCACAGCAAGGTTTCTCAGAAGTTAATGTCTTTATTTAAATATGTTACATTTAGTCGCTTAGTTATAGAGCGTTTTAAAATACATTGTCCCCCAATGCATTGCACACACATTACCTGATATACAGATATACACAGTCCTGCAATGAATTGCACACACATTACCTGTTATACTATACAGAGTCCTGCAATACGTTGCACACATCCTGCAATACGTTGCTGATTGCTTGATTAATAACAGTACTAATACTGTAACTATAAACACAATTAAATCAAAGAAATAAAAATAATCTTTAAAAAAAAAGCCTCCAATTCCCAATGAGATTTTTCAAATAGAAACTAAATCCAAACAGCAAATCAAAGGCATCAGGAGATTATAAGAGATTTTAGGCAGCGTAACAGCCTAGTTGAAGTTGATCATTATTAATTATATGATTATATGATTAGATGATAGTACTCTGTATCTATGGAGAAATGGAAACCAGGAAATGGAAACTAGATGAGAAACTGATAATGGATGACTATATAAGATATAAAAGAGCTTGCAAAGTATAATAATATACACTGCCTATCAAACACACACAATCTTGGTAAAACCCATAATGAGAAGAGGTGCACGATGAAATTGTACTTGGTCGCATCTACCCACCCTAATGTATATTAAAATGGACATGCACAGATTAACAAATCAAGCACTTCAGCGATAGGGACAGCCACGTTTGTGGCTAAAGTGCTTGGTTTGTTTGGTCCCACACAAACTAAGCTATCAATGGGCTAAAGGTGGCTAACAGTGTCGTTATTCATCACCCTCATCACTGTTGTTAATATCATCATCATCACACAATATTAGCTCATTCCCACTGGAAATCACCATTAAAGAAGTCTCTGTACTTTGTTGTAACTGGTGGCAAAGGTCTACCTCATAGAATTTGTAGTTCATTTTTATGAACATCATTTTTTCCACATTTTTTTGGAAGTAGCCTCCAATGCTGATTGCTCACAAGGTTCCTGGCTGGGCACTCTTTCTGAGTACACATTAGAGGGTGTACAGCTTTAGTAAAGCAAAGCTAGTTTGTACAAGGGACTCCAAATTATTTTTTTTCCTCCCAGTATTCACAAAAGGGTCTATGTGACATGCTAATTTGTACATTATAATCCTTTACCATTCTATTGATGTCAATAATTGTGGGCAATTCTTTTTAGCCTGACAAGATATAATAATGTTTTACTCTGGTGCATTGAATTGATTTATCATCACCAGTGCATCTCTTGTAAAAGGGTAGTATTTTCCTGCCAGCAGCATTTGCAGGAGAAACTAAAGCAGGAGATGATAACTTGCTTGCCTGGAGCTCTTTGCATCTTTTTAGATCTATGTCAGTTGGAAAGAAAGATATTACATCCGACTTAAACCTAGGATCATGCATGGTTGACAAAATGTACTGATCCAACATACCTAATAGAATCACTTAGTTTCATCTCCTCCTTTAGCTTCTCTAGCTGCTTTCCAGAAGTTTTATTGAGGGTATGATCTGACTAACTTAATTTGTTATAATTTCAAATAGTTTTAGTTTTGCAGACTATGATACTGCTACTGCTGAAGTTGGTAGAACCACCTAGTGGTCTGTCACAGTCATTTAGTCTTTAGTTTTACCAGTACTACTTGGCACCTATCTATATTTAATGGATCGATGGTACAATGGCATTTTCTATGTTAAGAATACCTTTTTTTAATGTCCTGGTACAGATGAGGAATTGCTGTTCTCAACTAATTAAAACCAGAAGCATTGAATGAGGATATTGGAGTCATATCTAATGCTGACATAGCTGTCACAGCTTCAGTGATCTGCTATGCAACAGGATGGCGGCTGTTAAACTTGGTTCCTCTTGCAAATGATTGTTTCACAGTCAATTGTTGTTTGAAACTACTAGGGTTGTATTTACTAAAGGTTGATATATATCAATTTTGATCTATTTAAAATCAATGAAGAGTTATCAAAGTTGATCAACCAATGTTGTGTTTCCTGGGATAAAACACAGATTTGTGAACATACATTATTTTGATTTGTTTTTGTAAGTGTTAGTAAATGTGTGATTTAGCCCCAGAAACACATCATCAAAGTTGATCTGCCTTTAGTTAATATACTGCTTAGTCTTTTTTGTCCTCTTCTGTTATGTAAATTCACTACAAGCAACAGGAGCAGTGCTAGCGCACAAGGATTCTTCTTGGGAATCCTTGGATAAGGGAGGAGTTAGCCTTTTCAAATTAAATGCAGGAACACTACCGCTGATCATTAATGAGGAGTTTGATGATGAAGGTGTTGGCAGTAGAGATTGCACATTCTAGGATATATCCATGCTGCTGGTAGCTAATGCTGGACTGTTTGTTATTATTTTACAGGTTTTTCAGATTTTGATAAATAATTAGCATGAACTCACTGCAAGTGATGTATCTGGGAGTTGGTGCCTAGTTTGTAAACATCCATACCTCTACCCACTTTGGCATCTCAAATGGTACAAAAATTGACAAATGTCATCAGAATTTGGACAAAAATGATTCCACATGGAAGAGTTGGCTTTTTGGTCTTATGACTAGCCATGACAATGTACTTTTTCTTATCACTGGCAATAAGTGCTGCCCACTGGTGGGGGACTAGCACAAACATCTTCCTCCTCTTCAGTTTTATCAACTTCTTCTTTTCCAACACATCCATCAACATCCTCATTAGCATCAGATGTAAAAAAAAACCCACATCCTATTGCACTTCCACAGTAGCATCTTCAATTTCTATGTCACCATCTTTACCTTTATCATCATCTTTACCATCCTCACATTTGCAGGGGGTTCAGAAATGGTGACAGGAGGTGTCTCCACAATTACAGTGTCAGAAATGTCACACTCACACATAGCACTTGTGGACACCTTAGACTCTCCTCGGGAATCTGTGCAGTCTGTAAACACAGTTTGTTCTTTAGCGTTAGTGTTCTTTATCTGCACTGATTTGCCTATTTTAAATGTGATAGATCTAGACTCAGAGCGAGAAGTAGTTGCATGCAACGTTATAGAAGATGCCTGACTGTATTTAACACCAGCTTCCTGGCTTATAGTTAGACAGACAGACAGAGACAGACAGAGACAGACAGAGACAGACAGAGACAGACAGATAGATAGACAGATATGAGATAGATAGATATGAGATATATATGAGATAGATAGATATGAGATAGATAGAGAGATATGAGATAGATAGTTATGAGATAGATAGATATGAGATAGATAGATAGATAGATAGATCGATATGTGATAGATATAAGATAGATACATATGAGATAGATAGATAGATAGATAGATAGATAGATATGAGATACTGTAGATAGATTTGAAATAGATAGACAGATATTAGATAGATAGATATGACATAGATAAATAGATAGATAGATAGATAGATAGATAGATAGATAGATAGATACATATGAGATAGACAGACAGATTGATGGATGGATGGATAGATATGAGATAGATAGATAGATAGATAGATAGATAAATGAAAGAAGCCTAAGACATGAACAATATAAAATTATTTCTCAAATTTGCCATTGGTTGAATACAGTAAATCAGAAACATCAGCATGTACCAGAGAATATAGGACTATACTGTATGAAGCAAATCATAAAATTCTGACCCACAACCCAATGTGACAAGTTAGACTATCCCACGTTGTGCCACATAATTAACTGTCTTTTTTTACTAAACAGGGATTGTGCGTATTCTGCCACAAACCTGTGTTACACTAATGGTCCTGTCATACGTGAGCTCTCCTGTCACAGAGCACCAGCTGCACTAACCTTCCAGTGTAACCTCTGTAATGAGAGACACAGAAACTGGAGATACAGAGATGTCGCCTCATTACAGCAGAAGAACCATCGCTGCCAGCAGAGGCTCATTCCTGACGCTTTCATGATAATGAATATATATTTATAATTGAGGGAGTTGATCAATAGACACATGTAAGATCATTAAATCTAAATGACTTTAACATTTCATCCTTATCAGACGTAGCAGAATGGTGCAGCCACTGGGGTTATTAGATTCATCATTAGGTGCAGTATACTTTCCAGTCCTAACCTTTCTATGCAAATAGCACACATCCACCAGCCAAACATATGCCGTAGGTCTCACTATATTGCACAATATAAATTACATTTTACTTTGAAACAATTAAATTCCTATAAATCATCTTCTACAGTTCCCCAGGTATCTGAGCGCTAATATTAGTGGTGGGAAGTCATTCTTATTCAGCGCCCAGTCTATGTTACAAGGATAAAGTTAGGAGGAGAGATAGGAATGTTTAATTTGCGGCTATTCTATCTCTGTAATTGTCCGTTCGGATAATGTCTGGAACAATGAGAATCAATCTTTTTTTTTTTCCATTTTTTTTCCCTGGGAGCCAAGTGACAAGAGGTACGAGATTTGGCCATTACTCGGAAAGAATTTCATTTAAATTAAGGTAAAAAGGAAAAAAAAAGTTAAATCCGTGATAGCAGAGACTTGGCAGAAAAATAGTCTTTCCTGTCTCTAGTCAGGAGCGTATCTGTAATGGGTGCAGGGTGTGCGGTGCACACGGGCCCCTGGGTCCAGGGGGGCCCACACTGCCCACCCTGCATCCATATTACTTACAACTTACCGCTCCGAGGTCCAGCCCGGGTGTCATCGCTGTACAAAAAGCCAGAAAAATGGCCGCCACTGTCATTCTTCTGATGTTTTGCGCATGCGCAGTAGACTCTACTAATGCTCCTGTGGCTGGCCAGCCATGTTAGTTGGCTGCCGGCCGCTGGGAAGAGAGGAGGGGGCCCCGGACTGGGAATGCACACGGCCCCCTCCTCTCTAAAGATGCCCCTGTCTCTAGTGTAGAATTTTTTTAATGAACATACGGCATAACTCAGTGGATGAAGCTGATGGGCAAGAATATTGCTAATGCCAACAGGAGGCGCTTGAATGGAAAAGACGCCCCCTGCTGGCATCTCAGACCTGTTGCCTGAGGGCCTGATTCAGCAGCTTACACAATGGCGCTTATGGACGCAGATCGAGTGATTGTTTTGCCATCACGCATGCATATAAGCCGCAGTGCGCATGCCCAGCAATCGCATTTCAATTACGGACACCAAGAGGAATTCTTTGCAAAGTGACAGGCTGTTGGCATTTGGGGGTGGTGACAGGGGGGTGGTTGTAAAAAAGCCGGTGTGTCTGTCTGTTTGAACTAGAGATGTGCAGTCTCGGATCCATTCCGATTTTCCCGCCAATTTTGGATTTTTCCAGCTAAATTTCGGGGCTCAGAAAGAGGCAAAACGTCATCTTTCAGGGACAAACTGGTTCTCTGCGCCTAACAATCAGGCAGGGTAACAATAGCTCCCACCTTTTACTTCCCATCACACACAAGAAGAGACGGCTCCTCCGATTGGCAGAAGCGTTTTGGCCGCATTCAGTAGGACATTCTGTGCCTGATATTGAGCTGATAGTGGAACACTCATTGACCGCAGCACAAGAATAAACGCAATAGTTGCTGCGACAAAAGATCCAGCCGCTGCTGCAATGGCGTCCACCTCTGAGTCCTGCCTACAAATTGGCAATCTAATAACGCAATGTGGCAATTTAATAATGCAATGTGGTAATCTAATAACGCAATGTGGTAATCTAATAATGCAATGTGGCAATTTAATAATGCAATGTGGTAATCTAATAACGCAATGTGGTAATCTAATAACGCAATGTGGTAATCTAATAATGCAATGTGGCAATTTAATAATGCAATGTGGTAATCTAATAATGCAATGTGGCAATTTAATAATGCAATGTGGTAATCTTATAATGCAATGTGGTAATCTTATAATGCAATGTGGTAATCTAATGATGCAATGTGGCAATGTAATAATGCAATGTGGCAATGTAATAATGCAATGTGGCAATGTAATAATGCAATGTGGTAATCTAATAATGCAATGTGGCAATGTAATAATGCAATGTGGCAATCTAATAACGCAATGTGGTAATCTAATAATGCAATGTGGTAATCTAATAATGCAAACTGGGAATCTAATAACGCAATGTGGCAATCTAATAATGCAATGTGGCAATCTAATAATGCAAAGTGTAATCTAATAATGCAATGTGGCAATGTAATAATGCAATGTGGCAATGTAATTATGCAAAGTGGCAATGTAATAATGAAATGTGGCAATGTAATAATGCAATGTGGCAATCTAATAAAGCAATGTGGTAAACTAATAATGCAATGTGGTAATCTAATAATGCAAACTGGGAATCTAATAACGCAATGTGGCAATCTAATAATGCAATGTGGCAATCTAATAATGCAAAGTGTAATCTAATAATGCAATGTGGCAATCTAATAATGCAATGTGGCAATGTAATAATGCAAAGTGGTAATCTAATAATGCAAAGTGTAATCTAATAATGCAATGTGGCAATCTAATAATGCAATGTGGCAATGTAATAATGCAAAGTGGTAATCTAATAATGCAAAGTGGCAATGTAATAATGCAAAGTTATTAATCTAATAATGCAATGTGGTAATCTAATAATGCAAAGTGGTAATCTAATAACGCAATGTGGCAATGTAATAATGCAAAGTGGTAATCAAATACTGCAAAGTGGTAATCTAATAATACAATGTGGCAATGTAATAATGCAATCTGGCAATCTAATAATGCAAAGTGTAATCTAATAATGCCATGTGGCAATCTAATAATACAATCTGGCAATCTTATAATGCAATGTGGCAATATAATAATGCAATGTGGTAATTTTATAATGCAATGTGGCAATGTAATAATGCAATGTGGAAATGTAATAATGCAATGTGGCAATGTAATAATGCAATGTGGTAATCTAATAATGCAATGTGGTAATCTAATAATGCAATGTGGCAATGTAATAATACAATCTGGCAATCTAATGCAATATGGCAATCTAATAATACAATGTGGCAATCTACTAATGCAATGTGGCAATGTAATAATACAATGTGGCAATCTACTAATGAAATGTGGCAATCTCATAATCTGTCACTTTTTGAATGGAATGAAACGATGAGAACATTTGTTGCATATAAGAAATGCATTTAGGGGATTAGGAGAAAAATTTTAAATAAAATTAGTTTCTAGCAATTTGTGATATACTGTATATTACATTGATTTCTTTGTCTTACTTATTAAAACAGCATTTTTAGTGCTCTGGATGTGTCTGTAGGCTGAGGAATAATTTATATCCGTATGTGAAAGAAATAGCTAAATCTATTTATGGAATTTGTAAGCTACATGTGAAGCAAACTGGAAAGTATTAAATAAGCGAAATGTATTCTGCTACCATTTAACTATTTGGCGAGTGAGGGCGGATTTATTAGTGGGTGAAAATTCTCTGACTAAACTACACCACGGGCCTTATTTATCAACAAGTGAGAAAACCTGTTGCGTATGATAATGGTGCTCCAGCCAATCAGCTCCCAACTGTCATCTGTTTGAAAAGTAGCATGTGGCTGATTGGCTGAAGCCGCATTTATCATACGCAATGAGTTTTATTGCTCATTGTGAGTGATAGAACTCATTGATAAATAAGGCACAATGATTTTTGTTATAAGAATCTTTTTTAACCCTGCGTCATTGTGGTGGAAAGTTGTTACACGGACGTTGAGGTTGGTCATTATGACACCGATATATTTTATGACTGATTTTAACATTTTAATGATGATTTTAGAAGATTATTAGTATAATTGGAGTAATGAACTATCGAATGAGGTATTTTGGTAAAATAAAAAGTCGTAGAGAATAGAGAAGGAACTTTTTAAAATTTGTATAACTTCTATGTTATTGCGAATATCTTAACAAAAATGAACTTTTCATCTAAAATGAAATTTTTTCTTTGACTTAAGTATGACAACTTTGAAAATTAAAACAATAACTAAAAAAAAAATTGTTACTCCGGCATTGAGGTTGGGCATCAATACCTCTTTGGAGTTTGTGATAATCTAGTTCTCTGCGCTGACACCGGCTGACTGAGTGGGAGTGTGAAACGGGTTTGGAGGGGTCTTAACTTCAGCTACTGAGAGGTTTGGCAACGTCGCATAACTAAGTAAAAAGTTACAAGTAATTTAAAACGCCCTGGGTCGTTATGACCTGACCTCAATGACGCTGGGTTAAAAAATTATAGATCATTTGAATAAAACATTTTATGTGTAAAAGATTTTATTTATTTTTAATAATCTTTTTTTGTTGCTTTTTTATATATATTTGGTGATTCTGCAGAGACAGGTCAGACAAACTAGTTCACTATTCCTCACCGCCACAGGCCAATAATATCTGAGCAGCTGAGTGCGAATAATGCAGGTGGTAAAACGTCACTATTTGCACTATTCGGCTACAGTATGTCTCCACACCATGGCTCCATACATATACGCACACACTGCGGTCTTTGGAAATGCCCCTGGACAATTGGTCTGCTTCTAATACAGTACTGCAGTGCCTATCCAGCTGGAGGGTTGTGCGAGTTATAATGTCACATAAAATAACAGAATACTACACTTTATCACCACCCTTTATAAATGTAAACTTAACCATCTGCTAGAATAATGCTCTGTGTAGCCCCATCCATGAGGCTTACCTAAGACAGTCAAATAGTTAGCGCTCTAGTAAATAGAATAGATCGTTACAGTGAGGGGACATTGGGGCCATAGATAGTACATGTCTTACGTTTCCGGTTTCAAAGATTTTTATACATTTGTTAAAGTGAAACAAAACTTCCTCATAGAAAAAGCCCATGGAAAGTATGTGTCAATGTATGATTAGCACTGTATCCAGGGGCCCGTGTGCACCTTGAGCCCATTATAAAGACGCCTATGACTGCACCGGGGGACATTTATTAATACATGCAGAAAAATATTATACACTACAGCCCAAGTTAAACAATGTTGATTTATGTGTGTGGGTGCTCAGGGGGAGATGTACTAAGACTTGGTGAGAGATAAATGGTATAGAGATAAACTACCAACCGATCAGCTCCAAGTGTAAGAAGCAACAGAATATGTTGGCGCTATAAACATACGGTAGATGTTAATATATAAATAACTGGATCCTCAGAGCAGTCACCCAGTTATACGGGGAACGGGGTCTTTGGAGAGGTAGGTGACCCTTATCTCTATGGATAATATAGCTTTCAGTGGCAGCTGAGAAAGTCATAGTTACCTCTGGGATAAGTGTACATATAATAAATAAGCCCATAATACTCTTTTTAGTCTATCCTGCCGGGTATACGGAATCAGACTAAACAAAACGTGAAGGAATAGGATCATCAGAACTAAACGTCTTTTCTAATAAAGTCATTGAAAACTTCAACTATAATCAACAAACAAAATAAATCTCTTTGATCGTTAAGGTGAACACAAAGCTCGTTTACTGTGTCTGTGCAAACAAACATGTTAAATGATGATTTTCCCGTAATGGCCTCTCCCGGGACGCTGACATGCGTTTCTCTGAATGTTTTCCCTGTGTAGGGAATGACGGAGCAGAGACATCTGTATGTTGGATGCACCATTAGGGAAGGAGCTTGTGCTGTTTGTTTTGGGCAGAGAGTATAAAACCTCATTAAATATTTATCACACTCTTTGCATTAATATGATCTAAGAGATATAACCACACAGAGGATACTCCAGGCGCTGGCAGGTGGATTCTACCAAACAAACCTCATCAATATATTACCTGCATCGCTACAGAACGTGAGACGGGTCTATCAATGAGCTGTGTCACACAGCAGAGTCTCCTCTCTCACACAGGAACTATTTACCTCCCAACTTTTATGTATCAGGATGAGGGACATCTCTCGGGCCTAAGGCGCGCACTCCCGATAAGGGGACAGGCCCTTGCATAAAGGGGATGGCGCCACAGGGAAATTTGGGTGGAACCTCACGGCACCCACGTCCACGTCATTGTGGGGACATGTACAGCACTCTCCGAGATTCTGGGCCAGGGGCAAATGCAGGATTTTTAGAGGGGGTGGGTCCACAAATGCTTGATTTTAGAGTCCAATCTCTGAAGAGGACATAATTAGCACTTATCCAGCTTCAATAAGCGTCATACAAGGTGTAGTATGTGTCATAATTCCAGCATATACAGGACCAGAGATCACAGTAACCCATTATATGTGTCCTACATAGTGTATTGTGTGTCATAATTCCAGCATATACAGGACCAGTGATCACAGTAACCCATTATATGTGTCATACATAGTGTATTGTGTGTCATAATTACAGCATATACAGGACCAGCGATCACAGTAACCCATTATATGTGTCATACATAGTGTATTGTGTTACATAATTCCAGCATATACTGGACCAGCGATCACAGTAACCCATTATATGTGTCATACATAGTGTATTGTGTGTCATAATTCCAGCATATACAGGCCCAGCGATCACAGTAACCCATTATATGTGTCATACATAGTGTATTGTGTATCATAATTCCAGCATATACAGGACCAGTGATCACAGTGAGCCATTATATGTGTCATACATAGTGTATTGTGTGTCATAATTTCAGCATATACAGGACCAGTGATCACAGTAACCAATATATGTGTCATACATAGTGTATTGTGTGTCATAATTCCAGCATATATAGGAGCAGTGATCACTGTAACCCATTATATGTGTCATACATAGTGTATTGTGTGTCATAATTCCAGCATATACAGGACCAGTGATCACAGTGAGCCATTATATGTGTCATACATAGTGTATTGTGTGTCATAATTCCAGCATATACAGGACCAGTGATCACAGTAACCCATTATATGTGTCATACATAGTGTATTGTGTATCATAATTCCAGCAAATACAGGACCAGAGATCACAGTGAGCCATTATATGTGTCATACATAGTGTATTGTGTGTCATAATTCCAGCATATATAGGACCAGTGATCACAGTAACCCATTATATGTGTCATACATAGTGTATTGTGTGTCATAATTCCAGCATATACAGGAGCAGCGATCACAGTAACCATTATATGTGTCATACATAGTGTATTGTGTTACATAATTACAGCATATACAGGACCAGCGATCACAGTAACCCATTATATGTGTCATACATAGTGTATTGTGTGTCATAATTCCAGCATATACAGGACCAGCGATCACAGTAACCCATTATATGTGTCCTACATAGTGTATTGTGTGTCATAATTCCAGCATATACAGGAAAAGCGATCACAGTAACCCATTATATGTGTCATTCATAGTGTATTGTGTGTCATAATTCCAGCATATACAGGACCAGTGATCACAGTAACCCATTATATGTGTCATACATAGTGTATTGTGTGTCATAATTACAGCATATACAGGACCAGCGATCACAGTAACCCATTATATGTGTCATACATAGTGTATTGTGTTACATAATTCCAGCATATACTGGACCAGCGATCACAGTAACCCATTATATGTGTCATACATAGTGTATTGTGTGTCATAATTCCAGCATATACAGGCCCAGCGATCACAGTAACCCATTATATGTGTCATACATAGTGTATTGTGTATCATAATTCCAGCATATACAGGACCAGTGATCACAGTGAGCCATTATATGTGTCATACATAGTGTATTGTGTGTCATAATTTCAGCATATACAGGACCAGTGATCACAGTAACCAATATATGTGTCATACATAGTGTATTGTGTGTCATAATTCCAGCATATATAGGAGCAGTGATCACTGTAACCCATTATATGTGTCATACATAGTGTATTGTGTGTCATAATTCCAGCATATACAGGACCAGTGATCACAGTGAGCCATTATATGTGTCATACATAGTGTATTGTGTGTCATAATTCCAGCATATACAGGACCAGTGATCACAGTAACCCATTATATGTGTCATACATAGTGTATTGTGTATCATAATTCCAGCAAATACAGGACCAGAGATCACAGTGAGCCATTATATGTGTCATACATAGTGTATTGTGTGTCATAATTCCAGCATATATAGGACCAGTGATCACAGTAACCCATTATATGTGTCATACATAGTGTATTGTGTGTCATAATTCCAGCATATACAGGAGCAGCGATCACAGTAACCATTATATGTGTCATACATAGTGTATTGTGTTACATAATTACAGCATATACAGGACCAGCGATCACAGTAACCCATTATATGTGTCATACATAGTGTATTGTGTGTCATAATTCCAGCATATACAGGACCAGCGATCACAGTAACCCATTATATGTGTCATACATAGTGTATTGTGTGTCATAATTCCAGCATATACAGGACCAGCGATCACAGTAACCCATTATATGTGTCATACATAGTGTATTGTGTGTAATAATTCCAGCATATACAGGACCGGTGATCACAGTAACCTATTATGTGTGTCATACATAGTGTAATGTGTGTAATAATTCCAGCATATACAGGACCAGTGATCACAGTAACCCATTATATGTGTCATACATAGTGTATTGTGTGTCATAATTCCAGCATATACAGGACCAGCGATCACAGTAGCCATTATATGTGTCATACATAGTGTATTGTGTGTCATATATCCAGCATATACAGGACCAGTGATCACAGTAACCCATTATATGTGTCATACATAGTGTATTGTGTGTCATAATTCCAGCATATACAGGACCGGTGATCACAGTAACCCATTATATGTGTCATACATAGTGTAATGTGTGTCATAATTCCAGCATATACAGGACCAGTGATCACAGTAACCCATTATATGTGTCAAACATAGTGTATTGTGTGTCATAATTCCAGCATATACAGGACCAGCGATCACAGTAGCCCATTATATGTGTCATACATAGTGTATTGTGTGTCATAATTCCAGCATATACAGGACCAGTGATCACAGTAACCCATTATATGTGTCATACATAGTGTATTGTGTATCATAATTCCAGCATATACAGGACCAGTGATCACAGTAACCCATTATATGTGTCATACATAGTGTATTGTGTGTCATAATTCCAGCATATACAGGACCAGCGATCACAGTAACCCATTATATGTGTCATACATAGTGTATTGTGTGTCATATATCCAGCATATACAGGACCAGTGATCACAGTAACCCATTATATGTGTCATACATAGTGTATTGTGTGTCATAATTCCAGCATATACAGGACCAGTGATCACAGTAACCCATTATATGTGTCATACATAGTGTATTGTGTATCATAATTCCAGCATATACAGGACCAGTGATCACAGTAACCCATTATATGTGTCATACATAGTGTATTGTGTGTAATAATTCCAGCATATACAGGACCAGCGATCACAGTAACCCATTATATGTGTCATACATAGTGTATTGTGTGTCATAATTCCAACATATACAGGACCAGTGATCTCAGTGAGCCATTATATGTGTCATACATAGTGTATTGTGTGTCATAATTCCAGCATATACAGGACCAGCGATCACAGTAACCCATTATATGTGTCATACATAGTGTATTGTGTGTCATAATTCCAGCATATACAGGACCAGTGATCACAGTAACCCATTATATGTGTCATACATAGTGTATTGTGTGTCATAATTCCAGCATATACAGGACTAGCGATCACAGTAACCCATTAAATGTGTCATACATAGTGTATTGTGTGTCATAATTCCAGCATATACAGGACCAGCGATCACAGTAACCCATTATATGTGTCATACATAGTGTATTGTGTGTCATAATTCCAGCATATACAGGACCAGTGATCACAGTAACCCATTATATGTGTCATACATAGTGTACTGTGTGTAATAATTCCAGCATATACAGGACCAGTGATCACAGTAACCCATTATATGTGTCATACATAGTGTATTGTGTGTCATAATTCCAGCATATACAGGACTAGCGATCACAGTAACCCATTAAATGTGTCATACATAGTGTATTGTGTGTCATAATTCCAGCATATACAGGACCAGTGATCACAGTAACCCATTATATGTGTCATACATAGTGTAATGTGTGTCATAATTCCAGCATATACAGGAGCAGTGATCACAGTAACCCATTATATGTGTCATACATAGTGTATTGTGTGTCATAATTCCAGCATATACAGGAGCAGCGATCACAGTAACCATTATATGTGTCATACATAGTGTATTGTGTTACATAATTACAGCATATACAGGACCAGCGATCACAGTAACCCATTATATGTGTCATACATAGTGTATTGTGTCATAATTCCAGCATATACAGGACCAGTGATCACAGTAACCCATTATATGTGTCATACATAGTGTATTGTGTGTCATAATTCCAGCATACACAGGACCAGTGATCACAGTAACCCATTATATGTGTCATACATAGTGTATTGTGTGTCATAATTCCAGCATACACAGGACCAGTGATCACAGTAAGCCATTATATGTGTCATGCATAGTGTATTGTGTGTCATAATTCCAGCATATACAGGACCAGTGATCACAGTAACCATTATATGTGTCATACATAGTGTATTGTGTGTCATAATTCCAGCATATACAGGACCAGTGATCACAGTAACCCATTATATGTGTCATACATAGTGTATTGTGTATCATAATTCCAGCATATACAGGACCAGTGATCACAGTAACCCATTATATGTGTCATACATAGTGTATTGTGTGTCATAATTCCAGCATATACAGGACCAGTGATCACAGTAACCATTATATGTGTCATACATAGTGTATTGTGTGTCATAATTCCAGCATATACAGGACCAGTGATCACAGTAACCCATTATATGTGTCATACATAGTGTATTGTGTGTCATAATTCCAGCATATACAGGACCAGTGATCACAGTAACCATTATATGTGTCATACATAGTGTATTGTGTGTCATAATTCCAGCATATACAGGAGCAGCGATCACAGTAACCATTATATGTGTCATACATAGTGTATTGTGTTACATAATTACAGCATATACAGGACCAGCGATCACAGTAACCCATTATATGTGTCATACATAGTGTATTGTGTCATAATTCCAGCATATACAGGACCAGTGATCACAGTAACCCATTATATGTGTCATACATAGTGTATTGTGTGTCATAATTCCAGCATACACAGGACCAGTGATCACAGTAAGCCATTATATGTGTCATGCATAGTGTATTGTGTGTCATAATTCCAGCATATACAGGACCAGTGATCACAGTAACCATTATATGTGTCATACATAGTGTATTGTGTGTCATAATTCCAGCATATACAGGACCAGTGATCACAGTAACCCATTATATGTGTCATACATAGTGTATTGTGTGTCATAATTCCAGCATATACAGGACCAGTGATCACAGTAACTCATTATATGTGTCATACATAGTGTATTGTGTGTCATAATTCCAGCATATACAGGACCAGTGATCACAGTAACCATTATATGTGTCATACATAGTGTATCGTGTGTCATAATTCCAGCATATACAGGACCAGCGATCACAGTAACCCATTATATGTGTCATACATAGTGTATTGTGTGTCATAATTCCAGCATATACAGGACCAGCGATCACAGTAGCACATTATATGTGACATACATAGTGTATTGTGTGTCATAATTCCAGCATATACAGGACAAGCGATCACAGTAACCCATTATATGTGTCATACATAGTGTAATGTGTGTCATAATTCCAGCATATACAGGACCAGTGATCACAGTAACCCATTATATGTGTCATACATAGTGTATTGTGTGTCATAATTCCAGCATATACAGGATCAGTGATCACAGTAACCCATTATATGTGTCGTACATAGTGTATTGTGTGTCATAATTCCAGCATATACAGGATCAGTGATCACAGTAACCCATTATATGTGTCATACATAGTGTATTGTGTGTCATAATTCCAGCATATACAGGAAAAGCGATCACAGTATCCCATTATATGTGTCATACATAGTATATTGTGTGTCATAATTCCAGCATATACAGGACCAGCGATCACAGTAACCCATTATATGTGTCTTACATAGTGTATTGTGTGTCATAATTCCAGCATATACAGGATCAATGATCACAGTAACCTATTATATGTGTCATACATAGTGTATTGTGTGTCATATATCCAGCATATACAGGACCGGTGATCACAGTAACCTATTATATGTGTCATACATAGTGTATTGTGTGTCATATATCCAGCATATACAGGATCAATGATCACAGTAACCCATTATATGTGTCATACATAGTGTATTGTGTGTCATAATTCCAGCATATACAGGACCAGAGATCACAGAAAACCCATTATATGTGTCATACATAGTGTATTGTGTGTCATATATCCAGCATATACAGGACCAGTGATCACAGTAACCCATTATATGTGTCATACATAGTGTATTGTGTGTCATAATTCCAGCATATACAGGACCAGTGATCACAGTAGCACATTATATGTGTCATACATAGTGTATTGTGTGTCATAATTCCAGCATATACAGGACCAGAGATCACAGAAAACCCATTATATGTGTCATACATAGTGTATTGTGTGTCATAATTCCAGCATATACAGGATCAATGATCACAGTAACCCATTATATGTGTCATACATAGTGTATTGTGTGTCATAATTACAGCATATACAGGACCAGCGATCACAGTAGCACATTATATGTGACATATATAGTGTATTGTGTGTCATAATTCCAGCATATACAGGATCAGTGATCACAGTAAACCATTATATATGTCATACATAGTGTATTGTGTGTCATAATTCCAGCATATACAGGACCAGAGATCACAGTAACCCATTATATGTGTCATACATAGTGTATTGTGTGTCATAATTCCAGCATATACAGGATCAGTGATCACAGTAACCCATTATATGTGTCATACATAGTGTATTGTGTGTCATAATTCCTGCATATACAGGACCAGCGATCACAGTAACCCATTATATGTGTCATACATAGTGTATTGTGTGTCATAATTACAGCATATACAGGACCAGCGATCACAGTAACCCATTATATGTGACATACATAGTGTATTGTGTGTCATAATTCCAGCATATACAGGATCAGTGATCACAGTAACCCATTATATGTGTCATACATAGTGTATTATGTGTCATAATTCCAGCATATACAGGACCAGCGATCACAGTAACCCATTATATGTGTCATACATAGTGTATTGTGTGTCATAATTACAGCATATACAGGACCAGCGATCACAGTAACCCATTATATGTGACATACATAGTGTATTGTGTGTCATAATTCCAGCATATACAGGATCAGTGATCACAGTAACCCATTCTATGTGTCATACATAGTGTATTGTGTGTCATAATTCCAGCATATACAGGACCAGTGATCACAGTAACCCATAATATGTGTCATACATAGTGTATTGTGTGTCATAATTCCAGCATATACAGGACCAGCGATCACAGTAACCCATTATATGTGTCATACATAGTGTATTGTGTGTCATAATTACAGCATATACAGGACCAGCGATCACAGTAACCCATTATATGTGTCATACATAGTGTATTGTGTGTCATAATTCCAGCATATGCAGGACCAGCGATCACAGTAACCCATTATATGTGTCATACATAGTGTATTGTGTGTCATAATTCCAGCATATACAGGACCAGCGATCACAGTAACCCATTATATGTGTCATACATAGTGTATTGTGTGTCATAATTCCAGCATATACAGGACCAGCGATCACAGTAACCCATTATATGTGTCATACACAGTGTATTGTGTGTCATAATTCCAGCATATACAGGACCAGCGATCACAGTAACCCATTATATGTGTTATACATAGTGTATTGTGTATCATAATTCCAGCATATACAGGACCAGTGATCACAGTAACCCATTATATGTGTCATACATAGTGTATTGTGTGTCATAATTCCAGCATATACAGGACCAGTGATCACAGTAACCCATTATATGTGTCATACATAGTGTATGGTGTGTCATAATTCCAGCATATACAGGACCTGTGATCACAGTAACCCATTAAATGTGTCATACATAGTGTATGGTGTGTCATAATTCCAGCATATACAGGACCAGTGATCACAGTAACCCATTATATGCGTCATACATATTGTATTGTGTGTCATAATTCCAGCATATACAGGACCAGCGATCACAGTAACCATTATATGTGTCATACATAGTGTATTGTGTGTCATAATTAAAGCATATAAAGGATCAGCGATCACATTAACCCATTATATGTGTCATACATAGTGTATTGTGTGTCATATTTCCAGCATTTACAGGATCAGTGATCACAGTAACCCATTATAGGTGTCATACATAGTGTATTGTGTGTCATAATTCCAGCATTTACAGGATCAGTGATCACAGTAACCCATTATAGGTGTCATACATAGTGTATTGTGTGTCATAATTCCAGCATATACAGGACCAGCGATCACAGTAACCCATTATATGTGTCATACATAGTGTATTGTGTGTCATAATTCCAGCATATACAGGACCAGCGATCACAGTAACCCATTATATGTGTCATACATAGTGTATTGTGCGTCATAATTCCAGCATATACAGGACCAGTGATCACAGTAACCCATTTTATGTGTCATACATAGTGTATTGTGTGTCATAATTCCAGCATATAGAGGACCAGCGATCACAGTAACCCATTATATAAGGCATACATAGTGTATTGTGTGTCATAATTCCAGCATATAGAGGACCAGCGATCACACTAACCCATTATATGTGTCATACATAGTGTATTGTGTGTCATAATTCCAGCATAAACAGGACCAGTGATCACAGTAACCCATTATATGTGTCATACATAGTGTATTGTGTGTCATAATTCCAGCATATACAGGACCAGTGATCACAGTAACCATTATGTGTGTCATACATAGTGTATTGTGTGTCATAATTACAGCATATAGAGGACCAGCGATCACAGTAACCCATTATATGTGTCATACATAGTGTATTGCGTGTCATAATTCCAGCATATACAGGATCACAGTAACCCATTATATGTGTCAAACATAGTGTATTGTGTGTAATAATTCCAGCATATACAGGACCAGTGATCACAGTAACCCATTATATGTGTCATACATAGTGTATTGTATGTCATAATTCCAGCATATACAGGACCAGTGATCACAGTAACCCATTATATGTGTCATACATAGTGTATTGTGTGTCATAATTCCAGCATATACAGGACCAGTGATCACAGTAACCCATTATATGTGTCAGACATAGTGTATTGTGTGTCATAATTCCAGCATATACAGGACCAGTGATCACAGTAACCCATTATATGTGTCATACATAGTGTATTGTGTGTCATAATTCCAGCATATACAGGACCAGCGATCACAGTAACCCATTATATGTGTCATACATAGTGTATTGCGTGTCATAATTCCAGCATATACACAATCACAGTAACCCATTATATGTGTCATACATAGTGTATTGTGTGTCATACTTCCAGCATATACAGGACCAGTGATCACAGTAACCCATTATATGTGTCATACATAGTGTATTATGTGTCATAATTACAGCATATACAGGACCAGCGATCACAGTAACCCATTATATGTGTCATACATAGTGTATTGTGTTACATAATTCCAGCATATACAGGACCAAAGATCACAGTAACCCATTATATGTGTCATACATAGTGTATTGTGTGTCATAATTCCAGCATATACAGGACCAGTGATCACAGTAACCCATTATATGTGTCATACATAGTGTATTGTGTGTCATAATTCCAGCATATACATTACCATGGATCACAGTAACCCATTATATGTGTCATAAATAGTGTATTGTGTTACATAATTACAGCATATACAGGACCAGAGATCACAGTAACCCATTATATGTGTCATACCTAGTGTATTGTGTTACATAATTCCAGCATATACAGGACCAGTGATCACAGTAACCCATTATATGTGTCATACATAGTGTATTGTGTGTCATAATTCCAGCATATACAGGACCAGTGATCACAGTGAGCCATTATATGTGTCATACATAGTGTATTGTGTGTCATAATTCCAGCATATACAGGACCAGCGATCACAGTAACCCATTATATGTGTCATACATAGAGTATTGTGTATCATAATTCCAGCATATACAGGACTAGTGATCACAGTAACCCATTATATGTGTCATACATAGTGTAATGTGTGTTATATATCCAGCATATACAGGACCAGTGATCACAGTAACCCATTATATGTGTCATACATAGTGTATTGTGTGTCATAATTTCAGCATATACAGGACCAGTGATCACAGTAACCAATATATGTGTCATGCATAGTGTATTGTGTGTCATAATTCCAGCATATATAGGAGCAGAGATCACTGTAACCCATTATATGTGTCATACATAGTGTAATGTGTGTTATATATCCAGCATATACAGGACCAGTGATCACAGTAACCCATTATATGTGTCATACATAGTGTATTGTGTGTCATAATTCCAGCATATACAGGACCAGCGATCACAGTAACCCATTATATGTGTCATACATAGTGTATTGCGTGTCATAATTCCAGCATATACACAATCACAGTAACCCATTATATGTGTCATACATAGTGTATTGTGTGTCATACTTCCAGCATATACAGGACCAGTGATCACAGTAACCCATTATATGTGTCATACATAGTGTATTATGTGTCATAATTACAGCATATACAGGACCAGCGATCACAGTAACCCATTATATGTGTCATACATAGTGTATTGTGTTACATAATTCCAGCATATACAGGACCAAAGATCACAGTAACCCATTATATGTGTCATACATAGTGTATTGTGTGTCATAATTCCAGCATATACAGGACCAGTGATCACAGTAACCCATTATATGTGTCATACATAGTGTATTGTGTGTCATAATTCCAGCATATACATTACCATGGATCACAGTAACCCATTATATGTGTCATAAATAGTGTATTGTGTTACATAATTACAGCATATACAGGACCAGAGATCACAGTAACCCATTATATGTGTCATACCTAGTGTATTGTGTTACATAATTCCAGCATATACAGGACCAGTGATCACAATAACCCATTATATGTGTCATACATAGTGTATTGTGTGTCATAATTCCAGCATATACAGGACCAGTGATCACAGTGAGCCATTATATGTGTCATACATAGTGTATTGTGTGTCATAATTCCAGCATATACAGGACCAGCGATCACAGTAACCCATTATATGTGTCATACATAGAGTATTGTGTATCATAATTCCAGCATATACAGGACTAGTGATCACAGTAACCCATTATATGTGTCATACATAGTGTAATGTGTGTTATATATCCAGCATATACAGGACCAGTGATCACAGTAACCCATTATATGTGTCATACATAGTGTATTGTGTGTCATAATTTCAGCATATACAGGACCAGTGATCACAGTAACCAATATATGTGTCATGCATAGTGTATTGTGTGTCATAATTCCAGCATATATAGGAGCAGAGATCACTGTAACCCATTATATGTGTCATACATAGTGTAATGTGTGTTATATATCCAGCATATACAGGACCAGTGATCACAGTAACCCATTATATGTGTCATACATAGTGTATTGTGTGTCATAATTCCAGCATATACAGGACCAGCGATCACAGTAACCCATTATATGTGTCATACATAGTGTATTGTGTATCATAATTCCAGCAAATACAGGACCAGAGATCACAGTGAGCCATTATATGTGTCATACATAGTGTATTGTGTGTCATAATTCCAGCATATACAGGACCAGTGATCACAGTAACCCATTATATATGTCATACATACTGTATTGTGTGTCATAAATCCAGCATATACAGGAGCAGCGATCACAGTAACCATTATATGTGTCATACATAGTGTATTGTGATACATAATAACAGCATATACAGGACCAGCGATCACAGTAACCCATTATATGTGTCATACATAGTGTATTGTGTGCCATAACTCCAGCATATACAGGACCAGTGATCACAGTAACCCATTATATGTGTCATACATAGTGTATTGTGTGTCATAATTCCAGCATACACAGGACCAGTGATCACAGTAACCCATTATATGTGTCATACATAGTGTATTGTGTATCATAATTCCAGCATATACAGGACCAGTGATCACAGTGAGCCATTATATGTGTCATGCATAGTGTATTGTGTGTCATAATTCCAGCATATACAGGACCAGTGATCACAGTAACCCATTATATGTGTCATACATAGTGTATTGTGTATCATAATTCCAGCATATACAGGACCAGTGATCACAGTAACCCATTATATGTGTCATGCATAGTGTATTGTGTGTCTTAATTCCAGCATATACAGGACCAGTGATCACAGTAAGCCATTATATGTGTCATACATAGTGAATTGTGTGTCATAATTCCAGCATATACAGGACCAGTGATCACAGTAACCATTATATGTGTCATACATAGTGTATTGTGTATCATAATTCCAGCATATACAGGACCAGCGATCACAGTAACCCATTATATGTGTCATACATAGTGTATTGTGTGTCATAATTCCAGCATATACAGGACCAGTGATCACAGTAACCCATTATATGTGTCATACATAGTGTATTGTGTATCATAATTCCAACATATACAGGACCAGTGATCACAGTGAGCCATTATATGTGTCATACATAGTGTATTGTGTGTCATAATTCCAGCATACACAGGACCAGTGATCACAGTAACCCATTATATGTGTCATACATAGTGTATTGTGTATCATAATTCCAGCAAATACAGGACCAGAGATCACAGTGAGCCATTATATGTGTCATACATAGTGTATTGTGTGTCATAATTCCAGCATATACAGGACCAGTGATCACAGTAACCCATTATATGTGTCATACATAGTGTATTGTGTGTCATAATTCCAGCATATACAGGAACAGCGATCACAGTTACCATTATATGTGTCATACATAGTGTATTGTGTGTCATAATTCCAGCATATACAGGACCAGTGATCACAGTAACCCATTATATGTGTCATACATAGTGTATTGTGTGTCATAATTCCAGCATATACAGGACCAGTGATCACAGTAACCCATTATATGTGTCATACATAGTGTATTGTGTGTCATAATTCCAGCATATACAGGACCAGCGATCACAGTAACCCATTATATGTTTCATACATAGTGTATTGTGTGTCATATATCCAGCATATACAGGACCAGCGATCACAGTAACCCATTATATGTGTCATACATAGTGTATTGTGTGTCATAATTCCAGCATATATAGGACCAGTGATCACAGTAACCCATTATATGTGTCATACATAGTGTATTGTGTGTCATAATTCCAGCATATACAGGACCAGCGATCACAGTAACCCATTATATGTGTCATACATAGTGTATTGTGTGTCATAATTCCAGCATATAGAGGACCAGTGATCACAGTAACCCATTATATGTGTCAAACATAGTGTATTGTGTGTCATAATTCCAGCATATAGAGGACCAGTGATCACAGTATCCCATTATATGTGTCATACATAGTGTATTGTGTGACATAATTCCAGCATATACAGGACCAGAGATCATAGTAACCCATTATATGTGTCATACATAGTGTATTGTGTGTCATAATTCCAACATATACAGGACCAGCGATCACAGTAACCCATTATATGTGTCATACCTAGTGTATTGTGTGTCATATTCCAGCATATACAGGACCAGCGATCACAGTAACCCATTATATGTGTCATACATAGTGTATTGTGTGTCATAATTCCAGCATATACAGGACCAGTGATCACAGTAACCCATTATATGTGTCATAAATAGTGTATTGTGTGTCATAATTCCAGCATATACAGGCCCAGTGATCACAGTAACCCATTATATGTGTCATACATAGTGTATTGTGTGTCATATATCCAGCATATACAGGACCAGTGATCACAGTAACCCATTATATGTGTCATACATAGTGTATTGTGTGTCATAATTCCAGCATATACAGGACCAGCGATCACAGTAACCCATTATATGTGTCATACATAGTGTATTGTGTGTCATAATTCCAGCATATAGAGGACCAGTGATCACAGTAACCCATTATATGTGTCAAACATAGTGTATTGTGTGTCATAATTCCAGCATATACAGGACCAGTGATCACAGTATCCCATTATATGTGTCATACATAGTGTATTGTGTGTCTTAATTCCAGCATATACAGGACCAGTGATCACAGTAAGCCATTATATGTGTCATACATAGTGAATTGTGTGTCATAATTCCAGCATATACAGGACCAGTGATCACAGTAACCATTATATGTGTCATACATAGTGTATTGTGTATCATAATTCCAGCATATACAGGACCAGCGATCACAGTAACCCATTATATGTGTCATACATAGTGTATTGTGTGTCATAATTCCAGCATATACAGGACCAGTGATCACAGTAACCCATTATATGTGTCATACATAGTGTATTGTGTATCATAATTCCAACATATACAGGACCAGTGATCACAGTGAGCCATTATATGTGTCATACATAGTGTATTGTGTGTCATAATTCCAGCATACACAGGACCAGTGATCACAGTAACCCATTATATGTGTCATACATAGTGTATTGTGTATCATAATTCCAGCAAATACAGGACCAGAGATCACAGTGAGCCATTATATGTGTCATACATAGTGTATTGTGTGTCATAATTCCAGCATATACAGGACCAGTGATCACAGTAACCCATTATATGTGTCATACATAGTGTATTGTGTGTCATAATTCCAGCATATACAGGAACAGCGATCACAGTTACCATTATATGTGTCATACATAGTGTATTGTGTGTCATAATTCCAGCATATACAGGACCAGTGATCACAGTAACCCATTATATGTGTCATACATAGTGTATTGTGTGTCATAATTCCAGCATATACAGGACCAGTGATCACAGTAACCCATTATATGTGTCATACATAGTGTATTGTGTGTCATAATTCCAGCATATACAGGACCAGCGATCACAGTAACCCATTATATGTTTCATACATAGTGTATTGTGTGTCATATATCCAGCATATACAGGACCAGCGATCACAGTAACCCATTATATGTGTCATACATAGTGTATTGTGTGTCATAATTCCAGCATATATAGGACCAGTGATCACAGTAACCCATTATATGTGTCATACATAGTGTATTGTGTGTCATAATTCCAGCATATACAGGACCAGCGATCACAGTAACCCATTATATGTGTCATACATAGTGTATTGTGTGTCATAATTCCAGCATATAGAGGACCAGTGATCACAGTAACCCATTATATGTGTCAAACATAGTGTATTGTGTGTCATAATTCCAGCATATAGAGGACCAGTGATCACAGTATCCCATTATATGTGTCATACATAGTGTATTGTGTGACATAATTCCAGCATATACAGGACCAGAGATCATAGTAACCCATTATATGTGTCATACATAGTGTATTGTGTGTCATAATTCCAACATATACAGGACCAGCGATCACAGTAACCCATTATATGTGTCATACCTAGTGTATTGTGTGTCATATTCCAGCATATACAGGACCAGCGATCACAGTAACCCATTATATGTGTCATACATAGTGTATTGTGTGTCATAATTCCAGCATATACAGGACCAGTGATCACAGTAACCCATTATATGTGTCATAAATAGTGTATTGTGTGTCATAATTCCAGCATATACAGGCCCAGTGATCACAGTAACCCATTATATGTGTCATACATAGTGTATTGTGTGTCATATATCCAGCATATACAGGACCAGTGATCACAGTAACCCATTATATGTGTCATACATAGTGTATTGTGTGTCATAATTCCAGCATATACAGGACCAGCGATCACAGTAACCCATTATATGTGTCATACATAGTGTATTGTGTGTCATAATTCCAGCATATAGAGGACCAGTGATCACAGTAACCCATTATATGTGTCAAACATAGTGTATTGTGTGTCATAATTCCAGCATATACAGGACCAGTGATCACAGTATCCCATTATATGTGTCATACATAGTGTATTGTGTGACATAATTCCAGCATATACAGGACCAGAGATCATAGTAACCCATTATATGTGTCATACATAGTGTATTGTGTGTCATAATTCCAGCATATACAGGACCAGCGATCACAGTAACCCATTATATGTGTCATACATAGTGTATTGTGTGTCATATTCCAGCATATACAGGACCAGCGATCACAGTAACCCATTATATGTGTCATACATAGTGTATTGTGTCATAATTCCAGCATATACAGGACCAGCGATCACAGTAACCCATTATATGTGTCATACATAGTGTATTGTGTGTCATAATTCCAGCATATACAGGACCAGTGATCACAGTAACCCATTATATGTGTCATACATAGTGTATTGTGTGTCATAATTCCAGCATATACAGGACCAGCGATCACAGTAACCCATTATATGTGTCATACATAGTGTATTGTGTATCATAATTCCAGCATATACAGGACCAGTGATCACAGTAACCCATTATATGTGTCATACATAGTGTATTGTGTCATAATTCCAGCATATACAGGACCAGCGATCACAGTAACCCATTATATGTGTCATACATAGTGTATTGTGTGTCATAATTCCAGCATATACAGGACCAGTGATCACAGTAACCCATTATATGTGTCATACATAGTGTATTGTGTGTCATAATTCCAGCATATACAGGACCAGCGATCACAGTAACCCATTATATGTGTCATACATAGTGTATTGTGTGTCATAATTCCATCATATACTGGACCAGCGATCACAGTAACCCATTATATGTGTCATACATAGTGTATTGTGTGTCATAATTCCAGCATATACAGGACCAGTGATCACAGTAACCCATTGTATGTGTCATACATAGTGTATTGTGTGTCATATATCCAGCATATACAGGACCAGCGATCACAGTAACCCATTATATGTGTCATACATAGTGTATTGTGTGTCATAATTCCAGCATATACAGGACCAGTGACCACAGTAACCCATTATATGTGTCATACATAGTGTATTGTGTGTCATAATTCCAGCATATAGAGGACCAGTGATCACAGTAACCCATTATATGTGTCATACATAGTGTATTGTGTGTCATAATTCCAGCATATAGAGGACCAGTGATCACAGTAACCCATTATATGTGTCATACATAGTGTATTGTGTGTCATAATTCCAGCATATACAGGACCAGCGATCACAGTAACCCATTATATGTGTCATACATAGTGTATTGTGTGTCATATTCCAGCATATACAGGACCAGCGATCACAGTAACCCATTATATGTGTCATACATAGTGTATTGTGTGTCATAATTCCAGCATATACAGGACCAGTGATCACAGTAACCCATTATATGTGTCATACATAGTGTATTGTGTGTCATAATTCCAGCATATAGAGGACCAGTGATCACAGTAACCCATTATATGTGTCATACATAGTGTATTGTGTGTCATAATTCCAGCATATACAGGACCAGCGATCACAGTAACCCATTATATGTGTCATACATAGTGTATTGTGTGTCATATTCCAGCATATACAGGACCAGCGATCACAGTAACCCATTATATGTGTCATACATAGTGTATTGTGTGTCATAATTCCAGCATATACAGGACCAGTGATCACAGTAACCCATTATATGTGTCATACATAGTGTATTGTGTGTCATAATTCCAGCATATACAGGACCAGCGATCACAGTAACCCATTATATGTGTCATACATAGTGTATTGTGTGTCATAATTCCAGCATATACAGGACCAGTGACCACAGTAACCCATTATATGTGTCATACATAGTGTATTGTGTGTCATAATTCCAGCATAAACAGGACCAGTGACCACAGTAACCCATTATATGTGTCATACATAGTGTATTGTGTGTCATAATTCCAGCATATACAGGACCAGTGACCACAGTAACCCATTATATGTGTCATACATAGTGTATTGTGTGTCATAATTCCAGCATATACAGGACCAGTGACCACAGTAACCCATTATATGTGTCATACATAGTGTATTGTGTGTCATAATTCCAGCATAAACAGGACCAGTGACCACTGTAAGCCATTATATGTGTCATACATAGTGTATTGTGTGTCATAATTCCAGCATATACAGGACCAGTGACCAAAGTAACCCATTATATGTGTCATACATAGTGTATTGTGTGTCATAATTCCAGCATATACAGGACCAGTGATGACAGTAACCCATTATATGTGTCATACATAGTGTATTGTGTGTCATAATTCCAGCATATACAGGACCAGCAATCACAGTAACCCATTATATGTGTCATACATAGTGTATTGTATGTCATAATTCCAGCATATACAGGACCAGCAATCACAGTAACCCATTATATGTGTCATACATAGTGTATTGTGTGTCATAATTCCAGCATATACAGGACCAGTGACGACAGTAACCCATTATATGTGTCATACATAGTGTATTGTGTGTCATAATTCCAGCATAAACAGGACCAGTGACCACAGTAACCATTATATGTGTCATACATAGTGTATTGTGTGTCATATATCCAGCATATACAGGACCAGTGACCACAGTAACCCATTATATGTGTCATACATAGTGTATTATGTGTCATAATTCCAGCATATACAGGACCAGTGACGACAGTAACCCATTATATGTGTCATACATAGTGTATTGTGTGTCATAATTCCAGCATAAACAGGACCAGTGACCACAGTAACCCATTATATGTGTCATACATAGTGTATTGTGTGTCATAATTCCAGCATATACAGGACCAGCAATCACAGTAACCCATTATATGTGTCATACATAGTGTATTGTATGTCATAATTCCAGCATATACAGGACCAGCAATCACAGTAACCCATTATATGTGTCATACATAGTGTATTGTGTGTCATAATTCCAGCATATACAGGACCAGTGACCACAGTAACCATTATATGTGTCATACATAGTGTATTGTGTGTCATAATTCCAGCATATACAGGACCAGTGACGACAGTAACCCATTATATGTGTCATACATAGTGTATTGTGTGTCATAATTCCAGCATAAACAGGACCAGTGACCACAGTAACCCATTATATGTGTCATACATAGTGTATTGTGTGTCATAATTCCAGCATATACAGGACCAGCAATCACAGTAACCCATTATATGTGTCATACATAGTGTATTGTTTGTCATAATTCCAGCATATACAGGACCAGCAATCACAGTAACCCATTATATGTTTCATACATAGTGTATTGTGTGTCATAATTCCAGCATATACAGGACCAGTGACGACAGTAACCCATTATATGTGTCATACATAGTGTATTGTGTGTCATAATTCCAGCATAAACAGGACCAGTGACCACAGTAACCATTATATGTGTCATACATAGTGTATTGTGTGTCATATATCCAGCATATACAGGACCAGTGACCACAGTAACCCATTATATGTGTCATACATAGTGTATTGTGTGTCATAATTCCAGCATATACAGGACCAGTGACGACAGTAACCCATTATATGTGTCATACATAGTGTATTGTGTGTCATAATTCCAGCATAAACAGGACCAGTGACCACAGTAACCCATTATATGTGTCATACATAGTGTATTGTATGTCATAATTCCAGCATATACAGGACCAGTGATCACAGTAACCCATTATATGTGTCATACATAGTGTATTGTGTGTCATAATTCCAGCATATACAGGACCAGTGACGACAGTAACCCATTATATGTGTCATACATAGTGTATTGTGTGTCATAATTCCAGCATAAACAGGACCAGCGATCACAGTAACCATTATATGTGTCATACATAGTGTATTGTGTGTCATAATTCCAGCATAAACAGGACCAGCGATCACAGTAACCATTATATGTGTCATACATAGTGTATTGTGTGTCATATATCCAGCATATACAGGACCAGTGATCACAGTAACCCATTATATGTGTCATACATAGTGTATTGTATGTCATAATTCCAGCATATACAGGACCAGTGATCACAGTAACCCATTATATGTGTCATACATAGTGTATTGTGTGTCATAATTCCAGCATATACAGGACCAGTGACGACAGTAACCCATTATATGTGTCATACATAGTGTATTGTGTGTCATAATTCCAGCATAAACAGGACCAGCGATCACAGTAACCATTATATGTGTCATACATAGTGTATTGTGTGTCATAATTCCAGCATATACAGGACCAGCGATCACAGTAACCCATTATATGTGTCATACATAGTGTATTGTGTGTCATAATTCCAGCATATAGAGGACCAGTGATCACAGTAACCCATTATATGTGTCAAACATAGTGTATTGTGTGTCATAATTCCAGCATATACAGGACCAGTGATCACAGTATCCCATTATATGTGTCATACATAGTGTATTGTGTGACATAATTCCAGCATATACAGGACCAGAGATCATAGTAACCCATTATATGTGTCATACATAGTGTATTGTGTGTCATAATTCCAGCATATACAGGACCAGCGATCACAGTAACCCATTATATGTGTCATACATAGTGTATTGTGTGTCATAATTCCATCATATACTGAACCAGCGATCACAGTAACCCATTATATGTGTCATACATAGTGTATTGTGTGTCATAATTCCAGCATATACAGGACCAGTGATCACAGTAACCCATTGTATGTGTCATACATAGTGTATTGTGTGTCATATATCCAGCATATACAGGACCAGCGATCACAGTAACCCATTATATGTGTCATACATAGTGTATTGTGTGTCATAATTCCAGCATATACAGGACCAGTGACCACAGTAACCCATTATATGTGTCATACATAGTGTATTGTGTGTCATAATTCCAGCATATACAGGACCAGTGACCACAGTAACCCATTATATGTGTCATACATAGTGTATTGTGTGTCATAATTCCAGCATAAACAGGACCAGTGACCACAGTAACCCATTATATGTGTCATACATAGTGTATTGTGTGTCATAGTTCCAGCATATACAGGACCAGTGACCACAGTAACTCATTATATGTGTCATACATAGTGTATTGTGTGTCATAATTCCAGCATATAGAGGACCAGGGATCACAGTAACCCATTATATGTGTCTTACATAGTGTATTGTGTGTCATAATTCCAGCATATACAGGACCAGTGATCACAGTATCCCATCATATGTGTCATACATAGTGTATTGTGTGACATAATTCCAGCATATACAGGACCAGAGATCATAGTAACCAATTATATGTGTCATACATAGTGTATTGTGTGTCATAATTCCAGCATATACAGGACCAGCGATCACAGTAACCCATTATATGTGTCATACATAGTGTATTGTGTGTCATATTCCAGCATATACAGGACCAGCGATCACAGTAACCCATTATATGTGTCATACATAGTGTATTGTGTGTCATAATTCCAGCATATACAGGACCAGTGATCACAGTAACCCATTATATGTGTCATACATAGTGTATTGTGTGTCATAATTCCAGCATATACAGGACCAGCGATCACAGTAACCCATTATATGTGTCATACATAGTGTATTGTGTGTCATAATTCCATCATATACTGGACCAGCGATCACAGTAACCCATTATATGTGTCATACATAGTGTATTGTGTGTCATAATTCCAGCATATACAGGACCAGTGATCACAGTAACCCATTGTATGTGTCATACATAGTGTATTGTGTGTCATATATCCAGCATATACAGGACCAGCGATCACAGTAACCCTTTATATGTGTCATACATAGTGTATTGTGTGTCATAATTCCAGCATATACAGGACCAGCGATCACAGTAACCCATTATATGTGTCATACATAGTGTACGGTGTGTCATAATTCCAGCATATACAGGACCAGTGACCACAGTAACCCATTATATGTGTCATACATAGTGTATTGTGTGTCATAATTCCAGCATATACAGGACCAGTGACCACAGTAACCCATTATATGTGTCATACATAGTGTATTGTGTGTCATAATTCCAGCATAAACAGGACCAGTGACCACAGTAACCCATTATATGTGTCATACATAGTGTATTGTGTGTCATAATTCCAGCATATACAGGACCAGTGACCACAGTAACCCATTATATGTGTCATACATAGTGTATTGTGTGTCATAATTCCAGCATAAACAGGACCAGTGACCACTGTAAGCCATTATATGTGTCATACATAGTGTATTGTGTGTCATAATTCCAGCATATACAGGACCAGCGATCACAGTAACCCATTATATGTGTCATACATAGTGTATTGTGTGTCATAATTCCAGCATATACAGGACCAGCGATCACAGTAATCCATTATATGTGTCATACATAGTGTATTGTGTGTCATAATTCCAGCATATACAGGACCAGTGATCACAGTAACCCATTATATGTGTCATACATAGTGTATTGTGTGTCATAATTCCAGCATATACAGGACCAGCGATCACAGTAACCCATTATATGTGTCATACATAGTGTATTGTGTGTCATAATTCCAGCATATACAGGACCAGCGATCACAGTAACCCATTATATGTGTCATACATAGTGTATTGTGTCATAATTCCAGCATATACAGGACCAGCGATCACAGTAACCCATTATATGTGTCATACATAGTGTATTGTGTGTCATAATTCCAGCATATACAGGACCAGCGATCACAGTAATCCATTATATGTGTCATACATAGTGTATTGTGTGTCATAATTCCAGCATATACAGGACCAGTGATCACAGTAACCCATTATATGTGTCATACATAGTGTATTGTGTGTCATAATTCCAGCATATACAGAACCAGTGATCACAGTAACCCATTATATGTGTCATACATAGTGTATTGTGTGTCATAATTCCAGCATATACAGGACCAGTGATCACAGTAACCCATTATATGTGTCATACATAGTGTATTGTGTGTCATCATTCCAGCATATACAGGACCAGCGATCACAGTAACCCATTATATGTGTCATACATAGTGTATTGTGTGTCATAATTCCAGCATATACAGGACCAGCGATCACAGTAACCCATTATATGTGTCATACATAGTGTATTGTGTGTCATAATTCCAGCATATACAGGACCAGCGATCACAGTAACCATTATATGTGTCATACATAGTGTATTGTGTGTCATAATTCCAGCATGTACAGGACCAGCGATCACAGTAACCCATTATATGTGTCATACATAGTGTATTGTGTGTCATAATTCCAGCATATACAGGACCAGCGATCACAGTAACCCATTATATGTGTGATACATAGTGTATTGTGTGTCATAATTCCAGCATATACAGGACCAGTGATCACAGTAACCCATTATATGTGTCATACATAGTGTATTGTGTGTCATAATTCCAGCATATACAGGACCAGCGATCACAGTAACCCATTATATGTGTCATACATAGTGTATTGTGTGTCATAATTCCAGCATATACAGGACCAGTGACGACAGTAACCCATTATATGTGTCATACATAGTGTATTGTGTGTCATAATTCCAGCATAAACAGGACCAGTGACCACAGTAACCATTATATGTGTCATACATAGTGTATTGTGTGTCATATATCCTGCATATACAGGACCAGTGACCACAGTAACCCATTATATGTGTCATACATAGTGTATTGTGTGTCATAATTCCAGCATATACAGGACCAGTGACGACAGTAACCCATTATATGTGTCATACATAGTGTATTGTGTGTCATAATTCCAGCATAAACAGGACCAGTGACCACAGTAACCCATTATATGTGTCATACATAGTGTATTGTGTGTCATAATTCCAGCATATACAGGACCAGCAATCACAGTAACCCATTATATGTGTCATACATAGTGTATTGTGTGTCATAATTCCAGCATATACAGGACCAGTGACGACAGTAACCCATTATATGTGTCATACATAGTGTATTGTGTGTCATAATTCCAGCATAAACAGGACCAGTGACCACAGTAACCATTATATGTGTCATACATAGTGTATTGTGTGTCATAATTCCAGCATATACAGGACCAGTGACCACAGTAACCCATTATATGTGTCATACATAGTGTATTGTGTGTCATAATTCCAGCATATACAGGACCAGTGACCACAGTAACCCATTATATGTGTCATACATAGTGTATTGTGTGTCATAATTCCAGCATAAACAGGACCAGCGATCACAGTAACCATTATATGTGTCATACATAGTGTATTGTGTGTCATAATTCCAGCATATACAGGACCAGTGACCACAGTAACCCATTATATGTGTCATACATAGTGTATTGTGTGTCATAATTCCAGCATATACAGGACCAGCAATCACAGTAACCCATTATATGTGTCATACATAGTGTATTGTATGTCATAATTCCAGCATAAACAGGACCAGTGACCACAGTAACCATTATATGTGTCATACATAGTGTATTGTGTGTCATATATCCAGCATATACAGGACCAGTGACCACAGTAACCCATTATATGTGTCATACATAGTGTATTGTGTGTCATAATTCCAGCATATACAGGACCAGTGACGACAGTAACCCATTATATGTGTCATACATAGTGTATTGTGTGTCATAATTCCAGCATAAACAGGACCAGTGACCACAGTAACCCATTATATGTGTCATACATAGTGTATTGTGTGTCATAATTCCAGCATATACAGGACCAGTGATCACAGTAACCCATTATATGTGTCATACATAGTGTATTGTGTGTCATAATTCCAGCATATACTGGACCAGAGATCACAGTAACCCATTATATGTGTCATACATAGTGTATTGTGTGTCATAATTCCAGCATAAACAGGACCAGCGATCACAGTAACCATTATATGTGTCATACATAGTGTATTGTGTGTCATAATTCCAGCATAAACAGGACCAGCGATCACATTAACCATTATATGTGTCATACATAGTGTATTGTGTGTCATAATTCCAGCATAAACAGGACCAGCGATCACAGTAACCATTATATGTGTCATACATAGTGTATTGTGTGTCATAATTCCAGCATATACAGGACCAGTGACGACAGTAACCCATTATATGTGTCATACATAGTGTATTGTGTGTCATAATTCCAGCATAAACAGGACCAGCGATCACAGTAACCATTATATGTGTCATACATAGTGTATTGTGTGTCATAATTCCAGCATAAACAGGACCAGCGATCACAGTAACCATTATATGTGTCATACATAGTGTATTGTGTGTCATAATTCCAGCATAAACAGGACCAGCGATCACAGTAACCATTATATGTGTCATACATAGTGTATTGTGTGTCATAATTCCAGCATATACAGGACCAGTGATCACAGTAACCCATTATATGTGTCATACATAGTGTATTGTGTGTCATATATCCAGCATATACAGGACCAGTGATCACAGTAACCCATTATATGTGTCATACATAGTGTATTGTGTGTCATAATTCCAGCATATACAGGACCAGTGATCACAGTGACCCATTATATGTGTGTCATACATAGTGTATTGTGTGTCATATATCCAGCATATACAGGACCAGTGATCACAGTAACCCATTATATGTGTCATACATAGTGTATTGTGTGTCATAATTCCTGCATATACTGGACCAGCGATCACAGTAACCCATTATATGTGTCATACATAGTGTATTGTGTGTCATAATTCCAGCATATACAGGACCAGTGATCACAGTAACCCATTGTATGTGTCATACATAGTGTATTGTGTGTCATAATTCCAGCATATACAGGACCAGTGATCACAGTAACCCATTGTATGTGTCATACATAGTGTATTGTGTGTCATAATTCCAGCATATACAGGACCAGTGATCACAGTAACCCATTGTATGTGTCATACATAGTGTATTGTGTGTCATATATCCAGCATATACAGGACCAGCGATCACAGTAACCCATTATATGTGTCATACATAGTGTATTGTGTGTCATAATTCCAGCATATACAGGACCAGTGATCACAGTAATCCATTGTATGTGTCATACATAGTGTATTGTGTGTCATATATCCAGCATATACAGGACCAGTGATCACAGTAACCCATTGTATGTGTCATACATAGTGTATTGTGTGTCATATATCCAGCATATACAGGACCAGCGATCACAGTAACCCATTATATGTGTCATACATAGTGTATTGTGTGTCATAATTCCAGCATATACAGGACCAGTGACCACAGTAAGCCATTATATGTGTCATACATAGTGTATTGTGTGTCATAATTCCAGCATATACAGGACCAGTGATCACAGTAACCCATTATATGTGTCATACATAGTGTATTGTGTGTCATAATTCCAGCATATACAGGACCAGTGATCACAGTAACCCATTATATGTGTCATACATAGTGTATTGCGTGTCATATATCCAGCATATACAGGACCAGTGATCACAGTAACCATTATATGTGTCATACATAGTGTATTGTGTGTCATATATCCAGCATATACAGGACCAGTGATCACAGTAACCCATTGTATGTGTCATACATAGTGTATTGTGTGTCATATATCCAGCATATACAGGACCAGTGATCACAGTAACCCATTATATGTGTCATACATAGTGTATTGTGTGTCATAATTCCAGCATATACAGGACCAGTGATCACAGTAACCCATTATATGTGTCATACATAGTGTATTGTGTGTCATATATCCAGCATATACAGGACCAGTGATCACAGTAACCATTATATGTGTCATACATAGTGTATTGTGTGTCATAATTCCAGCATATACAGGACCAGCGATCACAGTAACCCATTATATGTGTCATACATAGTGTATTGTGTGTCATAATTCCATCATATACTGGACCAGCGATCACAGTAACCCATTATATGTGTCATACATAGTGTATTGTGTGTCATAATTCCAGCATATACAGGACCAGTGATCACAGTAACCCATTGTATGTGTCATACATAGTGTATTGTGTGTCATATATCCAGCATATACAGGACCAGCGATCACAGTAACCCATTATATGTGTCATACATAGTGTATTGTGTGTCATAATTCCAGCATATACAGGACCAGTGACCACAGTAACCCATTATATGTGTCATACATAGTGTATTGTGTGTCATAATTCCAGCATATACAGGACCAGTGACCACAGTAACCCATTATATGTGTCATACATAGTGTATTGTGTGTCATAATTCCAGCATAAACAGGACCAGTGACCACAGTAACCCATTATATGTGTCATACATAGTGTATTGTGTGTCATAATTCCAGCATATACAGGACCAGTGATCACAGTAACCCATTATATGTGTCATACATAGTGTATTGTGTGTCATAATTCCAGCATATACAGGACCAGTGATCACAGTAACCCATTATATGTGTCATACATAGTGTATTGTGTGTCATATATCCAGCATATACAGGACCAGTGATCACAGTAACCATTATATGTGTCATACATAGTGTATTGTGTGTCATAATTCCAGCATATACAGGACCAGCGATCACAGTAACCCATTATATGTGTCATACATAGTGTATTGTGTGTCATAATTCCATCATATACTGGACCAGCGATCACAGTAACCCATTATATGTGTCATACATAGTGTATTGTATGTCATAATTCCAGCATATACAGGACCAGTGATCACAGTAACCCATTGTATGTGTCATACATAGTGTATTGTGTGTCATATATCCAGCATATACAGGACCAGCGATCACAGTAACCCATTATATGTGTCATACATAGTGTATTGTGTGTCATAATTCCAGCATATACAGAACCAGTGACCACAGTAACCCATTATATGTGTTATACATAGTGTATTGTGTGTCATAATTCCAGCATATACAGGACCAGTGACCACAGTAACCCATTATATGTGTCATACATAGTGTATTGTGTGTCATAATTCCAGCATAAACAGGACCAGTGACCACAGTAACCCATTATATGTGTCATACATAGTGTATTGTGTGTCATAATTCCAGCATATACAGGACCAGTGACCACAGTAACCCATTATATGTGTCATACATAGTGTATTGTGTGTCATAATTCCAGCATATAGAGGACCAGTGATCACAGTAACCCATTATATGTGTCTTACATAGTGTATTGTGTGTCATAATTCCAGCATATACAGGACCAGTGATCACAGTATCCCATCATATGTGTCATACATAGTGTATTGTGTGACATAATTCCAGCATATACAGGACCAGAGATCATAGTAACCAATTATATGTGTCATACATAGTGTATTGTGTGTCATAATTCCAGCATATACAGGACCAGCGATCACAGTAACCCATTATATGTGTCATACATAGTGTATTGTGTGTCATATTCCAGCATATACAGGACCAGCGATCACAGTAACCCATTATATGTGTCATACATAGTGTATTGTGTGTCATAATTCCAGCATATACAGGACCAGTGATCACAGTAACCCATTATATGTGTCATACATAGTGTATTGTGTGTCATAATTCCAGCATATACAGGACCAGCGATCACAGTAACCCATTATATGTGTCATACATAGTGTATTGTGTGTCATAATTCCAGCATATACAGGACCAGTGATCACAGTAACCCATTATATGTGTCATACATAGTGTATTGTGTGTCATAATTCCAGCATATACAGGACCAGCGATCACAGTAACCCATTATATGTGTCATACATAGTGTATTGTGTGTCATAATTCCATCATATACTGGACCAGCGATCACAGTAACCCATTATATGTGTCATACATAGTGTATTGTGTGTCATAATTCCAGCATATACAGGACCAGTGATCACAGTAACCCATTGTATGTGTCATACATAGTGTATTGTGTGTCATATATCCAGCATATACAGGACCAGCGATCACAGTAACCCATTATATGAGTCATACATAGTGTATTGTGTGTCATAATTCCAGCATATACAGGACCAGCGATCACAGTAACCCATTATATGTGTCATACATAGTGTATTGTGTGTCATAATTCCAGCATATACAGGACCAGTGATCACAGTAACCCATTATATGTGTCATACATAGTGTATTGTGTGTCATAATTCCAGCATATACAGGACCAGTGACCACAGTAATCCATTATATGTGTCATACATAGTGTATTGTGTGTCATAATTCCAGCATAAACAGGACCAGTGACCACAGTAACCCATTATATGTGTCATACATAGTGTATTGTGTGTCATAATTCCAGCATATACAGGACCAGTGACCACAGTAACCCATTATATGTGTCATACATAGTGTATTGTGTGTCATAATTCCAGCATAAACAGGACCAG
This sequence comes from Taudactylus pleione, assembly GCA_031769625.1. Taxonomy (NCBI): domain Eukaryota; kingdom Metazoa; phylum Chordata; class Amphibia; order Anura; family Myobatrachidae; genus Taudactylus; species Taudactylus pleione. The sequence continues at coordinate 1,266,824 of JAUIMM010001290.1, forward strand.
TGACCACTGTAAGCCATTATATGTGTCATACATAGTGTATTGTGTGTCATAATTCCAGCATATACAGGACCAGTGACCACAGTAACCCATTATATGTGTCATACATAGTGTATTGTGTGTCATAATTCCAGCATATACAGGACCAGTGACGACAGTAACCCATTATATGTGTCATACATAGTGTATTGTGTGTCATAATTCCAGCATAAACAGGACCAGTGACCACAGTAACCCATTATATGTGTCATACATAGTGTATTGTGTGTCATAATTCCAGCATATACAGGACCAGCAATCACAGTAACCCATTATATGTGTCATACATAGTGTATTGTATGTCATAATTCCAGCATATACAGGACCAGCAATCACAGTAACCCATTATATGTGTCATACATAGTGTATTGTGTGTCATAATTCCAGCATATACAGGACCAGTGACGACAGTAACCCATTATATGTGTCATACATAGTGTATTGTGTGTCATAATTCCAGCATAAACAGGACCAGTGACCACAGTAACCATTATATGTGTCATACATAGTGTATTGTGTGTCATATATCCTGCATATACAGGACCAGTGACCACAGTAACCCATTATATGTGTCATACATAGTGTATTGTGTGTCATAATTCCAGCATATACAGGACCAGTGACGACAGTAACCCATTATATGTGTCATACATAGTGTATTGTGTGTCATAATTCCAGCATAAACAGGACCAGTGACCACAGTAACCCATTATATGTGTCATACATAGTGTATTGTGTGTCATAATTCCAGCATATACAGGACCAGCAATCACAGTAACCCATTATATGTGTCATACATAGTGTATTGTATGTCATAATTCCAGCATATACAGGACCAGCAATCACAGTAACCCATTATATGTGTCATACATAGTGTATTGTGTGTCATAATTCCAGCATATACAGGACCAGTGACGACAGTAACCCATTATATGTGTCATACATAGTGTATTGTATGTCATAATTCCAGCATAAACAGGACCAGTGACCACAGTAACCATTATATGTGTCATACATAGTGTATTGTGTGTCATAATTCCAGCATATACAGGACCAGTGACCACAGTAACCCATTATATGTGTCATACATAGTGTATTGTGTGTCATAATTCCAGCATATACAGGACCAGTGACCACAGTAACCATTATATGTGTCATACATAGTGTATTGTGTGTCATAATTCCAGCATATACAGGACCAGCGATCACAGTAACCCATTATATGTGTCATACATAGTGTATTGTGTGTCATAATTCCAGCATATACAGGACCAGTGACCAGAGTAACCCATTATATGTGTCATACATAGTGTATTGTGTGTCATAATTCCAGCATAAACAGGACCAGTGACCACAGTAACCCATTATATGTGTCATACATAGTGTATTGTGTGTCATAATTCCAGCATATACAGGACCAGTGATCACAGTAACCCATTATATGTGTCATACATAGTGTATTGTGTGTCATAATTCCAGCATATACAGGACCAGTGATCACAGTAACCCATTATATGTGTCATACATAGTGTATTGTGTGTCATATATCCAGCATATACAGGACCAGTGATCACAGTAACCATTATATGTGTCATACATAGTGTATTGTGTGTCATAATTCCAGCATATACAGGACCAGCGATCACAGTAACCCATTATATGTGTCATACATAGTGTATTGTGTGTCATAATTCCATCATATACTGGACCAGCGATCACAGTAACCCATTATATGTGTCATACATAGTGTATTGTATGTCATAATTCCAGCATATACAGGACCAGTGATCACAGTAACCCATTGTATGTGTCATACATAGTGTATTGTGTGTCATATATCCAGCATATACAGGACCAGCGATCACAGTAACCCATTATATGTGTCATACATAGTGTATTGTGTGTCATAATTCCAGCATATACAGAACCAGTGACCACAGTAACCCATTATATGTGTTATACATAGTGTATTGTGTGTCATAATTCCAGCATATACAGGACCAGTGACCACAGTAACCCATTATATGTGTCATACATAGTGTATTGTGTGTCATAATTCCAGCATAAACAGGACCAGTGACCACAGTAACCCATTATATGTGTCATACATAGTGTATTGTGTGTCATAATTCCAGCATATACAGGACCAGTGACCACAGTAACCCATTATATGTGTCATACATAGTGTATTGTGTGTCATAATTCCAGCATATAGAGGACCAGTGATCACAGTAACCCATTATATGTGTCTTACATAGTGTATTGTGTGTCATAATTCCAGCATATACAGGACCAGTGATCACAGTATCCCATCATATGTGTCATACATAGTGTATTGTGTGACATAATTCCAGCATATACAGGACCAGAGATCATAGTAACCAATTATATGTGTCATACATAGTGTATTGTGTGTCATAATTCCAGCATATACAGGACCAGCGATCACAGTAACCCATTATATGTGTCATACATAGTGTATTGTGTGTCATATTCCAGCATATACAGGACCAGCGATCACAGTAACCCATTATATGTGTCATACATAGTGTATTGTGTGTCATAATTCCAGCATATACAGGACCAGTGATCACAGTAACCCATTATATGTGTCATACATAGTGTATTGTGTGTCATAATTCCAGCATATACAGGACCAGCGATCACAGTAACCCATTATATGTGTCATACATAGTGTATTGTGTGTCATAATTCCAGCATATACAGGACCAGTGATCACAGTAACCCATTATATGTGTCATACATAGTGTATTGTGTGTCATAATTCCAGCATATACAGGACCACCGATCACAGTAACCCATTATATGTGTCATACATAGTGTATTGTGTGTCATAATTCCATCATATACTGGACCAGCGATCACAGTAACCCATTATATGTGTCATACATAGTGTATTGTGTGTCATAATTCCAGCATATACAGGACCAGTGATCACAGTAACCCATTGTATGTGTCATACATAGTGTATTGTGTGTCATATATCCAGCATATACAGGACCAGCGATCACAGTAACCCATTATATGTGTCATACATAGTGTATTGTGTGTCATAATTCCAGCATATACAGGACCAGCGATCACAGTAACCCATTATATGTGTCATACATAGTGTATTGTGTGTCATAATTCCAGCATATACAGGACCAGTGATCACAGTAACCCATTATATGTGTCATACATAGTGTATTGTGTGTCATAATTCCAGCATATACAGGACCAGTGACCACAGTAATCCATTATATGTGTCATACATAGTGTATTGTGTGTCATAATTCCAGCATAAACAGGACCAGTGACCACAGTAACCCATTATATGTGTCATACATAGTGTATTGTGTGTCATAATTCCAGCATATACAGGACCAGTGACCACAGTAACCCATTATATGTGTCATACATAGTGTATTGTGTGTCATAATTCCAGCATAAACAGGACCAGTGACCACTGTAAGCCATTATATGTGTCATACATAGTGTATTGTGTGTCATAATTCCAGCATATACAGGACCAGTGACCACAGTAACCCATTATATGTGTCATACATAGTGTATTGTGTGTCATAATTCCAGCATATACAGGACCAGTGACGACAGTAACCCATTATATGTGTCATACATAGTGTATTGTGTGTCATAATTCCAGCATAAACAGGACCAGTGACCACAGTAACCCATTATATGTGTCATACATAGTGTATTGTGTGTCATAATTCCAGCATAAACAGGACCAGTGACCACAGTAACCATTATATGTGTCATACATAGTGTATTGTGTGTCATATATCCTGCATATACAGGACCAGTGACCACAGTAACCCATTATATGTGTCATACATAGTGTATTGTGTGTCATAATTCCAGCATATACAGGACCAGTGACGACAGTAACCCATTATATGTGTCATACATAGTGTATTGTGTGTCATAATTCCAGCATAAACAGGACCAGTGACCACAGTAACCCATTATATGTGTCATACATAGTGTATTGTGTGTCATAATTCCAGCATATACAGGACCAGCAATCACAGTAACCCATTATATGTGTCATACATAGTGTATTGTATGTCATAATTCCAGCATATACAGGACCAGCAATCACAGTAACCCATTATATGTGTCATACATAGTGTATTGTGTGTCATAATTCCAGCATATACAGGACCAGTGACGACAGTAACCCATTATATGTGTCATACATAGTGTATTGTGTGTCATAATTCCAGCATAAACAGGACCAGTGACCACAGTAACCATTATATGTGTCATACATAGTGTATTGTGTGTCATAATTCCAGCATATACAGGACCAGTGACCACAGTAACCCATTATATGTGTCATACATAGTGTATTGTGTGTCATAATTCCAGCATATACAGGACCAGTGACCACAGTAACCATTATATGTGTCATACATAGTGTATTGTGTGTCATAATTCCAGCATATACAGGACCAGTGATCACAGTAACCCATTGTATGTGTCATACATAGTGTATTGTGTGTCATAATTCCAGCATATACAGGACCAGTGATCACAGTAACCCATTGTATGTGTCATACATAGTGTATTGTGTGTCATAATTCCAGCATATACAGGACCAGTGATCACAGTAACCCATTGTATGTGTCATACATAGTGTATTGTGTGTCATATATCCAGCATATACAGGACCAGCGATCACAGTAACCCATTATATGTGTCATACATAGTGTATTGTGTGTCATAATTCCAGCATATACAGGACCAGTGACCACAGTAAGCCATTATATGTGTCACACATAGTGTACTGTGTGTCATAATTCCAGCATATACAGGACCAGTGATAACAGTAACCCATTATATGTGTCATACATAGTGTATTGTGTGTCATAATTCCAGCATATACAGGACCAGTGATCACAGTAACCCATTATATGTGTCATACATAGTGTATTGTGTGTCATATATCCAGCATATACAGGACCAGTGATCACAGTAACCATTATATGTGTCATACATAGTGTATTGTGTGTCATATATCCAGCATATACAGGACCAGTGATCACAGTAACCCATTGTATGTGTCATACATAGTGTATTGTGTGTCATATATCCAGCATATACAGGACCAGCGATCACAGTAACCCATTATATGTGTCATACATAGTGTATTGTGTGTCATAATTCCAGCATATACAGGACCAGTGACCACAGTAAGCCATTATATGTGTCATACATAGTGTATTGTGTGTCATAATTCCAGCATATACAGGACCAGTGATCACAGTAACCCATTATATGTGTCATACATAGTGTATTGTGTGTCATATATCCAGCATATACAGGACCAGCGATCACAGTAACCCATTATATGTGTCATACATAGTGTATTGTGTGTCATAATTCCAGCATAAACAGGACCAGCGATCACAGTAACCATTATATGTGTCATACATAGTGTATTGTGTGTCATAATTCCAGCATAAACAGGACCAGCGATCACAGTAACCATTATATGTGTCATACATAGTGTATTGTGTGTCATAATTCCAGCATATACAGGACCAGTGATCACAGTAACCCATTATATGTGTCATACATAGTGTATTGTGTGTCATATATCCAGCATATACAGGACCAGTGATCACAGTAACCCATTATATGTGTCATACATAGTGTATTGTGTGTCATAATTCCAGCATATACAGGACCAGTGACCACAGTAACCCATTATATGTGTCATACATAGTGTATTGTGTGTCATAATTCCAGCATATACAGGACCAGCAATCACAGTAACCCATTATATGTGTCATACATAGTGTATTGTATGTCATAATTCCAGCATATACAGGACCAGCAATCACAGTAACCCATTATATGTGTCATACATAGTGTATTGTGTGTCATAATTCCAGCATATACAGGACCAGTGATGACAGTAACCCATTATATGTGTCATACATAGTGTATTGTGTGTCATAATTCCAGCATAAACAGGACCAGTGACCACAGTAACCATTATATGTGTCATACATAGTGTATTGTGTGTCATAATTCCAGCATATACAGGACCAGTGACCACAGTAACCCATTATATGTGTCATACATAGTGTATTGTGTGTCATAATTCCAGCATATACAGGACCAGTGACCACAGTAACCCATTATATGTGTCATACATAGTGTATTGTGTGTCATAATTCCAGCATATACAGGACCAGCGATCACAGTAACCCATTATATGTGTCATACATAGTGTATTGTGTGTCATAATTCCAGCATATACAGGACCAGTGACCACAGTAACCCATTATATGTGTCATACATAGTGTATTGTGTGTCATAATTCCAGCATAAACAGGACCAGTGACCACTGTAAGCCATTATATGTGTCATACATAGTGTATTGTGTGTCATAATTCCAGCATATACAGGACCAGTGACCACAGTAACACATTATATGTGTCATACATAGTGTATTGTGTGTCATAATTCCAGCATATACAGGACCAGTGACGACAGTAACCCATTATATGTGTCATACATAGTGTATTGTGTGTCATAATTCCAGCATAAACAGGACCAGTGACCACAGTAACCCATTGTATGTGTCATACATAGTGTATTGTGTGTCATAATTCCAGCATATACAGGACCAGTGACCACAGTAAGCCATTATATGTGTCACACATAGTGTATTGTGTGTCATAATTCCAGCATATACAGGACCAGTGATCACAGTAACCCATTGTATGTGTCATACATAGTGTATTGTGTGTCATATATCCAGCATATACAGGACCAGCGATCACAGTAACCCATTATATGTGTCATACATAGTGTATTGTGTGTCATAATTCCAGCATATACAGGACCAGTGACCACAGTAAGCCATTATATGTGTCATACATAGTGTATTGTGTGTCATAATTCCAGCATATACAGGACCAGTGATCACAGTAACCCATTATATGTGTCATACATAGTGTATTGTGTGTCATATATCCAGCATATACAGGACCAGCGATCACAGTAACCCATTATATGTGTCATACATAGTGTATTGTGTGTCATAATTCCAGCATAAACAGGACCAGCGATCACAGTAACCATTATATGTGTCATACATAGTGTATTGTGTGTCATAATTCCAGCATAAACAGGACCAGCGATCACAGTAACCATTATATGTGTCATACATAGTGTATTGTGTGTCATAATTCCAGCATATACAGGACCAGTGATCACAGTAACCCATTATATGTGTCATACATAGTGTATTGTGTGTCATATATCCAGCATATACAGGACCAGTGATCACAGTAACCCATTATATGTGTCATACATAGTGTATTGTGTGTCATAATTCCAGCATATACAGGACCAGTGACCACAGTAACCCATTATATGTGTCATACATAGTGTATTGTGTGTCATAATTCCAGCATATACAGGACCAGCAATCACAGTAACCCATTATATGTGTCATACATAGTGTATTGTATGTCATAATTCCAGCATATACAGGACCAGCAATCACAGTAACCCATTATATGTGTCATACATAGTGTATTGTGTGTCATAATTCCAGCATATACAGGACCAGTGATGACAGTAACCCATTATATGTGTCATACATAGTGTATTGTGTGTCATAATTCCAGCATAAACAGGACCAGTGACCACAGTAACCATTATATGTGTCATACATAGTGTATTGTGTGTCATAATTCCAGCATATACAGGACCAGTGACCACAGTAACCCATTATATGTGTCATACATAGTGTATTGTGTGTCATAATTCCAGCATATACAGGACCAGTGACCACAGTAACCATTATATGTGTCATACATAGTGTATTGTGTGTCATAATTCCAGCATATACAGGACCAGCGATCACAGTAACCCATTATATGTGTCATACATAGTGTATTGTGTGTCATAATTCCAGCATATACAGGACCAGTGACCACAGTAACCCATTATATGTGTCATACATAGTGTATTGTGTGTCATAATTCCAGCATAAACAGGACCAGTGACCACTGTAAGCCATTATATGTGTCATACATAGTGTATTGTGTGTCATAATTCCAGCATATACAGGACCAGTGACCACAGTAACACATTATATGTGTCATACATAGTGTATTGTGTGTCATAATTCCAGCATATACAGGACCAGTGACGACAGTAACCCATTATATGTGTCATACATAGTGTATTGTGTGTCATAATTCCAGCATAAACAGGACCAGTGACCACAGTAACCCATTATATGTGTCATACATAGTGTATTGTGTGTCATAATTCCAGCATATACAGGACCAGCAATCACAGTAACCCATTATATGTGTCATACATAGTGTATTGTATGTCATAATTCCAGCATATACAGGACCAGCAATCACAGTAACCCATTATATGTGTCATACATAGTGTATTGTGTGTCATAATTCCAGCATATACAGGACCAGTGACGACAGTAACCCATTATGTGTCATACATAGTGTATTGTGTGTCATAATTCCAGCATAAACAGGACCAGTGACCACAGTAACCATTATATGTGTCATACATAGTGTATTGTGTGTCATAATTCCAGCATAAACAGGACCAGTGACCACAGTAACCCATTATATGTGTCATACATAGTGTATTGTATGTCATAATTCCAGCATATACAGGATCAGTGATCACAGTAACCCATTATATGTGTCATACATAGTGTATTGTGTGTCATAATTCCAGCATATACTGGACCAGAGATCACAGTAACCCATTATATGTGTCATACATAGTGTATTGTGTGTCATAATTCCAGCATAAACAGGACCAGCGATCACAGTAACCATTATATGTGTCATACATAGTGTATTGTGTGTCATAATTCCAGCATAAACAGGACCAGCGATCACAGTAACCATTATATGTGTCATACATAGTGTATTGTGTGTCATAATTCCAGCATAAACAGGACCAGCGATCACAGTAACCATTATATGTGTCATACATAGTGTATTGTGTGTCATAATTCCAGCATATACAGGACCAGTGACGACAGTAACCCATTATATGTGTCATACATAGTGTATTGTGTGTCATAATTCCAGCATAAACAGGACCAGCGATCACAGTAACCAATTATATGTGTCATACATAGTGTATTGTGTGTCATAATTCCAGCATATACAGGACCAGCGATCACAGTAACCCATTATATGTGTCATACATAGTGTATTGTGTGTCATAATTCCAGCATAAACAGGACCAGCAATCACAGTAACCATTATATGTGTCATACATAGTGTATTGTGTGTCATAATTCCAGCATAAACAGGACCAGCGATCACAGTAACCATTATGTGTCATACATAGTGTATTGTGTGTCATAATTCCAGCATATACAGGACCAGTGATCACAGTAACCCATTATATGTGTCATACATAGTGTATTGTGTGTCATATATCCAGCATATACAGGACCAGTGATCACAGTAACCCATTATTTGTGTCATACATAGTGTATTGTGTGTCATAATTCCAGCATATACAGGACCAGTGATCACAGTGACCCATTATATGTGTGTCATACATAGTGTATTGTGTGTCATATATCCAGCATATACAGGACCAGTGATCACAGTAACCCATTATATGTGTCATACATAGTGTATTGTGTGTCATAATTCCTGCATATACTGGACCAGCGATCACAGTAACCCATTATATGTGTCATACATAGTGTATTGTGTGTCATAATTCCAGCATATACAGGACCAGTGATCACAGTAACCCATTGTATGTGTCATACATAGTGTATTGTGTGTCATAATTCCAGCATATACAGGACCAGTGATCACAGTAACCCATTGTATGTGTCATACATAGTGTATTGTGTGTCATAATTCCAGCATATACAGGACCAGTGATCACAGTAACCCATTGTATGTGTCATACATAGTGTATTGTGTGTCATATATCCAGCATATACAGGACCAGCGATCACAGTAACCCATTATATGTGTCATACATAGTGTATTGTGTGTCATAATTCCAGCATATACAGGACCAGTGACCACAGTAAGCAATTATATGTGTCATACATAGTGTATTGTGTGTCATAATTCCAGCATATACAGGACCAGTGATAACAGTAACCCATTATATGTGTCATACATAGTGTATTGTGTGTCATAATTCCAGCATATACAGGACCAGTGATCACAGTAACTCATTATATGTGTCATACATAGTGTATTGTGTGTCATATATCCAGCATATACAGGACCAGTGATCACAGTAACCATTATATGTGTCATACATAGTGTATTGTGTGTCATATATCCAGCATATACAGGACCAGTGATCACAGTAACCCATTGTATGTGTCATACATAGTGTATTGTGTGTCATATATCCAGCATATACAGGACCAGCGATCACAGTAACCCATTATATGTGTCATACATAGTGTATTGTGTGTCATAATTCCAGCATATACAGGACCAGTGACCACAGTAAGCCATTATATGTGTCATACATAGTGTATTGTGTGTCATAATTCCAGCATATACAGGACCAGTGATCACAGTAACCCATTATATGTGTCATACATAGTGTATTGTGTGTCATATATCCAGCATATACAGGACCAGTGATCACAGTAACCATTATATGTGTCATACATAGTGTATTGTGTGTCATATATCCAGCATATACAGGACCAGCGATCACAGTAACCCATTATATGTGTCATACATAGTGTATTGTGTGTCATAATTCCAGCATAAACAGGACCAGCGATCACAGTAACCATTATATGTGTCATACATAGTGTATTGTGTGTCATAATTCCAGCATAAACAGGACCAGCGATCACAGTAACCATTATATGTGTCATACATAGTGTATTGTGTGTCATAATTCCAGCATATACAGGACCAGTGATCACAGTAACCCATTATATGTGTCATACATAGTGTATTGTGTGTCATATATCCAGCATATACAGGACCAGTGATCACAGTAACCCATTATATGTGTCATACATAGTGTATTGTGTGTCATAATTCCAGCATATACAGGACCAGTGATCACAGTGACCCATTATATGTGTGTCATACATAGTGTATTGTGTGTCATATATCCAGCATATACAGGACCAGTGATCACAGTAACCCATTATATGTGTCATACATAGTGTATTGTGTGTCATAATTCCTGCATATACTGGACCAGCGATCACAGTAACCCATTATATGTGTCATACATAGTGTATTGTGTGTCATAATTCCAGCATATACAGGACCAGTGATCACAGTAACCCATTGTATGTGTCATACATAGTGTATTGTGTGTCATAATTCCAGCATATACAGGACCAGTGATCACAGTAACCCATTGTATGTGTCATACATAGTGTATTGTGTGTCATAATTCCAGCATATACAGGACCAGTGATCACAGTAACCCATTGTATGTGTCATACATAGTGTATTGTGTGTCATATATCCAGCATATACAGGACCAGCGATCACAGTAACCCATTATATGTGTCATACATAGTGTATTGTGTGTCATAATTCCAGCATATACAGGACCAGTGACCACAGTAAGCCATTATATGTGTCATACATAGTGTATTGTGTGTCATAATTCCAGCATATACAGGACCAGTGATCACAGTAACCCATTATATGTGTCATACATAGTGTATTGTGTGTCATAATTCCAGCATATACAGGACCAGTGATCACAGTAACCCATTATATGTGTCATACATAGTGTATTGTGTGTCATGTATCCAGCATATACAGGACCAGTGATCACAGTAACCATTATATGTGTCATACATAGTGTATTGTGTGTCATATATCCAGCATATACAGGACCAGTGATCACAGTAACCCATTGTATGTGTCATACATAGTGTATTGTGTGTCATATATCCAGCATATACAGGACCAGCGATCACAGTAACCCATTATATGTGTCATACATAGTGTATTGTGTGTCATAATTCCAGCATATACAGGACCAGTGACCACAGTAAGCCATTATATGTGTCATACATAGTGTATTGTGTGTCATAATTCCAGCATATACAGGACCAGTGATCACAGTAACCCATTATATGTGTCATACATAGTGTATTGTGTGTCATAATTCCAGCATATACAGGACCAGTGATCACAGTAACCCATTATATGTGTCATACATAGTGTATTGTGTGTCATATATCCAGCATATACAGGACCAGTGATCACAGTAACCATTATATGTGTCATACATAGTGTATTGTGTGTCATATATCCAGCATATACAGGACCAGTGATCACAGTAACCCATTATATGTGTCATACATAGTGTATTGTGTGTCATATATCCAGCATATACAGGACCAGTGATCACAGTAACCATTATATGTGTCATACATAGTGTATTGTGTGTCATATATCCAGCATATACAGGACCAGTGATCACAGTAACCATTATATGTGTCATACATAGTGTATTGTGTGTCATAATTCCAGCATATACAGGACCAGTGATCACAGTAACCCATTATATGTGTCATACATAGTGTATTGTGTGTCATATATCCAGCATATACAGGACCAGTGACCACAGTAACCATTATATGTGTCATACATAGTGTATTGTGTGTCATAATTCCAGCATATACAGGACCAGTGATCACAGTAACCCATTATATGTGTCATACATAGTGTATTGTGTGTCATATATCCAGCATATACAGGACCAGTGATCACAGTAACCATTATATGTGTCATACATAGTGTATTGTGTGTCATATATCCAGCATATACAGGATCAGTGATCACAGTAACCCATTGTATGTGTCATACATAGTGTATTGTGTGTCATATATCCAGCATATACAGGACCAGCGATCACAGTAACCCATTATATGTGTCATACATAGTGTATTGTGTGTCATAATTCCAGCATATACAGGACCAGTGATAACAGTAACCCATTATATGTGTCATACATAGTGTATTGTGTGTCATAATTCCAGCATATACAGGACCAATGATCACAGTAACCATTATATGTGTCATACATAGTGTATTGTGTGTCATAATTCCAGCATATACAGGACCAGTGATCACAGTAACCCATTACATGTGTCATACATAGTGTATTGTGTGTCATATATCCAGCATATACAGGACAAGTGACCACAGTAACCATTATATGTGTCATACATAGTGTATTGTGTGTCATAATTCCAGCATATACAGGACCAGTGATCACAGTAACCCATTATATGTGTCATACATAGTGTATTGTGTGTCATATATCCAGCATATACAGGACCAGTGACCACAGTAACCATTATATGTGTCATACATAGTGTATTGTGTGTCATAATTCCAGCATATACAGGACCAGTGATCACAGTAACCCATTATATGTGTCATACATAGTGTATTGTGTGTCATATATCCAGCATATACAGGACCAGCGATCACAGTAACCCATTATATGTGTCATACATAGTGTATTGTGTGTCATAATTCCAGCATATACAGGACCAGTGATAACAGTAACCCATTATATGTGTCATACATAGTGTATTGTGTGTCATAATTCCAGCATATACAGGACCAGTGATCACAGTAACCATTATATGTGTCATACATAGTGTATTGTGTGTCATAATTCCAGCATATACAGGACCAGTGATCACAGTAACCCATTATATGTGTCATACATAGTGTATTGTGTGTCATATATCCAGCATATACAGGACCAGTGACCACAGTAACCATTATATGTGTCATACATAGTGTATTGTGTGTCATAATTCCAGCATATACAGGACCAGTGATCACAGTAACCCATTATATGTGTCATACATAGTGTATTGTGTGTCATATATCCAGCATATACAGGACCAGTGACCACAGTAACCATTATATGTGTCATACATAGTGTATTGTGTGTCATAATTCCAGCATATACAGGACCAGTGATCACAGTAACCCATTATATGTGTCATACATAGTGTATTGTGTGTCATATATCCAGCATATACAGGACCAGCGATCACAGTAACCCATTATATGTGTCATACATAGTGTATTGTGTGTCATAATTCCAGCATATACAGGACCAGTGATAACAGTAACCCATTATATGTGTCATACATAGTGTATTGTGTGTCATAATTCCAGCATATACAGGACCAGTGATCACAGTAACCATTATATGTGTCATACATAGTGTATTGTGTGTCATAATTCCAGCATATACAGGACCAGTGATCACAGTAACCCATTATATGTGTCATACATAGTGTATTGTGTGTCATATATCCAGCATATACAGGACCAGTGACCACAGTAACCATTATATGTGTCATACATAGTGTATTGTGTGTCATAATTCCAGCATATACAGGACCAGTGATCACAGTAACCCATTATATGTGTCATACATAGTGTATTGTGTGTCATATATCCAGCATATACAGGACCAGTGACCACAGTAACCATTATATGTGTCATACATAGTGTATTGTGTGTCATAATTCCAGCATATACAGGACCAGTGATCACAGTAACCCATTATATGTGTCATACATAGTGTATTGTGTGTCATATATCCAGCATATACAGGACCAGCGATCACAGTAACCCATTATATGTGTCATACATAGTGTATTGTGTGTCATAATTCCAGCATATACAGGACCAGTGATAACAGTAACCCATTATATGTGTCATACATAGTGTATTGTGTGTCATAATTCCAGCATATACAGGACCAGTGATCACAGTAACCATTATATGTGTCATACATAGTGTATTGTGTGTCATAATTCCAGCATATACAGGACCAGTGATCACAGTAACCCATTATATGTGTCATACATAGTGTATTGTGTGTCATATATCCAGCATATACAGGACCAGTGACCACAGTAACCATTATATGTGTCATACATAGTGTATTGTGTGTCATAATTCCAGCATATACAGGACCAGTGATCACAGTAACCCATTATATGTGTCATACATAGTGTATTGTGTGTCATATATCCAGCATATACAGGACCAGTGACCACAGTAACCATTATATGTGTCATACATAGTGTATTGTGTGTCATAATTCCAGCATATACAGGACCAGTGATCACAGTAACCCATTATATGTGTCATACATAGTGTATTGTGTGTCATATATCCAGCATATACAGGACCAGCTGTCACAGTAACCCATTAGATGCAGCAATAGGACCATCCTGCCTGGGCTGAATGCTTTTAGTTTAGATGTAGGCTCCATTCCAGATCATTGGAACAAGTCCGGGAGTCTGGGGGAACAGCAGAAGAACCCAGCATTGCCCTGGACATATATGTACAAATTGGTCTCCTTATGCACTGGATAACTGTATTAATAATTAACCCTATAGATGGTCTATAGCAGTGCACCCCTAACTGTTCATGTTTTCCAGATCTCCTAGTTGGTGCACAGGTGTATTTATTACTAGCTGACACATGTTAAAAGATCCACTAGTGGTGCTAATTATGTCATTTGTGATACTGAGAAGAACATAGAACACTGGTAAAAGTGTAATATACTATTTTTTGGAGGGTCATGGTGTGGACTGGGGAGGGGGTTTCCAGGCAACTTGAAATCCCTCCTGCATTTCCCTACTATGTATCATGTGTCACAACCTGGCCCTTATACTTCCCTGTCAGAGGACTGGGAGTTGGCGGGGAGGCAGCAATAAATGAGGAGGAAATACATACGACTTCCTCATCAGCTAATTCCGGGTGTTGACGAGACCTAACAAGAGGCGCGGAGTGTAACTCATTGATGGTTTTCTCCAGTGACCCCTCCAATTGGGATATAGGTGTAACTGCACCAAATGAGCAGGTCGTAGCCCCCTGATAAGGGACCCAGGAATTAGCAACTGACAGGTAGATAAGAAATACAACTGAGTGGCTGGAGATTATCAATGGTGAATGTCAGTAATCAGCGCTGTAGAACAATATACTGAAGAATATCGGTAGCGACTGATGTAGAATATAACTGAAGAATATCGGTAGCGACTGATGTAGAATATCACTGAAGAATATTGGTAGTGACCGATGTTGAATATTCCTGAAGAATATTTGTAGTGACTGATGTTGAATATCACAGGAGAGTATCGGTAGTGAACGATGATGAATATCACTGAAGACTATTGGTAGTGACCGATGTTGAATATTTCTGAAGAATATTGGTAGTGATCGATTTGTTGAATATCACAGGAGAGTATCGGCAGTAACTGATGTTGATTATTCCTGAAGGAGATTGGTAGTGACTGATGTTGGATATCAGTGAAGAATATCAATAGTGAACGATGCTGAATATCACTGAAGAATATCGGAAGTGACTGATGTTGAATATCACATAAGAGTATCGATAGTGAACGATGCTGGATATCACTGAAGAATATCGGAAGTGACTGATGTTGAATATCACATAAGAGTATCGATAGTGAATGATGCTGAATATCACTGAAGAATATCGGAAGTGACTGATGTTGAATATCACATAAGAGTATCGATAGTGAACGATGCTGAATATCACTTTAGAATGTCACAGAGACTGATACAGTGCACTGAGGATACATCAGCGTGGCGCCTGGAACAGCGATCGGAAGCTATCAGCTAATGGAGAAGAGAAGTTGTTCAGGCGACTTCCTGTTTTCTGGAGTCCTGCTTTATACACTTAGGTAGCTGTCCATTGGAGGAGGGTGTCAGCTGAGAGCTGGCAAGGCTACAATTGGTGGAGGGTCCGATAATGGTGAGAGACAACATGGCTGCATCCATGACTGCCGCCTCAGGAACTCCGATATGGAGGATTGCGTGGAACAGGGCCCCAGCGATAATACTCAGCATGTCACCTGCTGCCGCACCTGGCAACATCCAGGAATGTCCCGCTGAACGCAGGATACTTATGACGTATGGTCACAATTTTATTTTCCCATAGTCCAGTCTCCAGGTAAAGGTGGAGATGTTTATATAAAAATATCATCTCCTCCTAAAATGAGGTAAAGAGTAGATTTCTCTCAGCAGCAGAGTATTCCTTCCGAGCAGGTTCTCTCCTGGAGCTCTTGCCATTTATCCAATGTACTGTACACACTGTAGCTGTTCCCAGTAGTCACTTGGTTAAGAGCCGTAATGACTCTGTTCAGTCAGTGGATTATTCAGACCTCCACCAGCGCTGCCATTACACCCCAGGCACCACTACAAATGAGTCCTGGGGATGGTTCTACCAGGAAACCAGCAGGAGTCACGCACTGAGGGCCTGAGTCAGAACCACCCGCGAGCGATGAGCGCTCGCAAGCGGGTTGATGTTGGCCCAGTGCGCATGCGCACGACGGAGGCGGCTCCATCGTGCACATGCGCGAGACCCGGATAGCGATGGGCAAGCCGTCGCTCCGGGTCTCGCTACAAAGGGGGCGTGTTGTCAATGGTGAGTGACAGCACGCCCCCTTTGGTGGGCGTGCCAGGGGCGTGGCTGCCCAGACAGAGGGAACGCCTACCATCTGGGGCCGGCCCCACTGACATCACAAGTGATGTCAGTGGGAGTGCTCTCGGCTCTCACGGCTCTCACTCCCACGGCATCACTTGTGATGTCAGTGGGACCAGCCCCAGATGGTAGGCGTTCCCATGGGAACGCCTCCATCTGGGCAGGCACACCCACCATTGACAGCACGCCCCTTTTGGTGCGAGACCCGGAGCGACGGTTTGCCCGTCGCTATCCGGGTCTCACGCATGCGCACGACGGAGCCGCCTCCAACATCGACCCGCTTGCGAGCGCTCAGTGCTCACGAGCGGGTCTGAATCAGGGCTTGAGACCAGAGAAAAAAATCCAGAATACATGTCGAGTTGTCTGCATTGACATCCCCAATATAAACACACTTGATATATTGCCTCAGAGAATATATCTTACAATAGTGGACAAAGAAAGGAAGTTTATAAACAGGGTATCTTGTTATACAATGTAACATGTATGTTTGAAACAAAAAAATAAAACAAAAAAGTGAAATAAATAGTTGAATTCACTGTAATGTGTTTTATGGGAATGGGATTGAAATGCTGGTGGCTGTTTAGCAACCGGTTTAAATCCCAACAGCGTGCCTAACCCTAACCTCCCCCCAGGGGTGCCTAAACCTAAACCCCCTCCCTGCACCCGAAACCTATCCCTCCTGGGGGGGTGCCTATCCCTAACCTCTCCCAGGGGTGCCTAACCCCAACTTCCCCTAGCCTAACCCACCCTGGGGGGTGCCTAACCCTAAGTTCCCCCCGGGGTACCCTAAACCTAACCACCCCCTCCCCCCCCCGATGGCTAAGAGGATGGGTATCTCAGACTTACCTTGTTGGGGTCCGCATCATCTTGGATTCTGGCATCGGAAATTTTAATAGGCGTCGGTATCCCGTCATGATTGTGACCTTGTGGCCGCTGATTACAAATAACTACATAACGTTTTACGGATGATTTTTGTTTCCTAAGTTTATATTTTCTTAAAGAGGGAGGGATCTTCCACTTTGCTGATTGGTCGAGCTCTGTGGATCTGATACAGTAAGTGACACTAAGGGGTAAATTTACTAAGATGGGAGTTCTATTAAGAAGTGATGTTGCCCATAGCAACCAATCAGATTCCAGGTATTATCTTCTAGAAGGTGCTAGATAAATGAGAAGTAGAATCTGTTTGGTTGCTATGGGCAACATCACTTCTTAATAGAACTCCCATCTTAGTAAATGTACCCCTAACTCTGAGCTTGCTGCCATTACTTGGTTTATCTTGTTGTTTTCCTGTCTCCTGTGTCTTCTCTTTCCTGACTTTCTGTGATCATTTCCCCTCCTTGCTGCTCATCCACTTCCATCTTTTCCTCCACCTTCTTCCCACCACTTTCCATCGCTGTCGCTATCAGCCACGTCTCTCTGCCTCACTATGGGCCTGATTCAGAGATAAACGCAACTACAATCTGCACGCAAATCCAGCGATTGTTTACCATTGCGCATGCGTATACATCGCAGTGCGCGTGCACGATAGCAGCTGTGTGTTCACGCAAACCACAGTGGTCCATTGCAGATTGATTGGCAGGAAGTGACCGTTTGGGGGTGGAAACAGAGGGTGGTTAGCGATACCCAGGCGTGCCTGGCCGTTTGAACGCCGTTATATGGGCGTGCATATATTAGCCACTACAATTGCATACACAGCTCTGCGTGGCAGAAGAGCTCCCTGGCCTGCATCGGGTCACACCTGCCGCAAGG
Source organism: Taudactylus pleione (assembly GCA_031769625.1). Lineage (NCBI taxonomy): Eukaryota > Metazoa > Chordata > Amphibia > Anura > Myobatrachidae > Taudactylus > Taudactylus pleione. Next base: position 1,286,177 of record JAUIMM010001290.1, read on the forward strand.
GTAAAATGGCTGCCGATCTACTTTGATGGTACCAATGTTTAGGTAGGTATGCGTAGTTGTATGCTGGTGAGAAGGCAGTAGTGGGCGTCTTTATGCTCGGGTGATCTTTGCTAACATTTGCATATTTTTGCAATTGCGTTGCGTATACGTACATCTCTGAATCAGGCCCTATGTTGCTTATAAGTTCCCCTTCCTTGCTGGATGGCCGACAGCACCCCCGTTTCTCAGCCACTAATATTGCAAAACCTAAACTGCAATGCAAGCTGTAGTCTATCCCTGCACCACATGTGGGTATCCACGTTATGTGGTGGTTTTGGGGAATAAGATCCCCCCACCACCATGCAAGCCTATTCCAGTCCTGCTGGGACCCTCAGTTCTGTCTTCAATCTTATATGTGTACACCTGGGCCCACCACTGATTGGTTCCTCCACCACCACCAGATGTATAAATCTTTGGGCAGAAGACTGGACACTTTGCTAATGATAATGTTGATTCTCTTGTTAATCAATGTACAAAGCCTGAATCTGGCACAAACAGTGAGGATGAAACAGACACAAGTTCATGTTATATAATATGGCGCAGTTTTGATACAAATTGTTGTGAACCGATGAGACAGACTTTACATTGTGGTGAGAGGAGTGGTCTCTCACCTGAATTACCAACATTATGGTGGAATCAGCTCCCTCCAAGGGAGACTGGAGTGAAACCTGTGGATTCTGTATTAGCCGTGGAGTTGTGGAATTCTACGTTTTCACATTTACACAGACCCAGCTGGAATAATCACTGGAGCAGAGGAAGGGTTTAAAACTCTCACACACCTGTTGCTCATTGCTTCTTATGCTGGATAAGCTAGCCAGGCGATAGGCTAGGGGTGGTGGTTAGCATTAGGGTTCCAAGACCTGGAGGGTCCACAGACATTAGCACAAGGAGTGCTGAGATATTTACTTTTATGTTGTTTGCATACTTTCTGTTATGTGCCTGTGTGTGTCCAGGCCTAAATCTCATGTATGCTAAGGTACAGTGGGCCTGGTTCAGACCCGGTCACAAGCACTGAGCGCTCGCAACTGGGTCGATGTTTGCCCACTGGGCATGCGCATGATGGAGCCGGCTCCGTTGTGCACATGCGCGAGATCCGGCTAACGACGGGTGCTCCATTGCTCCAGGTCTCGCACCAAAGGGGGCGCGCCGTCAATGGTGATTGACAGCTCGCCCCGTTTGGTAGGCGGGCAGGGGGGGTGGCCGGCCAAATGGATAGCTGTGGTCACCCACAGCTATGCGAGCGGCCAGGAGGCCGAACAACAACAACAACAAAAAAGGCCTGATTCAGAGCGAGCGCTCGTTCAGAGCGTCCGTCTCTGAATCAGGCCCAGGGTCTACTACCAAAAAAAAGACACTGCTTTACCAGGTACCTGCCTGTTTGGAGTCTTTATTTCAATACCCTGTGTTACATGTTGTGGCCCATATGGGGTCCTCTGCACTGCTTTATCGCAGTGCATACGCCAGCCGCTTCCAGTGTGGCAAAGGAACTGACAATGCAGAACATTCATTATATGTGAGTATGATTGGTGAACCAGAAAAACTGCAGTTATATTAAGGACACTGTAACTTGCTATGCATTGTGCAAAAGCTGTTTTGTATATACTGAGAAAAGAAAGTTACTTTGCTTTGTTTTTACTAAGGTGTTTGAGATACAATAAATGCTGATTAGTATCTTCACCAGCTAGTATGCTGTCTAATTAAGTTCATCTGTTGACTGAACAAGAGCAAGACACACATTGAGGTCTAATTAAGCACTGCAGTGCTGGGAGAGAAAAAGCCATTTTGTTTCCCTGTGGTTTTTTTTTTGTGTTCTGTCCTGCATTGAAGAAAAAAAGATATATATATATATATATATATTTATTTTTTCTGTGTTGCTGAAAAAAAGAGATATTTATTTCTGTATAGTGGCTTGTCATTGCTCTGATCTAAGAGCACCTGCACTTGTACATACACCTCCCACTATAAAAATGGAGGAAGTTTTTCGCACTATAGTAAATTTGTGGGCCTCTCACCAAAAGACAGAGGAACCAATGTTACAGTTAGTGATCCAGTCAATGGCACAGCAGGTGTTGGGCATCTGAAGAAAATGTCTGCCTCAGATGACCCAGAAACATATTTGCTGATATTTGAGAGTGTGGCACAGCATTTAAAATGGCCAGAAGATACTTTGGCTGATAAACTTGCTCCCTATCTCACTGGTGAGGATCAGAAAGCCTATGCTGATTTGTCCTCTGCTGATGCAGAGAAATATGACCTAGTCAAAAGTGCTATTCTGGTCTGGTCAGGTGTCACTCCTTCTGGGAAAGCTCAGCGCTTCCATGAATGGGCCCTAATACCAGGGGTCCATATTTGGAAGCAGGTTGCAGAACTTGCCATACAGAAGACCGCACTGCTGCTCAGATTGTAGAGATGTTGGTTTTTGACCAGTGTATAAGAACCCTAGGGTGGAATATGCAGCACTGGGTCATACACGCTGATCCTCAAAAAGGTACAGTGTTGGAGCAGCATGAGACTGCAGGAAATATGACAAAAATGCCAGAAAAAACAACAGGGAATGAGCGACCCATTAAGATGGCACCCCATTGGCCTGTGACACCGACTGCCATCCGTCCACTGGAGATGCCAGGGTCGTTTGCTGTGAGTGCAGAGAGCCAGGTCATATAAGGCAGGACCATTTCAGAAAAACAGAACCTATGGAGTGTGAGGTTGCTAGTATGGGCGCTACGTACCACTCTTTTTGCACAATGGTACCCCTGGATTCCAGACCCCCATCAATGTGGGAAACTGTGTTACTTAATGGCCAGACTCAGAGAGTAGACTCATGGAGTGAGCTAACCCTGATCTCAGAGGCTGTCCTGCCCAGACCAGTGGAAAAGGTGCCAAGGTTAGTTGAAGTACTCTGCATTCATGGATCCACAGAAAAGGTTTCCCGAGTGAGCATCACCATAAAGGGGCACACTTATGAGGTGGTCACCGCAGTTGGCCCTAAGCTCCCCTATCCTATCATAGTGGGACCCAATTTCCCAGGATTTGTTGAGCTCTTAAAGGAACCACAAAGACAACGCCAATGTAAAGTCTCCAAGAACCTACCTCTGAAAAGGGAGAAGAGTGGTAAAGCACAGCACAATTAATGTCTGAGGAAAGATATCCACAACACTTTGCCCAGTTACAGGCAGATAAAAGTATTTGCAGAGGTGTCATACCCAATACAGATGTTGCCACGGATCTGCTGGAAACCGCCACACCTTGGGTTCTTGGGGGGCGCTCTAGGTCGCTTGGTCCTACAGAAGTTCCCCTGGTGGACACCTTGTCAGCAAAACAGCGAAAAGAAGCAGAAGCCTTAGCAAAAATCAGGATGTGTTTTCTTCTTTGCCAGGGCGCACTGCCTTAGTAGAGCATGAGATAAATACGCCTGAAGGAGTGGTTGAAAGCAGCAACTGTATTGCATCTCTCAGGTGCAATGGCAAGCAGTCCAGCAAGTGGTGAAAGAGATACTCCAACTTGGGGTCATTGAGGTGTCCAGCAGTACCTGGTCAAGTCCTATTGTATTGGTCCCAAAGCCATCAGGAGCCATACGCTTTTGCAACGACTTTAGATGGCTGAATCAGGTTTCCAGATTTGACACATACCCAATACCATGGGTGGATTAATTAGTGGAAATTTGGCGAGTAGCCTGTATTTTATGACCCTGGACCTCACAAATGGATACTGGCAAATTCCCCTAAGTGAAAACGCCAAGGAGAACACTGCCTTCTAGTCCCCTGGCCTTTTTCAATATAAAATGCTCCCTTTCAGCCTTCATGGGGCACCAGCGACATTTCAGCGTGCCATGGATTGGCTGCTGAGCCAAGCCAGGGGTACACTATAGTCTATCTAGACAACATTGACATCAATACAGAAAATTGTGATGAACACTTGCCCAAAGTCCAAGAAGTGCAAAACAGCTTACGCCAGCATGGGTTTACGGCTAATCCTGCCAATTGTACCAGTGGACTTTCAGAGGCCAACTACCTCTGGTATGTTATTAGCAATGGGCAAGTGAAGCCCCAACTGTGGAAAGTGGAGGCGATTCAGTCCTGGCCAAGTCCCTCCACCAAGAAACAAATGAGAACTTTCCTTGGGCTGCTAGGCTATTACTGCCATATGATTCCAAATTTTGCATCCAGAGCTTTACCCCTGACTGAGGAGAAGGCTTAACCAGAAAAGGTTCTCTGGATAAAATAGTCAAAGCAACCTGGGACGATATGAGGACAGCTCTGTGTTCCAAACAGGGTCTGCAAGCACTGGATTTCAGAAAACCCTTTGCCCTGCAAACTGATGCCTCCACGACAGGCTTAGGACCTGTTTTGTCACAGTCCATAGCGGGCAAAGAAAAGCCGATCCTCTGCTTAAGTAGAAAGCTGTTACCATGAGAGACAAGATACACCATAGTTCAGCTAGAATGCTTGTCAATAAAGTAGAAGTCCTGAAGTACTATCTTCTGGGAAGAGAATTTGTCTTGTCATGGATCACGCACCTCTGAGGTGGATGCACCTCAACAAAAAAGTTCACCCCAGAGTGACGCACTGGTTCTTGACAATCCATCAGTACAAGTTTGTTGTACAGCATCAGCCAGGAGCTCAACATAAAACTGCGGATGTGTTGTCCCAAAAATTTGAGAAAGCTGAGTTGTGACGGCCATCGTAAAAGAAGACGTGCACTTCCCAAAGCTTGTAAAAGTGAAAGAGGGGGGAGGTGTGGTGAGAGGTTGTCTCTCACCCAGGCCCGCCAAGAGCCATGGTGGGCCCCGGTAATAGGGGGCGTGGCCTAATCATGGGAGGCATGGCCACGCCCCCTTGCTGAGGAGAGGGGGCGCTCTGTGCCTCCTCAGCCCGGCGCAAAGCCAGGGGGGGGCGCGATCAGTGTGATCGCTCCCCCGCACAGGCATAGGAGACTGCTGCGGCTGCTGCTCAGCAACCACGAGCAGTCTCCAACTGTGGCTCAGCACACACTGTGTGGTGGGCTGCTGTGAGGGGGGGGAGTGGAATTCCAGGTATTCACATTTACACAGACCCAGCTGGATTAATCACTGGAGCACAGGAAGGGCTTAAAAATCTCACACACCCGTTGCTCATTGCTCCTTATGCTGGATAAGCTAGCCAGGTGATAGGCTGGGGGTGGTGGTTAGCATTATGGTGCAAAGACCAGGAGGGTCCACAGACAATTAGTGTTGAGACATTTACTTTTATGTTGTTTGCTTATTTTCTGTTATATGTCTGTGTGTGTAAAGGCCTAACCTCATGTATGCTAAGGTGCAGTGTCTGCTTCCATTAAAAAGCCACTGGTTTACTAGTAAGTACCTGCCTGTCTGGAGTCCTAATTTCAATACCCCCTGTTACAACATGAATTGTCTTATAAGTGAAATGGCAGATTTTGTTTTAAACATCCATTATAGGAGTGTTTATTCTAATTTTCACCTATATAATTACTGCTATTAAAAAAAATGTGGATTCACTTAAAGTTGATCGATGATTTGTAGCTATGGAAAACTCAGCTGCACTGTTTGCAGAATGTGTTTTATACTGATAATATATTTCTATAATACTCTGGTCCCTGTGGACTCTGAAGTTGCAGTTATCTTGGCCTCGCTCTTGCAACTCACGTTCTTCTTTCTTAGCGATAAGGAGGAAAACTGCAACTGATGGAATCCTCAGAAAATAATGTATTCACCGCAGTATATCAGGGAATGTCTCTTGCAGGAATTGGGCTGAGATGTGTCTGTGTAATGGCAGCCTGGTCAGATGACAGCATGACCCACATTCTCGCTTTATTGGGTTTTTATTTTTTTAACCAAACAACTGGAGACACATCAATATGTAAGTGTTTTGTAGTTATGATATATAAAGCAGTTTGCTGTACAGATACATCCGAATTATGGTGCTGTACCCCTGCCAGAAACCAGCAATGGCCTCTGTTATAAACTAGATAAAATACAAAGTGCCTGGTTTGCAATTGTGTGATATATAAACCCGTCAGAGTGACACAAGTTGTATCATATTCAGTATAGAATTACGTGTCTTGCATTTGCAGCCTCTTTGGTTGATTCTTATTTTCAGTTACAGTTCACTGATCTTGAGTAACTATGAGAAATACGTTTTGCAGTATTATAAGCTTCATAGTTGATGATGATGATGTAGATGTAGCTGGTCACATCTTTGTTCTGGATGCATCTATAAGATAAGGGGTGCACATGTCTTGCCTGCAGTGCTTCACATATTGGGGTGGAGTTTAACGCACGCCCATTTGCTGTGCATATCTTTGCTCAAACTATGGACCTCGTTCAGAGGCGGTCGCAAGAAGCGATCTGAATGAGGGTGGGCGCTTCTTTTTTTTTGGTGCGGCCTCCTGGTGGCAAGCTAAGCTGTGGGTTACCACCCGAAGCTTAGCTAGCGACCAGGGTGATGGTCATGAAGGTGATCACCATCGTGACCATCGGAGCTTGTGACCAAACCCTAAGGTTGGGTCCGGGCACTCGCAAGCCCCAGGGAGCTTTCTACTCTGATGGAGTAGGAAGCTCCCCACTGACATCACTGATGATGTCAGTGTGGCCGCCCACAAAACGGTAGGCGTTCCTTAAGGAATGCCTCCATTTTGGAAACCACCCCCGTGGCCCGCCTACAAAAAGGGGCGAGCTGTCGATCAACATCGACAGCTGCCCCTTTTGTAGCGAGCTCCGGAGCGAGAGAGTTTCTCTCTAGCTCCGGAGCTTGCGCACTTGCAGTGCGGTCGCTGCACGTGCGCAGGGGTACCCATCGACCCGGTTGCGAGCACATTGGTGCACAACTAAAGGCAATGCCAAACCATACACATATCAGTCACACCTCCACCTGTGACTGTAGGGGGTAACTGGGCTGTAATGGGACATAATCACACAGGCAATGCTCAGTCAGGGGAAGCTGATGGAAATCCAACTACTGTATACAGCGTAGGCCGGAAGAGTAAATATGTTTCCAGGTATATCGTTTCCACCAAGTATAGGCTGCTGCTGCTGATGATGATGATAGGTTTTAAACCAACATTACTGATAGGGGGCACCACAAAGATGTGAGCAGCTCTGGGTAAAGGTGAATCCAGCGCTCAGTCACGTGCGCACAATGCAGGAGCAGTTACCAGCTAGGATGTCTCAGGATTGGACACGGTACAAAAGCAGAGCTGTAACATAACAGAATCAGGGCAGGGACAATACAAATGTTGCTGCAGGCAGCATGACTTAGCCCTCTGGCACAGACAAGGGTAAACCAAAAAAAGGTGGGATAGGTCAACAGAGCTGGTTATAGATCTTTTGGAGCTCAGGGCAAAAGTTTAATTCGGCGCCCCCCCATGTCTGAAACAGGGACACAAGCCTTTTTTACACAAGCATTCAGTGAGCGCTGAAGGCTTGTGTAAAAAAATATAGCGGCATGGCTTATTGGGGAAGGGGCGTGGCCACAGAACAGATACAATTCACACTACACTGCACAGTAGTGTCCATTATTCAGATTACACCATGCGGTAGTACTCCTTATACAAGTTACATCACACAGTACAGCCCCTTATACTGTACATGTTACACCACACAGTACAGCCCCTTATACATGTTACATCACACAGTACAGTCCCTTATACATGTTACATCACACAGTACAGCCCCTTATACTGTACATGTTACACCACACAGTACAGCCCCTTATACATGTTACATCACACAGTATAGCCCCTTATACTGTACATGTTACACCACAGCAAAGCCACTTATATATGTTACACCACAGTACAGCCCCTTATACATGTTACATCACACAGTACAGCCCCTTATACATGTTACAGCACAGTACAGCCCCTTATACATGTTACAGCACAGTACAGCCCCTTATACATGTTACAGCACAGTACAGCCACTTATACATGTTACACCACAGTACAGCCACTTATACATGTTACACCAAAGTAAAGCAACTTATACGTGTTACATCAAACAGTACAGCCCCTTATACTGTACATGTTACACCACAGTACAGCCCCTTATACTGTACATGTTACACCACAGTACAGCCCCTTATACTGTACATGTTACACCACACAGTACAGCCACTTATACATGTTACACCACAGTACAGACCCTTATACACATTACATCACAGTACAGCAACTTATACGTTACACCACAGTACAGCAACTTATACATGTTACACCACAGTAAATCCCTTTATACATGTTACACCACAGTACAGTCACTTATACATGTTACACCATAGTACAGCCACTTATACATGTTACACCACAGTACAGCCCCTTATAAATGTTACATCACAAAGTACAGCCCCTTATACTGTACATGTTACACCACAGTACAGACCCTTATACACATTACATCACAGTACAGCCACTTATACATGTTACACCACAGTACAGCCACTTATACATGTTACACCACAGTACAGCCACTTATACATGTTACACCACAGTACGGCCACTTATACATGTCACACCACAGTACAGCCACTTATATATGTTACACCACAGTACAGCCACTTATACATGTTACACCACAGTACTGCCACTTATACATGTTACACCACAGTACAGCCACTTATACATGTTACACCACAGTACAGCCACTTATACATGTTACACCACAGTACAGCCACTTATACATGTTACACCACAGTACAGCCACTTATACATGTTACACCACAGTACAGCCACTTATACAAGTTACACCACAGTACAGCCCCTTACACGTGTTACAGCACAGTGCAACCACTTATACATGTTACACCACAGTGCAGCCACTTATATTTGTTACAGCACAGTACAGCGCCTTATATATATTACACCACAGTACAGCCACTTATATATATTACACCACAGTACAGCCCCTTATACACGTTATACCACAGTACAGCCACTTATACATGTTACACCACAGTACAGCCACTTATATATGTTACATCACAGTACAGCCACTTATACATGTTACACCACAGTACAGCCACTTATACATGTTACACTATAGTACAGCCACTTATACTTGTTACATCACAAAGTACAGCCCCTTATACTGTACATGTTACACCACAGTACAGACCATTATACACATTACATCACAGTACAGCAACTTATACATGTTACACCACAGTACAGCCACTTATACATGATACACCACAATACAGCCACCTATGTATGTTACACCACAGTACAGCCCCTTATACATGTTACACCACAGTACAGCCACTTATACATGTTACACCACAGTACAGCCACTTATACATGTCACACCACAGTACAGCCACTTATATATGTTACACCACAGTACAGCCACTTATACATGTCGCACTACAGTACAGCCACTTATACATGTTACACCACAGTGCAGCCCCTTATACATGTTACACCACAGTACAGCCCCTTATACATAATACACCACAGTACAGTGTCTTATACATGTTACACCACAGTACAGCCACTTATACATGTTACACCACAGTACAGCCCCTTATACATAGTACACCACAGTACAGTGTCTTATACATGTTACACCACAGTACAGCCACTTATACATGATACACCACAGTACAGTGTCTTATACATGTTACAGCACAGTACAACCACTTATACATGTTACACCACAGTACAGCCACTTATACATGTTACACCACAGTACAGCCACTTATACATGTTACACCACAGTACAGCCACTTATACATGTTATACCACAGTACAGCCACTTATACATGTTACACCACAGTACAGCCACTTATACATGTTACACCACAGTACAGCCACTTATACATGTTACACCACAGTACAGCCACTTATACATGTTACACCACAGTAGAGCCACTTATACATGTTACACCACAGTACAGCCACTTATACATGTTACACCACAATACAGCCCCTTAAACATTTTACACCACAGTACAGCCACTTCTATATGTTATACCACAGTAGAGCCCCCTTATACGCATTATGCCATTGTAGAGCCCTTTATACATATTACACCACAGTACAGCCCATTTTACACATTAAGCCAAGGTAAAGACTCTGCAGTAGATGGGGGCTCGCTGCCCGCTGTAATTTCCATTAGCAACGGTGTGTCCGGCAGAGAATGAGCTGGGCGCACTGTGACTATTATACATTGCAGCAGCCGGTGGGCGGTAGAAGGTCAGTAGCAACGGCTCATACATGGGTGGATTGTGGCATCCCCAGATTGCTGTATATTCTGGGAAATGTTCTCCATAATAAAACACTTCAATTTGAACACTGCCCCAACTGAACAACTGAAAACTCTTACAATCACACATCACCCTCATACTAACAGAAGCAACACTCCTTCCCACACACACACATACCCCCCCACACACACTGACAGCACACATCACCCTCATACTAACAGAAGCAACACTCCTTCCCATACACACACATCCTCCCCCCACATTGACAACTCTCTCACACACATACCCCCCCACACACTGACAGCACACATCCACAAATCCCTCCACCACAAATCCCCTTAACCACTATGGTGTCTCAGTGGGTGGCCGGCTCTGGCTTACAGCACAGAAGAACCACCGGCAGCCCAGGAACAGTCACACAGCGACAGCCGGGTCTTCTCTTCTCTACTCAGGGGCTCAGTCAGGGAGGCAGGCTGATGCTGCTCTTCCTCCATGATGTGACCCTCCTCTCTACCCCTTGGCTGCTCCCAGAATGCAATGCGCCACACCCGACAGTGGGCATGGCATACTGGGAAACAGTAATAAAGAGGGAACAACTTTATTGGTGGCACCACAGCAGGTAATGGATAATTGTCTAAAACCAACTGCATTAATGGCGGATATTGGAGGCAGATCTAATACTAGCATAGCTGTTATAGCATCATCAATCCGCTGTGCAACTGGGTGACAGCTGTCGTACTTGCATCCTCTATCAAAGGATTCTTTAAAAGTCAATAGTTTTTTTAAACTACTACTAGTAGTAGTTTTCTTAGTCCCCTTCTGGCATAAAGATCCACTCCAGCAGCAGCAGCAGGCCTAGTGCTTAAGGATTCTTCTCGGAAATCCTGGAAAGGGGAGGACTCAGATAGCCTTATCAAATTGGATACAGGACTACTCCCGATCACTTAGATTCTCCTAAGAGTTGTGAAGTTTGTGAAGTTTTTGAACATCACACAGTTTGTTCTACTGCCTTAGTGTTTTTTTCACCAATAATATTCTAGTTTTTATTTTTTTGCCACCTCTTCTATACCCAGAGTGAGAAGCACTTGCATTGTCATGTGAGACAGAAGAAGATGCCTGACTTACAGCAGTTGCAGAATTTGTGTTTGGTGTATGGCATGTTGGCAATTTTATGTTTTTCTGCCAAAATCTTTCCCTTTATTAAAGATGTTTTTTTCTTTACCAATGTAGTAAAATATGATTTTTGGATTTTAGATGACCTGACTGAAAGCTTCTATGCACTTGAGCATCGGCTTAAGTAGATGACGTTGAAGTGGTATCGGCATGTTGTCTGGTGGTGGCAGCAGCTGCAGAACTAGTGCTTAGTTGCTTATCCTGCTGTTCTATTGATTAATCATCATGTTCCATATTGAGATGTGAAGTTTTTTAACAAAAAAATATACTGACCATTACAGACTGTTATGTACTGTATCACAGACACAGTATCACACTCTGAAGTTTGTTTAACAAAAAAATATAGAATTACTTAATAAGAAAAAAATTGTGCCCACTGACTGCGACACACTGCGCATATAGTATAAGTCGGTGGCCTTTGACCTACTGACTGATTTTGATTTTACTTATTATAAATTTACATTAAATGACCTTAAATAAATGTTAATTAGAAATATCAATATGACAACAAACAGATCTCCAGAATGCACGATTTTACCTGACTTTGACCATTTACAAGTGAATCCAAATCCAAGACCAGCACAATTCAGGTTGGTATGCCAAACCCATAACAGTAAAATAATTTTAGAAACAAAACCAAACACTCGGCTCCGAGCACATCTCTACTGTGCAGAGGAAATAATGCTATTTGGGGATTGAATGAGAGTGAGGTCAGCTGTGTGACAAATTTAATTAACATCAGTTCTATTCAGATATTTGTGGACTGCACCAAATGTCACTGGCATGTAGAATATGAATTCTCCAGGAACTTACATCGCCAAGGACAGCTCTCCCAATACGAGCTCTCCCAATAAGAGCTTTCCTGATAAGAGCTGTCCTTTGCGATGCCCTGGGACAGAGAGACTTCTGGGTTTAACAACCAGAAATCCCTCTGCGCAGAAGGAGATGGGAGCGATCTGATTGGATCCCTCTCAGGGGAGAGGTGTCCTGATAAGAAGCCCATAGGCTGTTATTGTGTAACGCTGCTTAGTACATCTGAGAAATGCAGTAAAACCCCTGAAAACTGCATTTTATCACTTTAGTAAATCCTGACCAATAGGACCTAAATAAGTAACTACATGTAACAGCCCCTAAGAGACCTGGAAACATAGGTGAAATAAGTTGCCACAGACACAATAACAACATTCCAATAACTGGCAGAGTCGTCTGAGAGCAAACAAATTTGTATAAGAAGCAAAATGACATTTACATAAGTCAATCAATGACTTCTGAAGCGACCGGTATAGAGCCGTCACGAGACATGTCCAAGTTGCCATTTACGGTCTGTACCATGGGAGAAACAGGTGCCATAGGGTCCTAATCCAAACTGGAAAAGTTAACACTAATAAGTAATGGTAATGAGTGGAAGAAAATTTAGAAATGACGATCTCAGAAATGTGTGTGTGGTCTTAAAGGCAACAGATTCATCCCTGAGGCCAGTGTCAATAGGACCATCAATATATGAGCTGCTGTGCAACAGAGTGGGTACTGTACATACAGACAAGGTGAATGGTCATCCAAGGGAACCTGTTCTCGATCAAAGAGAAACATGCGGATACAGTACAATATTGGCATCTGTGATAACTCTACCTCCCGCTGGGTAGCAAGAGCATTAGTGTCAGTCATTACTTACATGGCCATCACCCCTGGTACAACAGCAGACAAAGCGGGTAATGGAGAGCACAACTCTAAGTGAGAAAGAATTGACTAATCAATGTGCTGTTCAGGTGACGTACTGTAGGGTGCAGTTAGAACATGAAAACAGCCAATATACACCGGTAAATAATTTGACCAGTCATAGATATACTCATTCAAAAGATAGGACTATGCAGAGTAACCAAAATCACTTAAACAGCCATTTTTTAGGCTTAATGTTTTAGGTAAATCGATTTTCCAGAAGAATACAAACCCCCCAAATTAAAGATCAGTATTTTTTACTTCCTATCTGTAAAGTCCACAATTTGATCGACATTTCTTCGACAATCGTAATCCTCATCTTTTTATAATGTTAAATGTGAATTTATGTCTAAGTCACCTCTATGGCACAAATTATTCCGTTTCATCTGCTTTATCCTTCTCAGGTAGAAAACACAAAACCTTTTATCTTCTTCTCTCGCCTCTGTCTGATAATCTTCGGTATTTCTGTTTCTCCTGATAATTTCCTATTGTACAGCACGAATGACTCTCTTTAATGTGTCTTTCCCTTTGATTGCCTACAATATACAGTAATTACCGGCTGATTATCCGTAGTGGCCATATTCTCTTCTTTTTGTAACTGTAGCATGAATGTCTTTGTAGAACTTAAATAAGATTGATCTACAGATGATAAAATTGTACTTTCATTTGTAGAAGGCTTTAAAACAATTACTTTATTTCAATTTTTAGGAAGAAGTGCTACGGTGCCGATTTTAAGTAGCAATAACAAATATTTCCATCAAAGATGGTACAGAGAAACCTTTTTTATAACCATTCTTGATCTCTCTGGCTTTGATGTGGGTGTAGTACATTCTAAAGATAATAAAATTATCTGCATAGTCACAACAGCACAGAGTATTAAATGAGGGAAGGGTTCTATCTTTATTATTCTCATATTAAACATGATAGGTGAGAAAGGAGGTGGGCAGAGAGAGGAGAGGTGAGGTTAGCTCATGCAGAGAGGTAGGTGTGGAGAGGTCTTAGAGAGGAGAGGTGAGGTTAGCTCATGCAGAGAGGTAAGTGTGGAGAGGTCTTAGAGAGGAGAGGTTAGGATGTGCCAGAAGGAAAGAGAGGAATGGAGTGGTGGTCTAAGAGCGGAGAGATGATGGTAGGATGTGCATGAAGGTAAGAGGAGTAGTGGGGTGGTCTGAGAGTGGATAGATAAGGTTTGGCTGGCAGGAAGAAGACACAGGAGTGGTGGGGTGGCCTGAGAGCAGACATCTGAGGTTAGGATGTACAGGAATGTAACAGAGGAGGGGTGGGGTGGCCTGAGAGTGGAGAGATGAGGTTATGATTTGCAGAGAGGTGAGAGAGGAGTGGTGGGGTGACCTAAGAGCAAACAGATTAATTTAGGATGTGCAGGAAAGTGATAGAGGAGGAGTGGGGTGGCCTGAGGGCCTGATTCAGAGCCGGACGCTATTTGCGCTCGCTCGTTCAGAAAAAGGGGCCGGCTATTTGAATTGAGCTCTCGCTCTTTGCGGTCTGTTGATGCCTCTATGTCTGAGCGAGCGAACGAAACATGCGCTCGCTATTTTGTAAAGACGCCCCCTGGCCGCTCGCATCCTACGTCATCTCCACTATTTATTTGATTAATCGAGTACATCGAAAGGCGTCTGAACTGCTTGCAGTGCTTGTGGTTGGATTTTCCTACCGCAATCATGCGAACAGTTCAGGCTAAGAAACAACCAAGTGACGTGGTCGATGACACTGCTTTGTTAATTATGCACACCCTTAAAATGCCCGTTTTGACTGTTTGGCACGCCTGCGTTCGGATCTCCACTCCCTGTTTTCAAGCACCTTCCCCTGTTACCACCAACAAACGCCTCATCCTGTCACTCAAATTAGCAGGCACTCGCTATTTTGCGAGCACTCGATTTCCGACTGCAATGACTGGTTGGCGCATGTGCATTACAACCCATATGCATGCGCAGTTGTGCGAACATCGCTCGGAGTGAACGAGCGGCCGCTTACGAGCGGCTCTGAATCAGGCCCTGAGTGTGGAGAGATAAGGTTAGGATGTGCAAAGAGGTGAGAAAGGAGTGTTGGATGGTCTATCAGAGGAGAAGTGAAGTTAGGGTGTGCAGAGAGGTGAGAGAGGAGGGGTGGGGTGGCCTGAGAGCAGATAGATGAGGTTAGGATGTGCGGGAAAGTGACAGAGGAGGGGTGGGGTGGCCTGAGAGCAGGGAAAGATGAGGTTAGGATGTGCTGGGAGGTAAGAGGAGTGGTGGGGCAGTCTAAGAATAAAATAATTAGGTTACGATGTGCAGGAAGAAAAGAGAGAAGTGTTGAAATGACAAGAGAGCTGAGAGATGAGGTGCACGGAGGTGAGAGAGGAGTGGTGGATGGTCTCAGAGTAGAGATGTGAGGTTAGGGTGTGCAGGGATGTGACAAAGCATTGATGGTGTGGCCTGAGAGCAGAGAGAGATGAGATTGCAGAGAGGTGAGAGAAAATTGGTGGGGTCATCTGAGAGTAGAAACAGGAAATTAGGGTGTGAAGTAGGGTGACAGAGCAGTAGCGGGGTGGCTTGAAAGCAGAGAGATGAGGTTACAATGTGCAGAGAGGTAAGAGAGGAATGGTAGATGGTCTGAGAGTGGAGACATGAAGTTAGGGTGTGCAGGAAGGGGACAGGTGAGGGGTCGCCTGAGAACTGACAGATGAGGTTAGGATGTGCAAGGAGATGAGAGGAGTGGTGGGGTTGGCTGAGAGTGGATACATAAAGTTAGGGTGTGCAGGGAGGTGACAAAGGAGGGGTGTCATGGCCTGCGAGCTGACAGATGAGGTTAGAATATGCATGAAAGTGAGAGAACAGTGGTGGGGTGGCCTGAGAGCAGCTAGATGAGGTTATGGTGTGCAGAGAGGTAAGAGAGGAATGGTGGATGTTCTGAGAGTGGAGACATGAAGTTAGGGTGTGCCAGAAGGTAACAATGGAGGGGTGGGGTGGCCTGAGAGCAGAGAGATGAGATTAGGGTGTGCAGAGAGGTAAGAGAGGAATGGTGGATGGTCTGAGAGTGGAAACATGAAGTTAGGGTGTGCCAGAAGGTAACAATGGAGAGGTGGGGTTACCTGAGAGCAGAGAGATGAGGTTAGGGTGTGCAGAGAGGTAAGATAGGAATGGTGGATGTTCTGAGAGTGGAAACATGAATGTAGGGTGTGCAGGAAGGTGACAGATGAATGGGTGGGATGGCCTGAGAGAGATAAAGTTCGGGTGCAGGAAAGTGAGGGAGGAGTGATGCCTGCAAGTGGAGAAAGAGAGAAAAACAAATAAAGACCTGGAAGATGTTCTGCAAAGAATTTGGAATAATATACCTTCCAACAATGAGGGTCATGCTTCCTTTCTGACCAAACCTCACCCCGAGCTTCACATTTGCTGCCTATTTTGGGTGACAGCACAAACCTTTTACAGTAATCTTTGCTCCTTTTGATCACTATAAAGCACCCAGGAAAATTAGGATTGTTAAGCGCTATGTAAAGACACACAAACCTAAAGTGACAAGTTGAGTTGTCAGAACAACAAGAGAGCGAGTGATGTTAATAATCCAGAAAAAGAAGGAAGAAGATAAAAAAGAGTTAGAAGAACATATATGAAGAGATTGTGTGATAAACGTCTAGACTGGGAAAAGAGGAAAATGTATTAGTCAAAGGATAACAAAGGATGCAGCCCCCACAACACTAATAAGGAAAGAAAAAACTATTTCCAAAGTCAATGAGATAAAGGTAAAACCAGTGAAGGGAATTGGCACTAAAAAGACAAATTTAACCCGTTCAAATTCTCCGTACCTGAAGAAGGGTTTATTGGAACCTGAAATGCATTGCACGGACTGCTTCCCACTTCTACCAGGGGGACTCTTTGACCTACAGCCGTTTGGACTCACACATTTCGTGCGGTGGTGCCGAGCCACCTATCCCGGGATCCATTTGCTCTGTTGGCATTAGCCCACAGCAGCACCCATTTATGGTAAGAAGCTGAGGGATCACCACCTAATTTGTCCTTTGCATTTTTTTGAATTATGTGAAAGTATGTTTTAAATTTGTTATTTGGATGTAATAAAAATGTCACATTTATATTAGATGTTCCTGGTTAGTGGGGTAATTATTATTGGAATATCCATTTGTCTTTTTAGCGCCAATCCTCTTCACTGCTTTTACCTTTATTTCATTGACTTTGGAAATTGGGAAACGAGTCAAGACAGGCCGAGGAAATGAGAGAAGATGATGCTGGTTACTGACTACTGGAAGACTCTGCCACCGGCCGGCCTTCACCTCATTCCTTTTATTATTTATTCTTCATATGAGAGCGACATTACTCTTTATCATCACCCCGGTCACAGCGGAAGGGTCAGCATCTTCTCTATGACGCTCTTCACTTTAAAAAAATAAATAAAACCACATTCCAATGGGAGATGTCGGAGAATGATACAACTGTTTGTTACAGCCAGGTAATACTGATAATGTTATATATGAATGAGAAAAAGGTTTTTGCAGGCAAAGAAGAAACCACAAAAGACAAAAATAAAACTGTTTAATGTGTTTCAGGTCTGTTTTGCAAAGGGGTTGAAAAAAACTATTACACTTGTTGTTTGCCCCAGTTATGGGCAACAGATGATCCTGTGACCCACCTGATAACCCTTACTCCATAAATATACCCCTTACTCTGTGATGTTATCCCCTTACTCTGTGATGATACCACTTACTCTGTGATGTTACCCCTTACTCTGTGATGATACCCCTTACTCTGTGATGTTACCCCTTACTCTGTGATGCTATCCCTTACTCTGTGATGTTACCCATTACTCTGTGATGTTATACCTTACTCTGTGATGTTATCCCATAATCTGTGATGACACCCCTTACTCTGTGACGTTATCCCTTACTCTGTGATGCTATCCCTTACTCTGTGATAATACCCTTTATTCTGTGATGTTATCCCTTACTCTGTGATGTTATCCCTTACTCTGTGATGTTACCCCTTACTCTGTGATGATACCCCTTACTCTGTGATGTTATCCCTTACTCTGTGATAATACCCCTTACTCTGTGATGCTATCCCTTACTCTGTGATGTTACCCATTACTCTGTGATGTTATCCCTTACTCTGTGATGTTACCCCTTACACTGTGATGTTATCCCTTACTCTGTGATGATACCCCTTACTCTGTGATGTTATCCCTTACTCTGTGATGTTACCCCTTACTCTGTGATGTTATCCCTTACTCTGTGATAATACCCCTTATTCTGTGATGCTATCCCTTACTCTGTGATGTTATCCCTTACTCTGTGATGTTACCCCTTACTCTGTGATGTTATCCCTTACTCTGTGATGTTACCCCTTACTCTGTGATGTTACCCCTTACTCTGTGATGATACCACTTACTCTGTGATGTTAACCCTTACTCTGTGATGATACCCCTTACTCTGTGATGTTATCCCTTATTATGTGATGTTATCCCTTACTCTGTGATGATACATCTTACTCTGTGATGATACCCCTTACTATGTGATGTTACCCCTTACTCTGTGATGTTATCCCTTACTCTGTGATGTTACTCCTTACTCTGTGATGTTATCCCTTACTCTGTGATGTTACCCCTTACTCTGTGATGATATCCCTTACTCTGTGATGTTATCCCTTACTCTGTGATAATAACCCTTACTCTGTGATGCTATCCCTTACTCTGTGATGTTACCCATTACTCTGTGATGTTATCCCTTACTCTGTGATGTTACCCCTCACTCTGTGTTGTTATCCCTTACTCTGTGATGATACCCCTTACTCTGTGATGTTATCCCTTACTCTGTGATGTTACTCCTTACTCTGTGATGTTATCCCTTACTCTGTGATGTTATCCCTTACTCTGTGATAATACCCCTTACTCTGTGATGCTATCCCTTACTCTGTGATGTTATCCCTTACTCTGTGATGTTACCCCTTACTCTGTGATGTTATCCCTTACTCTGTGATGTTACCCCTTACTCTCTTATGATACCCCTTACTCTGTGATGTTACCCCTTACTCTGTGATGTTATCCCTTACTCTGTGATGTTATCCCTTACTCTGTGATAATACCCCTTACTCTGTGATGCTATCCCTTACTCTGTGATGTTATCCCTTACTCTGTGATGTTACCCCTTACTATGTGATGTTATCCCTTACTCTGTGATGTTACCCCTTACTCTGTGATGTTACCCCTTACTCTGTGATGTTATCCCTTACTATGTAATGTTATCCCTTACTCTGTGATGTTACCCCTTACTCAGTGATGTTATCCCTTACTCTGTGATGTTACCCCTTACTCTGTGATGTTATCCCTTACTCTGTGATGTTACCCCTTACTCTGTGATGTTATCCCTTACTCTGTGATGTTACCCCTTACTCTTTGATGTTATCCGTTACTATGTGATGTTATCCCTTACTCTGTGATGTTACCCCTTACTCTGTGATGTTATCCTTTACTCTGTGATGTTATCCCTTACTCTGTGATGATAAACCTTACTCTGTGATGTTATCCCTTACTCTGTGATGTTATCCCTTACTCTGTGATAATACCCCTTACTCTGTGATGTTATCCCTTACTCTGTGATAATACCCCTTACTCTGTGATGTTATCCCTTACTCTGTGATGTTATTCCTTACTCTGTGATGTTATCCCTTACTCTGTGATAATACCCCCTTACTCTGTGATGTTATCCCTTACTCTGTGATAATACCCCTTACTCTGTGATGTTATCCCTTACTCTGTGATAATTCCCCTTATCTGTGATGTTATCCCTTACTCTGTGATAATACCTCCTTACTCTGTGATGTTATCCCTTACTCTGTGATAATACCCCTTACTCTGTGATGTTATCCCTTACTCTGTGATAATTCCCCTTATCTGTGATGTTATCCCTTACTCTGTGATAATACCACTAATTCTTTGATGCTATCCCTTACTCTGTGATGTTACCCATTACTCTGTGATGTTATCCCTTACTCTGTGATGTTACCCCTTACTCTGTGATGTTACCCCTTACTCTGTGATGTTATCCCTTATTCTGTGATGATACCCCTTACTCTGTGATGTTACCCTTTACTCTGTGATGTTATCCCTTACTCTGTGATAATACCCCTTACTCTATGATGTTTTCCCTTACTCTGTGATGACACCCCTTACTCTGTGATGTTACCCCTTACACTGTGATGTTACCCCTTACTCTGTGATGTTATCCTTTACTCTGTGATGTTACCACTTACTCCGTGATGATACCACCTAATCTGTGATGATACCCCTTACTCTGTGATGTTACCTCTTATTCCATGATGATACCTCATACTCTGTGATGATATACCTTAATCTGTGATGTTGTCACTTACTATGTGATGTTACCCCTTAATCTGTGATGATACCCCTTAGTCTGTGATGTTACCCCTTAGATCATGATGATACCCATTACTTACAACTAGGGGTGTGCACCGGCCACTTTTTGTGTTTTGGTTTTGGATCTGGATCTTTCTTCGTGTTTTGGATGTGGATTGTTTTTGCCAAAACCACCCTTCCGTGTTCTGGGTTTTGTGTTTTGGATCTGTATTTATAAAAAAAATAAATAAAAACAACTAAAATCACAGAATGTGTTGGTTTTTCTGCTCCTATGCTATTATTAACCTCAATAACCTTAATTTCCACTCATTTTGAGTCTATTCTGAACACCTCACAACTCACAATAGTGTTTTTATGTCCAAAAGGCTATGCTAAGCGATACGAGTGGGTGGCACAAACACGTGGCCCATCTAGGAGTGACACTGCAGTGGCAGACAGGATGGCAGTTTGAAAAACTAGGCCCCAAACTGTACATAATGCAAAGAAAAAAAAGAGGTGCAAGATGGAATTGTCCTTGGGCCCTCCCACCCACCCTTATGTTGTATAAACAGGACATGCACACTTTAACAAACCAATCATTTCAGCGCCAGGGTCTGCCAAACGACTGTGGCTGAAATGTTTGGTTACGTTTGGGCCCCCACAAAACAAGCTGGCAATTAATCTGTCCCTGCACAAACTGGCTCTACGGAGGCAATATATCGTCCTCATCCTCCTCATCCACCGATTCCTCACCCTCTTCAGTGTTGTGTACATCCTCATCCTCACAGACTATTAACTTGTCCCCGCTGGAATCCACCACCACAGGTCCCTCTGTACGTTCTGGAGGCTGGTCTCCCTGGAAGAGTTGATAATTCATTTTTATGAACATCATCTTCTCCACATTTTGTGGAAGCAACCTGCTACGCCTTTCGCTGACAAGGTTCCCAGCTGCACTAAACACTCTTTCGGAGTACACACTGGAGGGGGGGCAACTCAGGTAAAATAGAGCCAGTTTGTAAAGGGGCCTCCAAATTGCCTCTATTTCCTGCCAGTACAGGTACGGACTGTCTGACATGGCTACTTGGATGCTGTCACTGATGTAATCCTCCACCATTCTGTCAATGGTGACAGTATCATATGCAGTGACAGTAGACATGTCAGAAATTGTTGCCAGGTCCTTCAGTCCGGACCAGATGTCCAAACTTGGTCCTGCCTGCCCTGCATCACTGCCAGCGAGTTGCTTAGGATACCTAAGTATTTTCCTGGCAGCCCCAGTTGCGGGAGAAAATGAAGAAGGAGCTGGTGACGTGTCACGTTCCGCTTCAGCTGACAGTGTTTTCACCAGCAGGTCTTTGCACCTCTGCAGGCTTGTGTCATCCAGAAAGAGAGACACCACATTGGCTTTAAACCTAGGATCGAGCATGGTGGCCAAAATGTAGTGGTCTGATTTCAACAGATTGACCACCCTGGAATCCTGGCAAAGCGAATGAAGGGCTTCATCCACAAGTCCCACATGCCGAGCGGAATCGCTCTGTCTTAGCTCCTCCTTCACTTTCTCCAGCTGCTTCTGCAAAAGCCTGATGAGGGGAATGACCTGACTCAAGCTGGCAGTGTCTGAACTGACTTCACGTGTGGCAGGTTCGAAGGGATGGAGAACCTTGCACAACACGGAAATCATTCTCCACTGCACTTGAGTCAGGTGCATACCCCCCCCTTTGCCTATGTCATAGGTGGATGTATAGGCTTGAATGGCCTTTTGCTGCTCCTCCATCCTCTGAAGCATATAGGGGGTTGAGTTCCACCGCGTCACAACCTCTTGCTTCAGGTGATGGCGGTGCAGGTTCAAGAGTGTTTGCTGGCGCTCCAGTCTTCGGCACGCAGTCGCTGAATGGAGAAAGTAGCCAGAAATTTTTTGGGCCACCCAAAGCGTCTCCTGCACGCCCCTGTCGCTTTAAATCCCCAGGAGAGTCTAAGTGGGGTAAGCCACTGGGCGATGATTTCCCTCAGTTTCTCTAAGACGTTGTCGGCAGTGTGCCTTTTAGTGAAACCGGTGATACACAGCGTAGCCTGCCTTGGAACGAGCTGGTGTTTCTGAGATGCTGCTACTGGTGACGCTGCTGTTGTTGCTGCGTAAGGTGATACATCTACCCTGTGGGCTGTCACAGTCATATAGTCCTTAGTCTGCCCTATTCCGCTTGTCCACATGTCTGTGGTTAAGTGGACGTTGGGTACAACCGAATTTTTCAGGACACTGAGGACACTTTTTCTGATGTTTCAGTACAGTCTCAGTATCGCCTGCCTAGTGAAGTGGAATCTAGACAGGATTTGGAACCGGGCACACACTACCTCCATCAATTGTCTAAATCCCACTGCACTAATGGCAGATACCGGACGCACATCTAACACCAACATAGCAGTCAAGGCCTCAGTTATACGTTTTGCTTCAGGATGACTGCTGTCGTACTTCATCCTCCTCGCTAAGGACTGTTGGAGGGTCAATTGTTTAGTAAAAGTAGTGGTGTTCCTACTTCCTCTCTGGGATGATGAACGACTCCCAGCAGCAGCAACAGCAGCAGCGGCAGCAGGAGGCGTAGCAATGCAGGATCCTCCGGAGGAATCCCAGATAGGAGAGTCAGTTATGCCAGTGACATGGCCTGCAGGGCTACTTCCGATCCTGACTAAGGAGGAAATTGACGAGGAGGGAGTTGACGGTGTGGTTTGCAGGCGCTTGGATACAACAGGACAACGGGATTTAGGTGTCCCTGGACTGCTTACGGTCTTAGCCAAAGTTTCTGAACTTGACAGTAAATTTTTATGAATGCGCTGCAGGTGCCGTATAAGGGAGGATGTTCCTAGGTGGTTAACGTCCCTACCCCTACTTATTTCACCTTTACATATGGTACATATGGCAAGACAGTTGTTGTCCAGATTTGGATAGAAATATTGCCAGACCAAAGAGGTGGAATGTTTGGTCTTCTGCCCAGGCATGACCGTGATGGGCTTTTTCATCCCACGGACAACAACTGTCTCCCCCGGAGCCTGATTTAAACAAACCACATCACCATCTGAATCCTCCTCGCCAACTTCCTCCTCAGCGCCAGCTACACCAGTATCCTCATCCTGTTGTACTTCAACAGTGACATCTTCAATTTGCATATCAGCAAGTGGACTGTGGGTGCTCCTTTCAGCACTTGCAGGGGGCGTGCAAATGGTGGAAAGAGCTACCTCTTCCCGTCCAGTGCTGGGAAGGTCAGACATTGCAACCGGCACCACACTTGGACTCTCCTTGGGGATTTGTGATATCTTCTTAGAATGCACAGTTCTTCGCTGTGCTTTTGCCAGCTTAACTCGTTTGATTTTTTTAGCGGGAGGAGGGCTTCCATCGTCATGTGAAGCTGAACCACTAGTCATGAACATAGGGAAAGACCTTAGCCTTTCCTTGCCACTCCGTGTCATAAATGGCATATTGGAAAGTTTACGTTTCTCTTCAGATGATTTAAATGTTTTTTTCAATGTCATTTTTCTGAACTTTGCCATTTGGGATTGTATGTGCCCTCTACTATGACATTGGGCATCGGCCTTGGCAGACGACGTTGATGGCATGTTATCGTCTATGTCGTGACTAGTGGCAGCAGCTTCAGCACTAGGAGGAAGTGGTTCTTGATCTTTCCCTATTTTATTTTTATGAGAGAATTTTGGTCCTCCATTTATGTTATATTGATATATACGTGCGGCTAAGGCGTACACAAACACAGAAAATAATGTTTTATTTTTGTTGGAGACTAGTGCACTTTGTGGGTTACACCACCCATTAAGAAATGAGCCAGCCGGCTCTTTACTTATGGGACACAAACGCACGCTTGGCGCTGCTCCTTTGTTGATGCACGTGCAGCTACAGCCCACACAATTCACAAAGAAAGAAAAAAAAAGAAGAATTTTTTATTCTTTGTGGAGCGCACTTTGGGGCTTACACCACGTTTTAACAGACAGACGCACGCTTGGCGCTGCTACTTTGAGGATGCATGTATAGTGCAGACAATTCACAATCACAGAAGAAAATGTTTTATTTTTGTTGGAGTGCACTTTGGGGGTTACACCACACTTTAACAGACAGACGCACGCTTGGCGCTGCTCCTTTGTTGATGCATGTGCAGCCACAGTGCACACAATTCACAAACACAGAAATTTTTTTTTTATTTTGCTTGGAGTGCCCTTTGGGGGTTACAGCACCCTTTAACAGTCAAGCTAGCTGGCCCTTTACCTATGACACAGGCGCACGCTTGGCACTACTTTGTTGATGCACGTGCGGCTACTGCGCACACAATTCACAAACACAAAAAAAAACTATTTTTTTTTTGGAGTGCACTTTGGTGGTTACAGCACCCTTTAATGGTCAAGCCAGCTGGCCCTTTTACCTATGACACAGGCGCACGCTTGGCGCTACTTTGTTGATGCACACACTATTCACAAACACAAAAAACTATAGATTTTTACTTTGATTGGAGTGCCCTTTGGGGGTTACAGCACCCTATAACAGACAAGCCAGCCGGCCATTAACTTATGGGAAACAGGCGCACGCTTGGCGCTGCTCCTTTGTTGATGCACGTGCAGCCACAGTGCACACAATTCACAAACACAAAAAAATATATTTTTTTATTTTGTTCTGAGTGCACTTTGGGGGTTACAGCACCCTTTAACAGTCAAGCTAGCTGGCCCTTTACCTATGACACAGGCGCACGCTTGGCGCTACTTTGTTGATGCACGTGCGGCTACTGCGCACACAATTCACAAACACAAAAAAATATATATATATTTTTTTTTGGAGTGCACTTTGGTGGTTACAGCACCCTTTAATGGTCAAGCCAGCTGGCCCTTTTACCTATGACACAGGCGCACGCTTGGCGCTACTTTGTTGATGCACGTTCAGCTACTGCGCACACGATTCACAAACACACAAAAAATATTTTTTTATTTTGTTTGGAGTGCCCTTTGGGGGTTACAGCACCCTTTAACAGACAAGCCAGCCGGCCCTTAACTTATGGGATACAGGCGCACGCTTGGCGCTGCTCCTTTGTTGATGCATGTGCAGCCACAGTGCACACAATTCACAAACACAAAAAAAATTTTTTTTATTTTGTTTGGACTGCCCTTTGGGGGTTACAGCACCCTTTAATGGACAAGCCAGCAGGCCCTTTACCTATGACACAGGCCCACGCTTGGTGCTACTTTGTTGATGCACGTGCGGCTACTGCGCACACAATTCACAAACACAAAAATATATATATATTTTTTTTTTGGAGTGCACTTTGGGGGTTACAGCACCCTTTAACTGACAAGCCATCCGGCCCTTTACTTATGGGACAATGGCGCACGCTTGGCGCTGCTCCTTTGTTGATGCACGTGCAGCCACAGTGCACACAATTCACAAACACAGAAAATATTTTTTTATTTTGTTTGGAGTGCACTTTGGGGGTTACAGCACTCTTTAACGGTCAGGCCAGCCGGCCCTTTACTTATGACACAGATGCACTCTTGGCACTACTTTGTTGATGCACGTGCGGCTACTGTTCACACAATTCACAAACACATAAAAAATATTAATTTTTTTGCACTTGGGGGGAGCACCCCTGATGGACAGAGCACCCCCTGGACAACACTACAGCACCCCTTTAGGACTGGGACACTGCACAGGACTTTGGAGTGGACACAGCCCCTATGGACAACTGACTGCACAACACAGTCCAGCCAGCCTCTACGGACTTTGGAGGAGTGGACCCAACCCCTATGGACAACAGCAGCACAGCACAACACAGCCAGCCCCTATGGACTTTGGAGGAGTGGACACAGCCCCTATGGACAACAGCAGCACAGCACAGCCAGCCCCTGTGGACTTTGGAGGAGTGGACACAGCCCCTATGGACAACAGCAGCACAGCGCAGCACAGCACAGCACAACACTACACTACACAGCCCAGCCAGCCCTAACTCCCACCCTCCCTCTTCACTGTCCACAGCCGAGTGAGAAAATGGCGCCAACGCGGGTACCTTATATAGAATCCAAAACCCGTGAGACCTGGAAGGCGGGATGATGACATTTTGCCTCGATTTCAGATCCGAGTCAGGCGGGAAAAGTCGAGCCTGACTCGGATTGGCCTCGGATCGGGGGGCTCGGGGGGGTTCGGATTTCAGAAATCCGAACTCGCTCACCCCTACTTGCAACGTGATGTTACCCCTTACTCCATGATGTTACCCCATAATCTGTGATGATAACCCTTATTCCGTGATGTTACCACTTGCACCGTGATGTTACCCCTTACACTGTGATGATACCCCTTACTCCATGATGTTACTCCTTAATCTTTAATGATACCCCTTACTCTGTGATGTTACCCATTATTCCATGATGTTACCCATTACTCCGTTATGTTACCCCTTACTCTGTGATGATATCCCTTACTCCGTGATTGTACCCCTTACTCTGTGATGTTACCCCTTAATATGTGATGAAACCCCTTACTCCGTGATGGTACCCATTACTCTGTGATGTTATCCCTTAATCTGTGATGATACCCCTTACTCTGTGATGTTACCCCTTTCTCTGTGATGTTTCCCCTTACTCTGTGATGTTATCTCTTATATCATGATGATACCCCTTATCTGTCATGATACCCTTTACTCTGTGATGTTACCCCTTAATCCATGATGTTTCCTTGTAATCAGTGATGATACCTCTTACTCTGTGATGATATCCCTTACTCTGTAATGGTAGCCTTTACTCTGTGATGTTACCCCTTAATCTGTGATGATACCCCTTACTCTGTGATGATACCTCTTACTCTGTGATGTTATCCCTTAATATATAATGATACCCCTTACTCTGTGATGGTACCCCTTACTTTGTGATGTTACCCCTCAATCTGTGATGATATCCCTTACTTTGTGATGATACCCTTTTCTTTGTGATGTTATCCCTTAGACTGTGATGTTAACCATTACTCTGTGATGTTTCCCCTTACTCTGTGATTTTATCTCTTTCATCATGATGATACCCCTTCCTCTGTGATGGTACCCTTTACTCTGTGATGTTACCCCTTAATATGTGATGATACCCCTTACTCTGTGATGATACCCCTTACTTTGTGATGTTACCCCTCAATCTGTGATGATATCCCTTACTTTGTGATGATACCCCTTTCTTTGTGATGTTATCCCTTAGACTGTGATGTTAACCATTACTCTGTGATGATACCCCTTACATCATTATTATACCCCTTATCTGTGATGATACCCCTTACTCTGTGATGGTACCCCTTACTCAGTGATGTTACCTCTTTCTCTGTGATGTTACCCCTTACTCTGTGATGTTATCCCTTACATCATTATTATACCCCTTATTTGTGATGGTACCACTTACTCCGTGATAGTACCCTTTACTCTGTGATGTTACCCCTTACTCTGTGATGTTATCCCTAACATCATGATGATATCCTTTATCTGTGATGGTACCCCTCACTCTGTGATGTTACCCCTTAATATGTGATGATACCCCTTACTTTGGGATGTTATCCCTCAATCTGTGATGATACCCCTTTCTCTGTGATGTTATCCCATACATCATTATTATACCCCTTATTTGTGATGGCACCACTTACTCCGTGATAGTACCCCTTACTCTGTGATACCAAAGAATTTTTCAACAATAATCAGATTGGCGCTAATGTAGATAATACTCATTAGTTTTTGACCGCTGCATACACCTATTGGGTCTGTGTATGCCCATTTCAAAGCAGCAATAGGTGGCCAAACATACAAAAACTACTAGTGGTGTTGCCACTAATGTTCTAATATAAAAATATATAGATACCGAATATGGCAAAAAATATTCAGGACACCAAAATGTAACAGTTTTTATATAGTTTAAGTAATGTCATATGACAATCACACATGTACTAAAAAACATAACATGAAGTCATAACAAACCACTAATAATCTATAAAAAGGACTTCCCAAATACTGGGGTCCAACTGATGCATTAGTTTATAAAAAAAACACATACACACATATAAGATATATATAGCTCACCGGATTGCAATCCAAGAACGGGGGGGGGGGGGTTATATATGGTGGGTGAATCTAATTACACTCCTTAATAGACTTCCCCCATACAGAAATGTATAAAACTGGTGTCAAGAATTTGACAGTCCCGGATGAGCGCTAGCTCTGTTTGATATATTCCAGTGGCAATTGCCTCCTATAATCCAGGTAAGCCATTATACTGATGGAATCCTGATTTGCTGGACAATACAATCTCCAATGATGTGTAATTTGTAAGGGGCCGAAGGGATGATGGTCCCAAGTAGCAGGACAAGAAGTAAGTATGCAGAGATTCTTTGAGGAGTGTGGTCAGTCCTGAGGCTCGTAATAATGTCAACCAGTGACCGCGTCTCTCTCTCCTTACCTCTGCTCTGCAAGCCCTCATCACACAGCCGTACAGGAGACTCAACGCCAGATAGAATTCAGGTTCCCAAACAGACTTTGTAGGTCTCCAGGAATCTTTCAGAGCAAATAAGTCAGTAGATTGTTCCTCTAACGCATTTCGCTCCAGATCCACGTAGCTTTATCAAAGAGTATAGCAGATTCTACTATACTCTTTGACAAAGCTACGTGGATTCGGAGTGAAACACGTTAGTGGAACAATCTACTGACTTATTTGCTCTGAAAGATTCCTGGAGACCTAGAATTCAGGTTCCCAAATGGACTTGGTAGGTCTCCAGGAATCTTTCAGAGCAAATAAGTCAGTAGATTGTTCCACTAACGCGTTACGCTATTGGGGGCATCCTGTGTCTGGTAGAATGATCACAGGATTTTGGAGCAATGTTGTAATCAAACTTTAAATGTGTTAAAAATAATCCAAGCCTTGAATGAGAAGGACTCATATGTGTGACACAGAAAAGCATGAAATATGATAGTTGCCTTTTGGATGTAAAATACAATTTAACAGTTACAGGAAACTAATAACATAAAGATTGATTCTTATGTGAATATGAGGAGCAACTTTGTCAGAGCAATTTCTTCATGTGCACTTATGCGTATTCTCTTAGGGGTTATATGTATCATTGTATATATCGGTGTGGTGGGTTAGCAGAGGGGTAGGAGTTGATCAGAGCCTTCTGTATCTGTGATTGGTGACAGCAGCAAGCACCTCCAGCCTCAGGGTAAATGTAATAGCCTGAGGCTTGCAATCATCGGTGTGTTCCCATTGAGTCTGCCCGATTGTTTAAAGTGGTAATCATTTAACTACTTGCCTGGCGTGGTTGCATCATTTGCCACCACGCCAGATTGTGCGTTACTGGACATGATTGCAAACAATGCAACCATTCAGAAATACCCACTGGGAAGATAAAAATAATCTTCTAGCAGCCTCCAATGGCAAAGGGACCTGACGGCACCTCTGCATCCCTGATCCAACCCACAGTGTCTTCCATGCTGCCAATCAGGCAGCCCGGTACTGCCCCCACCTGGTGGCTGCAGAGAGAAGCAGCTACTGGAGAAATGTAAATGAACCAGCCCTCAGCCCCCCAGTCTATACCTCTCTGCAGATGCCGGGGAAATTCAAAGTCTCATTGTCGCGATGTTCTGATGATTGATATTCCAATATATTGTTGGTCAATATTTTTAATTAAATCGTTATTAATGCTATGGGTATCCAATTTTTTTTCAATAAAATTGTGTTGGATAAGTTTTAAATTGATGTCCAGATGATTGATATAAATTGATCGTAATTGATTGAAATAAATAACTGGTAATAATAATGGTCTTACCCTAATTTAATCTTAAAAATACCCTGAGTGATTTTTGGAAAATATAAAAGCCAGTAAGTGGTTACAAGGCAAAACCAGGGGGAACTCGGCGATGTCTGCAGGTCACAGGCTATTACATTTACCCCTCTATCGGTGATACAGTATCTTTGGAGAGCTGTCCAGGTGCTGAAGTTCAGGGGAAGAATATGAGGAAGAGAGAGCCAGGGAAATAACAGTGACAGAAGGTGAAGAAGAGAACTATCCACACAAGATACCACCATATAAACCCGCAAGGGGGGGGGGGGAACAGATATTCAGAGCATCTGTGACAGAGCCATTGTGGAGTATTTAACTCAACTCCCAAATGGTGACAGCAAAGACAAAGATATACATTATTGCCATCCATCAGAGTCATATTGAGGGACACAAATACATGTTCGTTTCCCTGCACATATGTAATAAATCTTGTGTGATTAAGGAATAGACTATTAATGTACAGGATCAAAGGAAGAAAAATCAAATACAGTCCCGATTGCCATTTTGTTTTCCTGGGTCCTACTATGGGTTTAATTAGATCCTAGCATGAAAATAGGGAAACGTATTTAACCCTCTATAGATAGACTTACAGTTATTCCGTACTGCTGAAAAGAGAAATAATGTGGATTGTTATAGTGTTAGTATCACTGTGACCTATTACTACATCAGTGAATTACCTCATATGGCCGTGAATCCTCATACCTCATATGGCAGTGTTACCTCATATCTCATACGGCAGTTTTACCTCATATCTCATATGGCAGTGTTACCTCATATGGCAGTGTTACCTCATATCTCATATGGCAGTGTTACCTCATACCTCATATGGCAATGTTACTTCATATCTCATACGGCAGTGTTACCTCATACCTCATATGGCAGTGTTACCTCATATCTCATACAGCAGTGTTACCTCATACCTCATATAGCAGTGTTACCTCGTACCTCATGCGGCAGTGTTACCTCATACCTCATATGGCCCTGTACCTCATATGGCAGTGTTACCTCATATGGCAGTGTCACCTTATATCTCATATGGCAGTATTACCTCATACCTCATATGGCAGTGTTACCTCATACGGCAGTGTTACCTCATACCTCATACAGCAGTGTTACCTCATATCTCATATGGCAATGTTACCTCATACCTCATATGGCAGTGTTACCTCATACCTCTTACGGCAGTGTGAAAATTCATCTCACTTAAGAGTCTATTTATCATCACTTATGGGCCCATTACACATGCATAAACTATGCGTTTAGCAGGGTATGCATTGCAGGGAGGTGCCAGGCTAGAAAGGTACCCTCCCCACTCAGCTGCACCAGCCATGTAGATTACTAATTTGTAAGCCCAGTCCTGTTAACTCCTCTGAGCACCACTGTGCCAGCCATGTAGCTTTCTGCTCTGTGGGGCCCAACATCTCCTTTCTGCATGATCACATCTCCTCCCCTTCCCCTATCACCTCTGCTATCGAGACCACTTCCCCTTCTTATTCTAAGCACCTCAAATTCTCCTTCATTCAACACATTTCAAAATGCCATCATAGCTGGGACTCAAACCCATCACATCACACTTTGCAGTCGGTCACCTTACCAAATGAGCCAGGTAAAACTGGCACAGTCAGCTGGATGGGCACCGGTAAGTAACACGGCTACTACTGTAGCCATTTTACTGATCGTGGGAACAACTGCTTTTTGGAGCAGCTGCCCCTACACCGGAGCAATACTGAATTGCTCCTGTAATTAAATATCCACTGCAGCAACTTGCAACGCATTGGATACTTATCATTAAGGACAATCCAGACGCCATGATGAATCGGCCCCTTAAAGAGACAGTGGCAGGGTACTATTGCTAATTAGAAACTTAGGGCCTGATTCAGACCTGGTCGCAAGTGCTGAGCGCTCGCAACCGGGTTGATGGTGGCCCAGTACGCATGCGCACAGCGGTGCCGGCTCCGTCTTGCGCATGTGTGAGACCCGGATAGTGACGGGCCATCCGTCACTCCGGGTCTCGCACCAAAGGGAGCGTGCTGTCGATGTTGAGCCCTTTGGTGGGCGAGTCGGGGGGGTGGCTGCCCAGACGGAGGTGTTCCCATGGGAACACCTACCGTTTGGGGGCAGCCCCACTGATATCACAAGTGATGTCAGTGGGAGAGCTTTCGGCTCTGTTTGAGCTGAAAGCTCTCTGGGGCTTGCGGCCACCAGACCCTACCACAAGGGTCTCGTTGCAAGCGCGATGGTCGCGATGGTCTTGACCATCGCGATCATCATCCTGGCCGCTCGCATTAGCTGTGGGTTATGGTTATTTGTTATCTGCATTGTAAGTTAGCTAACTGGGGGCCTGATTCAGAAGAGGACGCAAGTGCACTGCTGAACGCACATTCCCGATTATCAGGAATCCGTGCGTGAGCAGGACCCATTCTGTGAGTGTGTAGAATGGGTCCTGCTGAGACGCACGCAAGCCCTTGAATGCCTCTGCCTGATTGACAGGGGCGGTGCGGGGGCGGTCGGTGTCCTCGAAACGGGGCGTGTCCACCCTGTTTTCTGGAAGTGGCCAGCTCAGGGATTGAGTGGACGTACACAGTCTGCTGGGCTCGCAAGCTGGCCAGCCCAAGTAAGCTGAGGCTTGCTCAACTGGCCGTCTGCTCACACCGTCCACCATTGCGACCATCAACCACCAATGGTTGCGATGGTAATCCCAGTCTGCAACCTCCCCCGTAGTGCTGGGATCGCAAATGCAGCAGGGTTTTTTTATACACCCCATGTTGTGGGATCACTGCCACTGGTGAAGGGTCCTATTGTGCAGTCAGCGCTGACTATGGAGGAGTCGGGGGCGCATCTTACCTGGGTACCCCCGATGGAAGTCTGATGCTGGAAGAAGAGGCTCCGGACCTGAAGGACTCACAGGTGGTGTTCCCGGAAGCGAGTGTCCTGTCAGCGGCATCCAGGCAGCGTGTATCCCGGCAGTGAGTGACCCAGTGAGTGATGTTCAGGCGGCTCCTGGTCCAGCGTCCCTGCTCCAGGCTGTGAAGTGTGTCCCGGTGGGCGCTGGGCAGGCGGCGCCACTGTCTTGTCAGCCCCGCTCCAGGCAGTGAAGGTACTAGCGGGTGCTGAGAGGTCAGCGCCTGATGTAGTGGCTCCTGTCCTGGTGGTTGTGGGGGTCCCAGCAGCTTCCATCCTGGGGTGCCCACTGTCAGCCGGGGGAGTCCTGGTGGGAGCAGGACAGTAAGCTCTGGATTCAGCTACGGACTTGGATGCTCCTGTAATGAGGGTACTGGTAGGCACTGAGTCAGTGTCTCATGACCAGGGGGCCACTAGCCTAGTGGCTTCCTCTAAACTGCCGGTGGGGGAATCCCTGAGTGAGGCAACTCAGGGCAGTGTGTTAGACCCCGCTGGGAGTGAGGCAGGGGGAGCACTGTCACTAGATATAAGTGACGGCATGCTAGGGTTCTGCTGAGTCAGGCCCAGAGAGTGAGGAGGACGCCTTTGCCCAGTGCAGCATGGAAGAGCTACAAAGAGAGGCAAGGAGGCTGAACTCAAGACTGCATTACAAAATGTGCAAAAAGAACACTTGTTTGAAATGGGAGAGTCCTGCGGTGGAAGATGGAATTCTAACATTAACTACAGCATTGGACAAAGTAAAAAAAAAATCTGTCCATAATTAAAAGGATAAAGAAAGAAAGAAAAGATGCAGAGTCGACTGGGATTTCAGAACCACAGACAGTGGCAGATATAAATGGTTCTGCTGGAAAAGAGCTGGTACAATGAAGCCTGAGTCGGGGGTGCTTGGTGAAAGGAGGATGGAGTCCAAGGTTTTGTGATGCGGATGGATACGTGGGTGGGAGATGCGGTTCTCCATGGCAAGGCTGAACTACAAGTAAGTGAATGTTCACGAGATACCGGGAATGCAGTGGGTGTTGGTGCTGCACCTACTGTACTGGTTGTGAGTCAGGACCACCCGCAGTAGAGGCTGGTTACCTGATAGGGGGAGCAGCAGGGGATGTTTCTAGGGCGCAGAATGAGGTCACCGATACGGAAATAGTGTTGGCGGCAACACTAGCTGAGGAAATCATGGAGGGGGAGCCCCCAGGTTAGTCCCGTTGCACCCAAGATAAATTCAGGGATTTGGTTCTGTGAAGTGCAGAGTGAAGTTGGTACAGGTCGAGGTTCGGTCAGTCCAGAACAGACGGCACAGGGTATGCCGATGTTGAACATGAACACTGTGTCACATGAAGAAAGGCTGGTTATAGAGAGACTGTGTATGGCGATAAAATGTCAGTCCCTATACGGGCAAAAATGGCTTCTGAAGTAATTGCAAAGGATATGACAGCAAGGGCCGAGAGGACTTGGAAAAATGTGAATGTTATGGATAAATCAGCACCAGGGGTTGCTTCATACACTAGCATGGTCTCTAGGCAAAGTACAAGAGCAAATCCAATTATTAATGTGTCTGCGGGGAATGCTGGTGGTGTGGGTAAAAGGAGGAATTAGGTGCAATTCAAGTAGGTAGGGAAGGGGGAGGCTCCAAACAATGAAAAGTTCCAATGATTTTTGATTTTGGGTTTTCTGCGAGTGATTTGTACGCCTGCATTCACCCAGTAAGGTCTGTGGAGTATGATTTAAGGGACTGATTCAGAGCCGCTCGTAAGCGGCCACTCGTTCGCTCCGAGCAATGTTCGCACAACTGCGCATGCGTATAGGTTGTAATACGCATGCGAAAACCAGTCATTGCGGTCGGAAATTGTGTGCTCGCAAAATAGCGAATGCCTGCTAATTTGAGTGACAGGATGAGGCGTTTGTGGGTGGTAACAGGGGAAGGTGCTTGAAAACGGGGAGTGGAGATCCAAACACAGGCATGCCAAAAGGTCAAAACGGGCGTTTTAGGGGTGTGCATAATTAACAAAGCAGCGTCATCGGCCACGTCACTTGGTTGTTTCTTATCCTGAACTGTTCGCATGATTGCGGTAGGAAAATCCAACCACAAGCACTGCGAGCAGTTCAGATGCCTTTCGATGTACTCGATTAATCAAATAAATAGCGTAGATGACGTAGGATGCGAGCAGCCAGGGGGCGTCTTTACAAAATAGTGAGTGCATATTTCGTTCACTCGCTCAGACATAGAGGCGTCAACAGACTGCAAAGAGCGAGCGCTCAATTTAAATAGCCAGACCCTTTTTCTGAACGACCGTTCGCAAATAGCGTCCGGCTCTGAATCAGGCCCTAAGTTTCCTGGCATATCTAGGATTACAGGCCTTCTTGGTGAAATGGCAGGTGTACAGGAACTCTGAGCCACATAACAAATTCATTGCAAACCTGGTGACAAGGCAAGACAAAGTGAAGGCCACAGTATTAGTCATAAATTAATCCTTACCGCCTGAAGACATAACTTTTTGGTTTTCCAGGTATTGTGATGTGCAGTCGCAGATGGTAAGGG
Source organism: Taudactylus pleione (assembly GCA_031769625.1). Classification (NCBI taxonomy): domain Eukaryota; kingdom Metazoa; phylum Chordata; class Amphibia; order Anura; family Myobatrachidae; genus Taudactylus; species Taudactylus pleione. The sequence goes on from JAUIMM010001290.1 coordinate 1,321,923, forward strand.
CTGGTCACATGATGGGTGTTTGGGGGGGGGGGATTGGGAGGTGCTAATCAGGTTGTCCCACTCAGATGCCGGTTTTGTGCATGTTCCCTCGGCTGCCTACATAGGACAAGATAGGGTTGAGTGTTTCTACCCTGGGCAACCGAGGACATGCTTTAAATGTGGTAATTTTAGGCATCTGAGTGGTGATTGTACTGTGGTTAAATGTTCGCTCTGTGGGAAAGTTGGTAACATCTCAAAGGAATGTCACGTTAAATGTAACCTATGTGGGGTAGAAGGGCAGCTTATAGTAGGTGCCCAGAAGCAAACCATAATCAGAGTCCAGGCAGCCTTAGCAGGAAAGAGGGGGAAGGAAGGATAATGAAAGGAATACGGTGGTAAAGGAAGAGCAGAGCATGAGGGTATAGGAGGTGAGAAGGGAGGAGGTGAGAAGGGAAGGTTTGGAGGAAGAGCCTTTTCAAAAAGTTAAAGGTGGGAGGAAGAAGAAGAGGAAAGGTGAGGATATGTCAATAGTATTATCTAACAAGTTCAAAGTTTTTTCCTCTGATGAAGAAGGTGAGGTTGTTAAGGAGGGAGGTGAACTGTTTTTGGTATGTAGAAGGAAAGCGAGAAGGATGGCAAAGCAAGGGGAAGAGAAGTGTGGTGATAAAGGGAAAGGGAAAAGAGGGAAGGGCCAGAACAGGAGGTGGAGATATCACCAGAAGAGGATCAGTATGGTTTGATATGGGACCCGGTTGGAACAAGCTGATTGAGGATGTTTCAATAATTGATGGGGTGGTGGAAGATGCGGCAGATGTTATAGAGGAAACTCAGGGAATAGAAAGTGAGGAAAAGGTGATTGATTCCTCCTTGGGATCAATAGTGGACTCTAGTCAGGTGGTGGGTGGTGTGGTTGTAGGCATGAATCTTGTGTCAAGTCCCCCAGTTCTAGGGCCTTCTGATGGAGGAGGTACCCTTGACTTTTGGAAATTGCTGGCCCAGTGGGGGCTGGTATGCAGGGTTAAGTTTTCTTGGTTGTGTCTTTCTTGGTTAGAAGTTTCATGAGGAGAAGTGAAAGTAAGCAAGGTCATGTTTCTTTTATAATCTATAAATATGGATCCTCACTGTATACGATGCACCACAATTAATGTGGCTTCCATAGTTTCCAAATGTGCTCGTATGATGGCTTTTGATTTTTTCAACATGGTTGAGATTGACTTTTTGTTTTTGCAAGAGACTAGGATTAGTAAATTGGATCTCCTTCACAAAGCATAGTGCGAGTGGAGGAGGGGTCCTTCTTACTGTCTCTTGCGGCCGAGCCATACGGTGGGGTGGCAGTACTTTTTACTGGCATGGTAACTATATGCAAGATTATAGAATTGCAGACAGGCAGATGTATGATTTTGGATGTTAACATGAAGGGACAGGACCTTAAGTTAATCAATATTTATGGTCCTCAGTCACAATGGGAGAGAAAATGTCTCTTCATGGAGATAGAACCTTATCTTATTATGGCCCAGCAGGTTATCTTTGGTGGTGATTTTAATACCATATTTAGGCCAAAAGACAGAGGCGGCTCAAGCAGACCTCTGGGCTATTATTCCAATTTTTTAGTTAGTATGGTTAGACAAGTGGGTCTGGTGGATGTACATATTCGTCACTCCCCAGTCCTCACGGGTTTCACTTTTTGAGTGGTAGCCATAGGTCTAGGATAGATAGGTTTTTTGTTAAGGAGACTTCTAAAACTTCAGCCCTTGGGGTGAGGTTAGTGGAGTTCTCCGACCACGGTTTTCTCTCATTAACTTTGAATACCTCAGAAACCCCTCAGAAAAGGTGGGGCCTTTGGTAGTTGAACTCAGAGCTTTTGGAGGAAGAGAGAGTTAGGCAGTCTTTCAAGGTCTTCTTTTACTCTCAGGAGACACTTCTGGAGGGTAGTTGGAGTACTGCAGAGTGGTGGGAGGTAATAAAAAAGAGAATCTGTAAGTTTTACCGTGGTCTTGTAGCCAAGAGAAACTTATTAAAGTGAAATGTTTAACATAGACTGAGAAAGAAATTAGATTTCTTGATCTCTGAGGAGGGAGATTGTGTGGAAATCTCCCGAGTGAAAGCTCTGATGAGAGAATTTCAATATAACCGATTGGTGTCTTTGATTTTGGAAAGGGATTATGGTTCGTACCACTCACAAGATCCTTACTAGAGCTGTAAAGCGTCAGTTGATGCCAAACATGTCAGAAGACTGGTTGACGGACAGGGTGCTCGTCGTAAGGTTAAAAAAGGCATTCTGGATGTAGTTGTGTCCTACTATTCTGATCTGTTGTCTGAGCAGCCACTTATTAGAGAGAGGATGGAAACATTTCTGAGGGGGACTCCTGGCCTGATACCTCAGGATATATCTCTTGACTCATTGGCTTGTGATATAACTGCAGAGGAAATTAGAAAAGCGATAGTCGGTCTGAACCCCGAGAAATCACCAGGACCAGATGGTTTAACATCTGAGTTTTATAAGACCTTTTCATACCTCCTAATTCCCCGCCTAGTGGAAGTATTTAATGAGAGCCTGGATGAGGGAATTCTCCCTCCTTCCATGAGGTTACGTGCACTTATTTTGCTATCCAAAGGGAAAGACCTGTCTCGTATTGAGAATTGGCGCCCCATAGCCCTTCTTAATACAGACAGAAAGATTTTGCGAAAGTACTATTTAATAGGCTTTCATAATTTTCTGAGCTTTTGCTTTCATCTTCTCAGCACTGTACTGTGAAGGGTCGAAGTACATTTAGTGCTGTCCTTGGTGTCCGGGAGGCCATTGAGAGGTGAAGGGCAAGAAGTGGGGAAAGTACCTAATGGCATTGGATCAGTCTAATGCTTTTGATCGGGTAAACCACAAGTACCTTTGGGCTTTACTGGAATGGTATGGTCTTCCAGGGTGGGTTATTAATTGGTTGCAGACTCTATATCAACTGGCTGAAAGCTTCCCACTTGTGAATGGTTGGGTGGATCCTACCTTTAAGGTATGCTCTGGGGTTCGTCAGGGTTGCCCCCTGAGCCCCCTTTTATATGTTTTTGCGATCGATCCATTTTATGAGAAGGGTAGAGAGTGGAACTGTAGGAGGGGTGCAGCTGAGTCCAGAGTATCCCTTGAGGGTAGTAGCCTATGCAGATGATGTCACAGTGGTTCTGTCTTCTCAGGTCGAGGCCTGTGACATGGAGCATCTTATTTTTGAGTATTCTAAAGCCTCGTGCTCCAGGGTAAATCGGGAAAAGTGTGACGTTTTTTGGATGGGGGAGGAAGGTGATGAATTTTCTCTTCTGGACAGCTTCCCCTAGGTCAGTGATCAGATTAAAAACCTAGGCATCAAATTTGATCATGGTGATTATGCCTCTCTAAACTGGGTTTAAAAAGGCTGGAAGATGATACCAAGATGGTAGAGTGTTGGAAAAGATGGAGGTTATCTTTTAGGGAAAAGGTTGACCTGTGCATAACTTACCTGGTCCCTATTTTTTGTGTGTGGTTACATGTGCTTTCTGCCTCAATCTATGTGGGCTAGACTGAACTCCTTGTTCTTCCTGCTGTTGTGGAGGAATACAGTAGGACCAACATAGTTAAGAGAAGTATTACCTACAAACTGAGGAGAGATGGGGGTTTAGCTATGGTAAACCCTGTGATCTTTTTTGTAACAGCTTTTATAAAATGTAACATTGGGAGTATATTTTTGGATACTCCCCTTCGGTGGGTAGAGGGATTTAGACCATGGGTGTCTCTCTTCCTCTATGGATAGATGAAGGTCAAGTCAAGAGTTTTCAGATTCGGCATGGTTACCTCCCGATACATGTCATCCAGAGCTTGAAGGTGATAAAGCGATATGGTGTGAAAGTGAGTGAAGTCAAAAACTGTTCCAGGAGGGAGTTGGGGAATGGAATTTTGCAGACTCATTTTCATGTCCCGCTGTCACTGAGGGACTGCCCAGGTAATTCAGCTTCGGATGGGTTAGCTCTGTTAACTCACAGAGGATACCGCCAAAGTTTAAAGATATTGCCTGGCTCTCTTTTCATCGAAAGCTTTATGTTGGAGGGAACCTCAAGTGGAGGAGTTCCAGTGAATGTGGTTGTACACGGGAGGAATGTCCAGGGATGGAGGAGACAATGGACCACTTCCTGCTTGAGTGCCCCTTTAATGTAAAAGTTTATGAGAAGGTTTCAAAGGCCATTGGAATCCTGTGCCTATCGTGTCTTAGTTACCCTGAGTGAGCTTATGGGGCAGTCAGAAGGTATGGTGTATTTGATTTGACCAGTTTTCTTAGTTAGCAGTTAGGTACCACATGTGGGGCACTAGGTGTCATGTCTCCATATGGAGAAAGGTCCTCCTCTGTGAAGTGGTGGTGGGTTCGATTCTACAAGAGGTGAAGAGGATGATGGATCTGGATTGGTGGGAGGCTAGACGCTGTTAGCTGGTTCCGTCAGTGGGGTCAGTTGAAGCCCCCTTGAGTGGGTGGTGGATAGCTTTTTTTTGTCCAGCTGGGAGTCTTTTTCTTCTTTCACACCACATAGATTTTGTTGTTATTATTTTTTTTACGAGAAGGTTTTGCGTCCATCTGCCTGGAAGTGGCAGATAATGGTGGTGGGTAGAGTTAGGTTTGTTAGCTAGTTGTGTGATTTAGATAGGTGATGTGTGTTGCAAATCCTTGCTTACTTCTTCTTTGTAGGGGTTAGATGATATATGGTTAAATTAGGTGATATTTGTTTGGAGGGGGCATAATATGTGGTAATATTATGTGTACCTAAGTTTTTTGTTGTTATTATGTATATTATATTATATTATATATATTTATGCTATTTATGTATTTTATGTTGCAAGTTTTAAAATAAATGAAGTATTATCAATCATATATCTATAGCCTGCATGCATACATCATATATCTATAGCTTGCGTGTATACATCATATATCTATAGCCTGTTTGTATACATCATATATCTATAGCCTGCATGCATACATCATATATCTATAGACTGTGTGCATACATCATATATATATATATATAGCCTGCGTGTATACATCATATATCTATAGACTGTGTGCATACATCATATATATATATAGCCTGCGTGTATACATCATATATCTATAGCCTGCGTGCAGCTTTGCAATTGCGAGCCTTGCTGAATCAGGCCCTGAATATTTGTTATAAAATAGGATCTCTAGCATCTTATTGCAGGTTCTGTGTTTTGCCAAAGTTAAATGTATATAGAAACACATTGAATTATTATCGATTGTCTGTCTGTATACTGAATGTTGCTGTAATATCCTGACAAATTCTTGTTTAAAGATTACCCAACAGACTCATCTAACAAACAATACCCTCTTAAATAAAGAAAATGTGTTTACCATAGATGTATTATTTGTAGAAATGTGCGCCGACCCCCGTGTTTTGATTTTGGATCTGGATCTCCCCTGGTTATGGATCTGGATTGGTTTTGCCAAAACCTCACCTCCGTGTTTTGTTTTCGTGTTTTGGTTTTGGTTCTGGATTTTTTTCTTAAAAAATCAAAAAAACTGCTAAAATCACATAAAATTGACCTTTTTTTGTTCCTACAGTATTAATAACCTCAATAACAATTTTTTCCACTCATTTCCAGTCAATTTTGGTTACCTCACAGTTCACAATATTGATTTTTTTCCATCTAGTTAAAAGGCCAAAGGTTACATCCAGTTTGCTGGCTCAAAACTGATTGATATAATTATTAATAGATTTGAGGACTGTGCAAAGATGATGGTTGGGATACCCTTGAGGATTGAAGGCATGGGCCTTCATAGAGGACAAGGAAACTGACGGCCTTGCATTATCATGATGACTGATGGCGGCAGCAACAACATGTGGTTCTTGGCCTTGCTCTCCTGTCATGTGACAGCCCTCCATATTTTCTGCAGTCTTAAAGCAGTGTCACACGCACCAATAGTGTAGCCAAGGTGCGGTTACAAAACTCACACACGTGCAGTCGTGCGCACACAGAAAGAAAATATACAAAAGACACTATTTTTTTTTCGGGTCCTGAACTTGGGCCCAGAGCACAGATTGGTGACGACTGGAGCCGCTCAGCACTAGGTTGCGTTGCAGTATCTTGTGTGGCTAAGCCTAACACGCACACACACACAGAAAATAAATAGACAAAAGACACTATTTTTTGGGGTGGGGTTTTTTCGGGTCCAGAACTTAGGCCCAGAGCACAGATTGATGACGACTGGAGTCGGGCAGCACTAGGTTGCGTTGCCGACTTGCTAGATCTTGTGCGGCTAAGCCTAACACGCACAGACCCACAGACAATCATTAGAAAAAAAACCAATTGATTTTTATTTTTTTTCAGTTCCAGAACTTGGGCCCAGAGCACAGATTGATCACGACTGTAATCGGGCAGCACTAGGTTGCAACTTGCGTTGCTGGCTGGATCTTGTGCGGTACTGCGGTTAAGCTTAAAGACCCACGCGCGCGCACACACACACACACACACACACAGAAAAATATAAAAGGCACTTTGATTTTTTTCTTTTACTATATATATTTTTTATTTATATTTTTGAGTCCAGAACTTGGGCCCAATTGGACATAGCACCAGCTCAGAGGTATCTACAGTTCTGCACCAGCCCAGATGGACACAGCAGACATGAAAAACACCAGCCCAGGACACAGCAGACAGCACAGACAGCCCAGATGGAAACAGCGGACAGCACAGTGACAGCACCAGCCCAGAATAGATCAGCAGTCACCAGCCCAGGATACAGCAGACAGCACCAGCACCTCTCCCAGCCCTACACTACTCACCTCCCTGTTCAGTCTCCACAGCCGATATGAAATGGCATCCGTCACGTAGTCCCTTATATACTACATTGATCATAGAGATGAAAGCTTGCGAACCACGAGATTTAGTCTCTATGGTTTTGCCTCGATTTGAGAGATCCGAGTAAGGTGGGAACATCCGAGCTGGCTTGGATAAGACTCGGATGTGGGTTCAGGTCTCTGGAAACTGAACCCGCTCATCTGTAATTATTTGTATCTGGGGTTGGGAGTCCTTATCTCTCTGCCTAAGGAGGATACCCAAGTGACCAACAATGAGGAAAAGGGAGAGTACCAGCAGAGAGAGAAGTTGAGCTACTTAAAGGTAACGCTCAGGTCCTCCTGATACACACATCATCCCCGCATTATATATACTGAATTAGGGGTGTGGTACATGTGCAGCCATCTCCCCCTGTCTTTGGATGCTTCCTGGCATCAGCTTGTATCAAATCTCAGTACTGTGACAGCTCTGCCAAACTAATGAATCCCTCTCCGGTGATTTTCCTGAAAAGAAACCTTTAGCATAACTCTAATAGCAACTGGCATCTACTGATGGGGCGAGCTAGCAGGCATAAGCTCCGGAAAATGACATCATTATTGTATTTTATACATCCCACCCAAGGTTTGATTATTCCTCTGTCTGAAGTATCTGATTCCATTTAAGCTCCAGATTAAAAAGTCTTCCTATAGGAACAGACTTACTGACATCTGAGCTGTGATCTGCATTTTGTTCTGCACATTTATCTGTCAGTGAACAGTGGTCTGATTCCGCTCACACCTCCATTGTCTGTGAGAAGACTCAGCTGTCTGTGAGTTAATGTGTCTGCCCCTTAGACTGTAATATTGTGCTGGATGTACACAGGCCGGAACTAGCTTGGCCCAGTAAGAGTCAGAATGAGGCAGTTATGATACGGTATAGGTTACATAGTATTACATAATATTGTGTACTATTGATCCATTTGTACAAGTACCAGTGGCATCACAAGGGGGGTGCAGGCCGAAACTGCCTGTCACCGACTGACGGTTGACACCAATGTGCGGACTCCTCGGTGACTGTAACATTACGTGCAGCACTCGGCTCCTGACACAGTGAGGGAGCTGGCACTGCACACAGGCTGGTCCCCGGGAACAGTCTGCATCTCTGGACCCCCAAAGTGATTAAAAGGGGGTTCGGTCAGCGAGGCTACACCCCCTACCCACGATACCCCACCCCATTTTTACCAGAGTGAGTGATAACACTGACAATTACAACTTAATTGGGGCAGAATTAAATCTCACACATAGCAAACACAGTATGGCCAATCAAAAAAACCCCTGACACAAACCTCTGCCAAGGACAGCGCCAGCAACAGAAATCATCGAGCCTGGTACATACATTTTTTAGGGGTCCCCCATGCCGTGATCCCTGGCAGGTACAGGCCAGTCAGCTTTACCTATATGTGGTTTCTCTGGAGAACCTCTGTGCCCCCACATTATCCCTCCATGCCCCCACAGTGTCCCTCCATGCCTCCATAGTCTCCATCCATGCCCCCACAGTGTCCCTCCTTGCCCCCAGTGTCCCTCTTTGCCCCCACAGTTTCCCTCCATGCCCCAGTGTCCCTCCATGCCCCCACAGTGTCCCTCCATGCCCCCACAGTATCTCTCCATGCCCCCACAGTGTCCCTCCTTGCCCACAGTGTCCCTCCACAGTGTCCCCCCTTGCCCCCACAGTGTCCTTCCTTGCCCCCACAGTGTCCGTCCATGCCCCCAGTGTCCCTCCATGCCCCCTAATTATCCCTCCATACCCCCACAGTGCCCTCCATGCCCCCACAGTATCCCTCCATGCCCCCACAGTGTCCCTCCATGCCCCCACAGTATCTCTCCATGCCCCCACAGTGTCCCTCCATGCCCCCACAGTGTCCCTCCATGCTCCCACACATGCCTTATGCTATGCCTGCTGTGGCATCTCTGCTTAGGTGTCTTTCCATGGTGCGGTGTGGGTGATATCAGGACGTCATGTGCGCTGCACCGCAACAAACAAATTTTTTTTATTGCACCACCCACTGCCGGTGCGATACAGTTGCTCCCCACCGGATGGAACCCATACCTCCACCAGCATTGCTGCTGAAGTGATCTGTAGGGGCCCCATACATGCCTGCACCCTACTGATCACTGGAGCAGCAGCACAGGTAGCGGTTACACTGCAAGGCCCCCTAGGACCTCGGGACCCAGTACAGTTATACCCCTAGGCCCCCTCTGACGCTGGGCCTGGCCAAGGACCAATGCACTTTTGTTTGCACATAAAATAAACAACTCTGTGTATACAGAAAGTAATTTCCCATCTCAGGTGTCACACAGAGTCCCTAATTATTGTAACAGAATATATAAAAGCAATGACTGAGGAATGAATCAGAATAAATGACCCTAATGTGCTGAGTATCTGTAATGTCCTCATTAACTCTTCCACTATCTGCCGTCAGAGCTCGGTTCCTCGCAGTCAGCCCGCAGCCCCCCACTTCCAGCCGCAGTTTTCTCGTGATCCAATCTGGTAACAGCTTTGTGATTTATTGCCAGTGCTCATAGAATCACATTTGTTGCATAATTACATTTTGATTTATAGCCACAGAATAAGATCCCACTGCCGGTGTGACAGCAGAGGAATTTCTCATTAACAGTACGAGTGTCATCATATCAAACAAATATATAATAAAATCTTGGGCTTAGGAACATTATCCTTGGACATCAAAGATGTCATAAATTTGGAAATGTGGAGGAGTTTTTACTACGTTGTTGACTTTCAAATACTGTTTTTGAAACGCGAGTGCTCTGGGATTATAACAATATTGCTTTATTGTTTTATTGTCTTGTTTATAGACAATGTGTCGGCTTACATGGCTCATTCTGAGTCTTATAGCAGTGTCCCAAGCTACACTAACGCTAATAACCTTGTAACAATCTCATATTGTCCCTGGGAGGTCACTGGGAGCAGGATCACACGTTGCTGTCTCTATCTATCTATCTATCTATCTATCTATCTATCTATCTATCTATCTATCTATCTATACCATTGCACTGTGCTGGGGTTTTATATATGACATAATAAATATGCATCTTTTAGCTAATGGTGCAGGAAACATAAATTGAAATACATTTTATTTAAATACCCCCTATGTAAAGGTCAGAGGCACCAAGGGGGTCCTAAGCAGGGGCATTTTATCAGAGGACGAAACCCGTGTACAGTCTCAATGCAGTCCACACCTGTCGTGCCAGTGCTTGGGCACTGAAGACTGTCACTGCATCAGATTCTCTTGGGCACATGTCAAGGAAAATTACACAGGCTCCATTTTGCCAGTAACTTTTCTACTGTACAGTACAGATGCAGCAGATGCCACCAGGTAAGTATAGTCAATGGGTGCACAATGAAATTCGTGGGCTGTCCTGACTCAAGGGCCCATGTGCACCAGACATCCTGCACCCACTACAGATATACACTGGCAAGTACCCGGGCCTCTCTTTTACACTTGGCAATGGCTCCAGTCCTTTGCTCTCATTATTGTCACAATCTGAGCCGGACTATGGGCAGTGGGAAAGTGGCTGCAAGTCGAAATACCTTCCTATTGGTGCACATGATCTCTAATTATCATCTTTACTTGACGCACAGTACAGGCACTGCCAAAGCTGCACTAGCAGCCTGGAGGTGTCTGCATGGTCGCAATCCCCCGGCAATTGATGCCAATGATGCCTGCACAGCTTGGAGTAGTTGCACTCAGTTGCACAGCTTGGAGTAGTTGCACTCAGGCCTGAGGTCGTTCTCAGTGGCTCTTGTAAATACCCCTACAGTGCATGCAGAGATATGGTTTGCCAAAGTTTTTCCACTTATGTGGCTCATCAGCGGAGGGAGACATACTATATTTTTATGGCTCCAGACCAGAGAAGAGGTTCTGGTAACAGGGGTGGTGGGAAGTTGCAATGCACAAAAATTACTTAATGTAGTAATATTCCAGTTTCTTGCTGTATAAGTCAGAATGTGACTACATAGTAGATAGCCAGTGACGGGTCTGTGCCAGTTATGTCAAAGCTGAATAATTGGCTAAGACAAGTTCAGTTTAAAATTTAATCGCGGCGATGCCATCTTGCAAATGGCCGCAAGACTCCATTTTGGAAATGAGATCGCAAGACACCATTTTGTGGCCAGCGTCAATTCTAGTCATAACTCTGGAGCTAAGAACAGATGGCAATGTTTTTGTTAACCTACCATGGGCGCCTGGAAAAACAAGCTTACTGAGTAAAAGTAAATAAGAATAGACAATGGGTATTTTTACATACAAATTTGGAATCCCTGGATGCAGATAAAGTATAGTTGTGGCAATTGTAATATAATCCAGGCATTAATCTACACAATTGGATTTGTCTGAATCCTAGACAGGATGGCCCCAAACTCCACAGCTTGAGGTGGTAATACATTTGCATTTCACACAAGAGTCTATGAGAACAAAAGAGGTTTTGTTTTCCTTTGAACACACAACTGGTGGGGGCCTGCTGACAGAGGGCATGTAGAACTACAAACCTCAGCCATCCACACTGCTGGATGTTCACTTCGTGTATGAGAGATTATGCACTTAAATCTCACCCATTAATAACTAGCATCCTTATACCAAACCCCGAATACACACACACTACATATTCGCACACAAGGTTCCATTAGCATCAAATTGTGTGATTCAAGTTGGTTAAGTTAGTTTAAATGCTAAGAAATAGAGGTTTTTGATAACTAAGGTATTATACATGATAAGCAAGGTGTGTTTGGTTTCGTTCTGATGCGTACGCTTTTTACAGAATCCCGGTGTTATCAGTGGAGAGATCGCATCATGCAAACTCAAGTTACGGATCGCAGAACTTACAAGCAACAAAATGTTTAGCTGATGGAATGTTACAGGAGGCGTAACTAGAATGACTCCGGCTGTTAGAGACAGGGAAAGTCTATTTGAAACAACCTGTTAAATGTGCCGTAACATATGCTTCTCCTCTGGGAACCAATGAGATCAGCAGGAAGTTTTCCCTTTGTCCTGTTTCAGTCTGGGGGGAATAAATACATGTGTCCGAACACTGGTTTGCCAGTCCATGCTGAATTTTGGGTGTACTGAGGATCTCTAGTCTGAGGTCTATCTCTGGGTCCAGAGGCGCAGCGTAAGTATACTGTACTTGGGTCTGTATTATTTCCTTTTACGCCTAACTTGTGTATGTATAGATTGCGTGTAACTGACTGTACTTTTACCTGAATAATACTTGTGCGTTGGAACCACAGATTCAACTCCTGTCTTTATTTGTGGTTATACTGCGTACGCAATTAGCGTTCTGTTTAGAGGTTATAGGCAGGGTTTTGTCTTAGAGATTCTAGGCAGGTGAATCTTAGAGGTTTATAGGAAGGAATGTACTAAATGTTAATATGGACGATTCAACAGTTGGGGGCTCATAGGTTTATAACACTATCTGATACACGATAACACTCGGTCAGTCCTTTCTCAGCAAAAGGGTGGAGGCGCCTTTTGAGAAACGCATTAGTCTTTCATTACCACAGTGTTGCTGAGAGCGTACTGCCGTTTATTGTGTAGAGGAAGCGCTGATCAGAATCCAGGGACAAGAGAGGTAAAAAAGTTTGTTTTTCCTCTGTTGATAGAACCTTGTGTTTAGAGGGGTGCTGCAGTATTGCGTACGCAGCTAAAACGCATTTTTGCGTACGCAGTTAAAAAAGGTAATTATACACTTGTGTGGTAGTCACATAATTGTGTATGCGGCCGATCGCACAATAGCATATACGCACTTCCGGTTCTGCTGCCACGAGTTTGAACAAAGCCATTGAGGTTTACATTTTTTTTTCTATCTACCAATATCTAGGTTAACGTTTATTTTCTGCACAGAGAAAAAGTGTGTAACAGTGAGTGTATTGTTGGTAGGGGTAATTTATTCCCTAAAGTTTAGGGTACCGTATGATCCTTAAGGGCTAGGTGCAAGGGTTAGCCTAGTCGCTCGGTAAGCAGCTTTACCGTTCTATACACAGTAGCAGGTGTACATGTTGTCTTTGTTGTATAGAGGTGCGTGAGAGTGGCCGACATATAAACTCTCATAGGTTTGGAAGTTACCTTACTAAAGCTTATCCGGGTCTGGAAGTTGCCTGTTTCAAAACTTATCTAGGTGTGGAAGTTGCCTTACCAAATCTTATCCAGGTGTGTGGATGCCGCCGACTTAAATCGTTCACAGGTAAGTGAAAGTATCTTGATTGTCTTTCACCAGCTTAAATTTTTATTGAAAAGCGTAGGAGTTGTCTCAGAATGGGAGCCACGCAAACAGTAGAAATGTTAGGCAATGATGTGCTGCTAATGGAAGCGCCGATTGGGTCGGCCCGTCGTATCATGCATACCAAGTACGGTACTTATGCAATAAGGTATTGTGATATATGGTTTAATATGATGAGAAAAAGTGTTAGACCGTTTCCCAGAATTGGTAGTTTTTACAAAAATGTGTTAGATAATGTCCAGGATCACATCAGTATGGTGCGATCCCGAGAGAAAAAGATTAAGTATTTTGAATGTTTAAAAATATGGCAGCATGACGGGGATGCTTGGCTTAAAAATGTGCAAACGATGCAAACTAGCGTTGCGAACGCATTGCCAGAAAATACATCCACGACGCTGAGTTGCAATATGGGCGAGCCGCAAATTGGCGAGCATGTGCGGCAAAGTAGCGTTGTGGAGAGTATTGCAAGCAGTTCACGCTCACCTCCCCCACCTTATGTGGATGGAGGTGCAAGTACAGTTACCAAAAATACCAATAAAAATGTAACAAGTAATTTGTACCCCCTCTTAAGTAACCATAATGAAAATGTTTATGATGTGGATGATGAGCCTATTGCAATGTCTGCCATTTCCCATGCTGTGCAAATGATAGATGCTGCATCACCACAATCACGGGTGGTGCCGCCAATCTCCATCGGTAACAGCAAGGGAAGTGTTAATACACTCTGCACCCATTGAGGAAGTTGTTAATACCATACGTAGCAGCAGCAGATTAAACCCCCAGCCAGGTAACCAGGTCAGAGGTGGCAACGCTGCCGGTCTGCATCCCATTCGGACAATAACTGTTCCAAATGGAAATGCGGATGCAAACGGTATAGTACCCACGAGGGAAGTAGTGATGCATTGTCCATGGACAAGAGCAGAACTAAATTCCATCAGAAATGATTTCCCTGATCCAAAAAAAGAATTAGCCAAATGTCAAAGAGTTTTGAGAAATTTGGGTAGTTGTCATGAGCCCACAAATAAAGATTGGCGTGTGGTGTTAAGGGCCTGCCTGCCACGCAATACCGACGTGACAAAATTTATCACGGACTGTGTATTGGATGGCGACGTTCCCTTAACAGACCAAGTAAACCAAGGTAACATTTCCCGCATTGTGACTCAATTGGGTGTATATTTTCCAGTAGTAGTTAACTGGAACAAAATCTTCACAATCAAACAAAAAGAGAGTGAAACTGCAGAAGAATATTGCGACCGGGCTCTGCAGGCTATCACCGAGTACATGGCTATCAGTATACAAGCTCTGGAGAGAATGACGTTAACATCACACAACAGACACGCTTGCACTTGCACACACACTCATGTCAGAACAAGTTGCTCTCACTAACCCCACTCAACAACAAACACAACTCTATCCCACTAACCCAATGCAACCACAGGTCCCAGGGTATCCACCCACGTCTTTTCCCCCACAATACCCTTACCCTCCCTATCCTTACCCATATCCACCACCTTTACCCTCTGCTCAAACCTCACAACAACACATGCTTTCACCTGAATCACGGACATGTTTTAATTGCAAACAAACAGGACACTTAAGTAGAAACTGCACAGTAAAAAGAGTATGGACCCCACATCAAGGAAAATCTGGACACCCCCATAAGGGATATGCACAGAGACCAGCAAATGCTCAGCAAGCACCAGCTTCAATTGTAGCCATAAATGCTTTATTGGAGAATGGTAGCCAACACTAGGGGTCAGGTCATACCTGTAGTCTACAGATAGTCAGGTTAACGGGAAGTACTAGGGAAGAACCGGTCATGATGGTTGATGTAGCTGGTACTGAATATCCTTTTCTTGTAGACACAGGGGCGACTAAGTCAGTGATGAAATCTCCTGTTAATTTACAGGTGACTAACGAGACAATACCAACAATGGGTGTGACAGGTAAAGTGGAACATTATCCTTAAACAAGGCCCGCAGAGGTTAGTATTGGGCCGTTGCATACCAGACATATTTTCTTCTGGCTGCTGCGGCTCCTACTAACCTGCTGGGCAGAGACTTGTTATGTAAAATGGGATGTGTCATATATTGCACCCCTGATGGTGTATATTTAGATATCCCAGAGAGAATGGTATACGAGGTGCGGGATATGTTAGACACCCCTCAAAGGATAATGTACCACTCTACAGTTTTAAAAGGAAATCCATCACAAGTAGATGAAATGTTGTCCCAAATTCCAGATTCCCTTTGGACAAAAGATGGACAGGACACTGGATTAATGGCAAACGTAAGCCCGGTAATGATAAACTTAAAAAGCGGTAGGCAAGCTCCAAAAATTCCCCAGTACCCACTAAAACAGGAAGTAGAACTAGGGGTGTTTCCAATAATCGAGCGATTATTGCAACAGGGAATTTTAGTTCGTACAGCTAGTGTAGCCAACAGTCCCATCTTTCCAGTAAAGAAGAGTGGTGGGAGGGATTATAGGCTGGTAAAAGACCTTAGAGGTGTTAATAAGGTAGTAGAGAGCCAATTCCCTGTAGTGCCAAATCCAGCTGTCATCCTGATGCAGATCCCACCAAATTCAACCCATTTCACTGTCATTGACCTCTGTTCTGCTTTCTTCTCTGTGCCTCTCCAGCCTGACTGTCAGTACCTATTCGCATTCACATACAGAGGTGTGCAATATACATGGACACGATTGCCCCAAGGTTTCATAGACAGCCCCAGTATTTTCTCCCAGACATTGCATGACTGTTTACAAGCTTTTCAACCTGCCAATGGATCAGTTCTAATTCAATATGTGGACGATTTATTGCTATGTTCTGACTCTTTTATGTCATGTGTGAATGATACTAAACTTTTGTTACTTCATCTCTCGCAAACAGGACACAAAGTGGCTAAGGACAAGTTACAGCCGTGCCAGCCCAGAGTAAAATATTTGGGACACTGCCTAACCCAGGGGTTACGAAATCTCACAAATGATAGAATCCAGGCCATACAAAACATGACACTGCTGCAGAATCAACAGCAAATTCATATCTTCTTGGGAATGTGTGGATATTGCCGAATGTGGATACCAGGTTTTTCTATTTTGGCCTTGCCTTTACAGGAACTAGTCTCTTCCTCAAATCCCGATCGCGTCATACACACTGAGGAATCAGAACAGGCTTTTCTTAATCTTAAGGATAGTCTGACAAAAGCTCCTGCATTGGGAATACTCGATTATGAAAAACCTTTTGATTTATATTGTACGGAAGCCAATGGTTGTGCTGCAGGTGTCCTTACACAAAAACATGGTGATGCCAGTAGGCCCGTAGCATACTACAGTGCTAAATTGGACACGGCAGCAAGATCACTCCCCACCTGTTTGAGAAGTGTAGCAGCTACCACTTTACTGGTGAGTAAAAGTGAGGACGTAGTATTGGGCCATGATATGATTGCCTACACTCCCCATGCTGTATCTGCCCTGTTGGACTCAGCTCAAACCAGACACGTCTCCTCGGCTATGTTCACCAAATGGGAACTAGCCCTAATCGCTCCTGCAAATATTACAGTTAAACGTTGCAGTACGCTGAATCCAGCAACATACCTGCCATATGTACAACATGATGTACAAAGGGTGGAAGGAGAGGAGTTGCTTGCGGGAGGTGAGTTTGGCAGACATGATGATACTCATGATTGTATGACATATCTGAATCAGACGTTTACTGCTAGACCTGACATACATGACACACCTTTAGAGAATGTGGATGAAACTTTCTATACGGATGGGAGTTGTCATAGACAAACAGACACAGGTGAATTATGTACAGGTTTTGCTGTTGTAAATGACACAGACATCATGGAAGCTAAACCTCTCGGTCCTCCTCACTCAGCCCAGGTGGCAGAGTTAGTAGCACTGACTAGAGCATGTGAACTGGCAGCAGGCAAATCTGCTAACATTTACACTGACTCGAGGTACACGTTCGGGGTGGTGCACGACTTTGGGGCCCTATGGCGTCTGAGAAATTTTATGACAGCAGCTGGCACACCAGTTGCACACTCCCGACACATAAAACATCTCTTAGAAGCAATCCAACTGCCCAAAGCAGTAGCAGTAATTAAATGCAAAGCCCACACATGTGAGGATGACCCAGTGTCACTGGGCAACAACAGAGCTGACGAAGCTGAAAAATGGGCAGCAGGGTTAAAAATGCCTTCTCCAATTGAAACAATTATGTCATTCCAAACCATTGATATGCTGAAATTAATTGAGATGCAAAATTTGTGTTTAATTCAGGAAAAATCCATTTGGAAGTCCAAGGGGTGTGGGCAAGAGTCCTCCGGGCTCTGGAGGGATGGACATGGTAAGCCAGTAGCCCCCAAGGCATATTACCCCAGCCTGGCTGAAGCAGCACACGGTCTGACTCATCTGGGTAAACAGGGCATGTGCAAGTTGGTGAGGGCATACTGGTGCACACCAGGGTTTTCTTCACAAGCAGAGAAGATAGCAATGTCCTGTCTGACCTGCTTGAGAAAGAACATAGGGAAAGCGATCCCTACCGAACCGTCCCACATTCCACCGACTGATGGACCTTTCCAGGTATGTATTAGTGTGCACAGATGTATTCTCTAACTGGGTTGAGGCCTACCCAGCAGCCACTAATACTGCTGCGTTTACTGCCAAGAAAATAGTTCAGGAATTTGTATGCAGGTACGGTATCCCTAGAATCATCGAAAGTGATAGGGGTACCCATTTCACAGGTGATGTTTTCCAAAATATGTGTAAGCTGATGGGTATTAATAGCCGACTTCACACCCCCTACTGACCGCAAGCCAGTGCCAAGGTAGAGAGGATGAACGGGACTATTAAAAATAAGCTAAGTAAAATCATGGCGGAGACTGGACTGGGATGGCCAGAAGCTTTACCTTTGGTCCAACATAGTTTAAGGACCACTCCTAGATTTCCTCTGAATCTGTCCCCATTTGAAATATTGTTTGGTAGACAACCTCATTTGATTATAAGTCCACAGGAAGATCTAAAGGGTAACAACGAGGTAACTGTGAAGTATCTTATATCAATGAGTAAGCAGTTAAAGCAACAGCAGCAGAAACTGAAATTGTTGTCCCATGATATGCCTGAAATGAACTGCCATGATGTTGAACCAGGAGAATATGTAATGATCCGAAATTTCTTACGTTCAGGTTGTTTGACTGATCGGTGGGAAGGTCCGTACTTGGTGCTGCTGACAAGTACTACATCTTTGAAGGTGGCTGAGAGAGATACCTGGGTCCATTCCACTCACTGCAAAAAGGTCAATCAACCGGTGGAGAAACAAGTCGGAGACAAAGCTGATAGTGTGGATCTGTCACTCGTGAGCTTGTTCCGGGAGGATTGAAAAGGTTGTAGTGAGATACCTGAACTGAGAGAAATTTGCAGGTCTTGTTGTGACAATGGACGGGCCTGCTGTGTTCATTCTCATATTCTCTTTTAGAGTGTTCACCATCCTGGTCAGTTCGGGAATATCCAGTGTCTGTGATGGGGGACCTATTGAGGAAACAGGAGCTGATGGCAGTGCTGATGGAGTGGAGAAAGGAGGAGTGCAATGCCAATCAGGGGAGTGTCTGACCAATCTTAGTACTGTTATTGTTAAGAGAGCTGTCATTCCGGATACTCGGGGAAGGTGTGAAGGGTTATCGTCTGAAGATTCCTGTATTTGTGAGTTTTGTGGGTCCCTAGTTGATGAGAACTGTATTCAACGGTGCCAACCTAAATATAACCCGTACTGGGGAGGGTATCCTTTAGAGGATTATCACAGCATGGTAGGCAAAGTGTTAAATCAAACCGATTGCTGGGTGTGTTCACAAGTGCCACAGGGACAGCATAATGTAGGGTTGGTGCCATTTCCGCTGAATATCACGGAAATTTCAGAATTACAAAAGGGGAAAACATTGGATGGAAAATTCCTCTCATCCAAACCGCCTCATTTCAAACTCTATCAATTTTAAGTAGATAAATCACTTTTGTGTTTAACCATAACCAACCTCAATAAACCCGGAGGTTGGGAAGTGACGGGGAATAATCAGACGATGACCTTCTCACAAAGAGCTGATAATGAGTCCATAAACTATGATCTGCTACGCCCAATTAAATCAAGTGGGAAATATTTTAGGTACCGGTATACATTGAGTTCCACCAAAGAAATGATTGGTAAAGTACCAGATGGTTATTGTGCTAAAATAATACAACCAGAAACTTGCATATACCAGATGGAAGAGCCTGAGATAGGATTGTTTGCAAGAGAAATGTGTTTAATGATAATGATGCATACCATTCCTTATATTCTCCCTGATAATGTATATTTTATATGTGGAAGAAAAGCGTATAAATGGCTCTCCACGAGTTCCGAAGGTTTGTGTTATATGGGAAGAGTAGTCGAAGTTATGACCCTCACACATGTTGAAATGTTGGGAATACATAAAAACACACCGTCACCATATCTTCACACACGATATGAACACAGAGGCAAGAGAAATATGATACTTGGTGATATGCATAAAGCCGCTCAGTTAATCAGTGAGACAACTGGCTTCCAAGTTTTAGTCGCCCTGGATCCCACCAGAATTGCTAGGGGTACATTAAATTTTAGATATATCCAGGAACTTGCTAAATTAATAGATAATATCACTGAGATGTACGATGACACAGTCAGGTACACAGGGAGAGAATTGCAAGCGTACAAGAAAGAACTAGTGCAACACAGGCTAGTGTTGAATTATTTAACTGCTGTTACTGGAGGGTATTGCGTAACATTAGCCACCCAATTTGGAGTAAAGTGTTGTGCTTATGTCACCAATGATACCAGCGACCCTAAAGAGGTGATAGACCAGAAGATGGATGAGATTCTGCAGCTAAAGTGGGAATTTCGTAAGAACCATAACGCATCAGTGGCTGAAGCAGAGGAAAAGATAGAAGGATGGGTGTCATGGCTGAACCCAGTGAAATGGTTCTCGGAACTAGGAGAGTGGGTCCAGGAAGTGATCACCAGCGTAGGCAAATTCTTGATCCTTATACTGATTGTCATCATAGTAATTGGCATATGCGTCCGGTGTGTTCCTATTGTGTTGAAGTGTGGAAAATGTGAAAACAGAGTGAAACGAAGGAATGAAACTATGATGGTGGTCAGAAATGATAATATGTATACCGAGGTAGATACAGAGCTGCACTACAACCCTGAGCTAGGAAGTACCATCATCTAAATGTATAATATTTAGACATGCATAGAAGATATTATTGAAATGTTATTTATAGAACACCCAGACAATGTAAAGTCTCAAATTGCCCTTCAAAACTGCTGTTATAAGACTGGTGCATTCTCACATCTGTCACATGATCTCCCAAGATCCGCGGTGTGCGTATAATAGTAGTTTTATGCCCCTGCCTAGAGACACATTATTGATGGATTAAGAACCACCTTGTGCCCATCCCAAAATAACACCAAATAATATGTAAATGTAA
The DNA here is from genome assembly GCA_031769625.1 of Taudactylus pleione. Taxonomy (NCBI): domain Eukaryota; kingdom Metazoa; phylum Chordata; class Amphibia; order Anura; family Myobatrachidae; genus Taudactylus; species Taudactylus pleione. The sequence continues at coordinate 1,342,497 of JAUIMM010001290.1, forward strand.
GCCTAAATTAAATTCTAATAGCAGATTGTGATAGCATGTTGTTTGCTGTCAAAGGGTGGACTGTCGAAGCTGAATAATTGGCTGAGACAAGTTCAGTTTAAAATTTAATCACGGTGACGCCATCTTGCAAATGGCCGCAAGACTCCATTTTGGAAATGAGATCACAAGACACCATTTTGTGGCCAGCGTCAATTCAAGTTATAACTCAGGAGCTAAGAACAGATGGCAATGTTTTTGTTAACCTACCAAGGGCAACTGGAAAAACAAGCTTTCTGAGTAAAAGTAAATACGAATAGACAATGGGTATTTTTACATACAAATTGGGCATCCCTGGATGCAGATAAAGTATAGTTGTGGCAATTGTAATATAATCCAGGCATTGATCTACACAATTGGATTTGTCTGAATCCTAGACAGGATGGCCCCAAACTCCACAGCTTGAGGTGGTAATACATTTGCATTTCACACAAGAGTCTGTGAGAACAAAAGAGGTTTTGTTTTCCTTTGAACACACAACAGGTGGGGGCCTGCAGACAAGAGGGCATGTAGAACTACAACCCTCAGCCATCCACACTGCTGGCTGTTCACTTCGTGTATGAGAGATTATGCACTTAAATCTCACCCATTAATAACTAGCGTCCTTATACCAAACCCCGAATACCCACACACTACATATTGGCACACAAGGTTCCATTAGCATCAAATTGTATGATTCTAGTTGGTTAAGTTAGTTTAAATGCTAAGAAATAGAGGTTTTTGATAACTAAGGTATTATACATGATAAGCAAGGTGTGTTTGGTTTTCGTTCTGATGCGTACGCTTTTTACAGCATCCCGGTGTTATCAGTGGAGAGATCGCATCATGCAAACTGAAGTTACGGATCGCAGAACTTACAAGCAACAAAATGTTTAGCTGATGGAATGTTACAGGAGGCGTTACTAGAATGACTCCGGCTGTTAGAGACAGGGAAAGTCTATTTGAAACAACCTGTTAAATGTGCCGTAACATATGCTTCTCCTCTGGGAACCAATGAGATCAGCAGGAAGTTTTCCCTTTGTCCTGTTTCAGTCTGGGGGGGAATAAATACATGTGTCCGAACACTGGTTTGCCAGTCCATGCTGAATTTTGGGTGTACTGAGGATCTCTAGTCTGAGGTCTATCTCTGGGTCCAGAGGCGCAGCGTAAGTATACTGTACTTGGGTCTGTATTATTTCCTTTTACGCCTAACTTGTGTATGTATAGTTTGCATGTAACTGACTGTACTTTTACCTGAATAATACTTGTGCGTTGGAACCACAGATTCAACTCCTGTCTTTATTTGCGGTTATACTGCGTACGCAATTAGCGTTCTGTTTAGAGGTTATAGGCAGGGTTTTGTCTTAGAGGTTCTAGGCAGGTGAATCTTAGAGGTTTATAGGAAGGAATGTACTAAAGGTTAATACGGACGATTCAACAGTTATTACATAATATATGACATACTCTGTACAGGACATCACAGAATTGCCCAGACAAGTGGTTGCCATGGAAAAGTGAAGGACAATTACTGTGATATATCACATAGAAAAATGTAAGATTCAGTACATGTTACAAATCACTTCCCTGCTTCATATTGTGCATTAAATAGATGGGAAGCCATCCCTCCCAAAATTTACTTTAAGAGTTTACTGGTAAGTCAAAAAATATTCTGTCTTTAACAATCTGTATGTATTTGTTATACCAACAAATCTGCTGCCTTTTTAAGGGGTTGAATATTTTTGCAACTGACTCAACTGTCAACCTTCCAGCTGGCTCTCCTGTCTTCTCTCCAACTATCATCCCTATCCCACCCTCCAACTGACTCTCCTGTCATCCTTCCAGCTGACTCTCCTGTCTTCTCTCCAACTATCATCCCTATCCCACCCTCCAACTGACTCTCCTGTCCTCCTTCCAGCTGACTCTCCTGTCTTCTCTCCAACTATCATCCCTATCCCACCCTCCAACTGACTCTCCTGTCCTCCTTCCAGCTGACTCTCCTGTCTTCTCTCCAACTGTCATCCCTATCCCACCCTCCAACTGACTCTCCTGTCCTAGCTCCAACTGTCACTCCTCTACTCCTTCCAAATACTCTCCTGTCCTCCAGACAACTCTCATTACTGCCCTCCCTACAACTGGCTCTCTTGACCTCTCTCCAACCGTTACTCCTGTCCACCCTCCAATTGTCACTCCTGGCTTCCCTCCATCTATCTCTCTTTACCTCCCTTCAGCTGAAGGCCCCCATGCACTAGGCGATTGATAGCCCGTTACTATGTTTGTATCGGAAAAGCCAATCCGCTGGTCGGAAATGCAAAACCGCGGCCATCGATGTTCTCCGATCCGTCGCAGCATCTGTGAAATCATCTATATTAAATTTCACAGATGTGCAAATCACAATAATTTTTTGTTTGTGATCGCAAATCAGTGAAATCCAACATGTTGGAACCGATACCAAGATGCTGTTTGCAGGATCGCAACATTGCGGCGATTAGTCGCTAGTGTATGGGCCCCTTAACTCTCCTGTTCTTCCTCCAACTGTATCTCCTGTCCTCACATCAAGGGGTAAATTTACTAAGAATCGAGTCCGATCAAGTTTTTTTTTTCAACTCGATTTGCTCACCAAAACTTGATTTCATGCTTCTGAAACTCACAAATTTACTAAGAAGTGAGTTTAGCTGTGACCGAGTTGGCCAATGGTAAAGCAGATTGAGATATCTCCTCCGAGTAGCAAATATAGATATTGTAGTGTTTTCTCTCTGCCAAACTCTTCCGAACAAGCAGCCTGCACATATCAGTTAAATACAGTATGTGATGTTCCCGAGCAAGCAGCCTGCACATATCAGTGAGATACAGTATGTGATGCTCCCGAGCAAGCAGCCTGCACATATCAGTGAGATATGTGATGCTCCCGAGCAAGCAGCCTGCACATATCAGTGAGATACAGTATGCGATACTCCTGAGCAAGCAGCCTGCACATATCAGTGAGATACAGTATGAGATGCATCCGAGCAAGCAGCCTGCGCATATAAGTGAGATACAGTATGTGATGCTCCCGAGCAAGCAGCCTGCACATATCAGTGAGATACACTATGTGATGCTCCCGAGCAAGCAGCCTGCACATATCAGTGAGATACAGTATGAGATGCTTCCGAGCAAGCAGCCTGCGCATATAAGTGAGATACAGTATGTGATGCTCCCGAGCAAGCAGCCTGCACATATCAGTGAGAAACAGTATGTGATGCTCCCGAGCAAGCAGCCTGCACATATAAGTGAGATACGTGATGCTCCCGAGCAAGCAGCCTGCACATATCAGTGAGATACAGTATGTGATACTCCTGAGCAAGCAGCCTGCACATATCAGTGAGATACAGTATGAGATGCTTCCGAGCAAGCAGCCTGTGCATATAAGTGAGATACAGTATGTGATGCTCCCGAGCAAGCAGCCTGCACATATCAGTGAGATACAGTATCTGATGCTCCCGAGCAAGCAGCCTGCACATATCAGTAAGATATAGTATGTGATGCTCCTGAGCAAGCAGCCTCCGCATATCAGTGAGATACAGTATGTGATGCTCCCGAGCAAGCAACCTGCGCATATCAGTGAGATACAGTATGTGATGCTCCTGAGCAAGCAGCCTGCACATATCAGTGAGCTACAGTATGTGATGCTACTGAGCAAGCAGCATGCACATATCAGTGAGATACAGTATGAGATGCTTCCGAGCAAGCAGCCTGCGCATATAAGTGAGATACAGTATGTGATGCTCCCAAGCAAGCAGCCTGCACATATCAGTGAGATACAGTATGTGATGCTCCCGAGTAAGCAGCCTGCACATATCAGTGAGATACAGTATGTGATGCTCCCGAGCAAGCAGCGTGCACATATCAGTGAGATACAGTATGTGATGCTCCTGAGCAAGCAGCCTGCGCATATCAGTGAGATACAGTATGTGATGCTCCTGAGCAAGCAGCCTGCGCATATCAGTGAGATACAGTATGTGATGCTCCCGAGCAAGCAGCCTGCACATATCAGTGAGATATAGTATGTGATGCTCCCGAGCAAGCAGCCTGCACATATCAGTGAGATACAGTATGTGATGCTCCTGAGCAAGCAGCCTGCACATATCAGTGAGATACAGTATGTGATGCTCCCGAGCAAGCAGCCTGCACATATCAGTGAGATACAGTATATGATGCTCCCGAGCAAGCAGCCTGCGAATATCATTCAGATACAGTATGTGATGCTCCCGAGCAAGCAGCCTGCGCATATCAGTGAGATACAGTATGTGATGCTCCCGAGCAAGCAGCCTGCACATATCAGTGAGATACAGTATGTGATGCTCCCGAGCAAGCAGCCAGCGCATATCAGTGAGATACAGTATATGAGAGAGATACAGTATGTGATGCTCCCGAGCAAGCAGCTTGCGCATATCAGTGAGATACAGTATGTGATGCTCCCGAGCAAGCAGCCTGCGCATATCAGTGAGATACAGTATGTGATGCTCCCGAGCAAGCAGCCTGCACATATCAGTGAGATACAGTATGTGATGCTCCCGAGCAAGCAGCCTGCACATATCAGTGAGATACAGTATGTGATGCTCCCGAGCAAGCAGCCTGCACATATCAGTGAGATATATCAATGAGATATGTGATGCTCCCGAGCAAGTAGCCTGCACATATCAGTGAGATACAGTATGTGATGCTCCCGAGCAAGCAGCCTGCGCATATCAGTGAGATATATCAGTGAGATATGTGATGCCCCTGAGCAAGCAGCTTGCGCATATCAGTGAGATACAGTATGTGATGCTCCTGAGCAAGCAGCTTGCACATATCAGTGAGATACAGTATGTGATGATCCCAAGCAAGCAGCCTGCACATATCAGTGAGATACAGTATGTGATGCTCCCGAGCAAGCAGCCTGCACATATCAGTTAGATACAGTATGTGATGCTCCCGAGCAAGCAGCCTGCACATATCAGTGAGATACAGTATGTGATGCTCCCGAGCATGCAGCCTGCACATATCAGTGAGATACAGTATGTGATGCTCCGGAGCAAGCAGCCTGCACATATCAGTCAGATACAGTATGTGATGCTCCCGAGCAAGCAGCCTGCGCATATCAGTGAGATACAGTATGTGATGCTCCTGAGCAAGCAGCCTGCGCATATCAGTGAGATACAGTATGTGATGCTCCCGAGCAAGCAGCCTGCGCATATCAGTGAGATACAGTATGTGATTCTCCTGAGCAAGCAGCCTGCGCATATCAGTGATACAGTATGTGATGCTCCCGAGCAAGCAGCTTGCACATATCAGTGAGATACAGTATGTGATGCTCCCGAGCAAGCAGCCTGCGCATATCAGTGAGATACAGTATGTGATGCTCCCGAGCAAGCAGCCTGCGCATATCAGTGAGATACAGTATGTGATGCTCCTGAGCAAGCAGCCTGCGCATATCAGTGAGATATAGTATGTGATGCCCCCGAGCAAGCAGCCTGCGCATATCAGTGAGAAACAGTATGTGATACTCCCGAGCAAGCAGCCTGCGCATATCAGTGAGATACAGTATGTGATGCTCCCGAGCAAGCAGCCTGCACATATCAGTGAGATACAGTATGTGATGCTCCAGAGCAAGCAGCCTGCACATATCAGTGAGATACAGTATGTGATGTTCCCGAGCAAGCAGCCAGCACATATCAGTGAGATACAGTATGTGATGCTCCCGAGCAAGCAGCCTGCACATATCAGTGAGATATGTGATGCTCCCGATCAAGCAGCCTGCGCATATCAGTGAGATACAGTATGTGATACTCCAGAGCAAGCAGCCAGCGCATATCAGTGAGATACAGTATGTGATGCTCCCGAGCAAGCAGCCTGCGCATATCAGTGAGATACAGTATGTGATGCTCCCGAGCAAGCAGCCTGCGCATATCAGTGAGATACAGTATGTGATGCTCCCGAGCAAGCAGCCTGCACATATCAGTGAGATATGTGATGCTCCTGAGCAAGCAGCCTGCACATATCAGTGAGATACAGTATGCGATACTCCTGAGCAAGCAGCCTGCACATATCAGTGAGATACAGTATGAGATGCTTCCGAGCAAGCAGCCTGCGCATATAAGTGAGATACAGTATGTGATGCTCCCGAGCAAGCAGCCTGCACATATCAGTGAGATACACTATGTGATGCTCCCGAGCAAGCAGCCTGCACATATCAGTGAGATACAGTATGAGATGCTTCCGAGCAAGCAGCCTGCGCATATAAGTGAGATACAGTATGTGATGCTCCCGAGCAAGCAGCCTGCACATATCAGTGAGAAACAGTATGTGATGCTCCCGAGCAAGCAGCCTGCACATATAAGTGAGATACGTGATGCTCCCGAGCAAGCAGCCTGCACATATCAGTGAGATACAGTATGTGATACTCCTGAGCAAGCAGCCTGCACATATCAGTGAGATACAGTATGAGATGCTTCCGAGCAAGCAGCCTGCGCATATAAGTGAGATACAGTATGTGATGCTCCCGAGCAAGCAGCCTGCACATATCAGTGAGATACAGTATCTGATGCTCCCGAGCAAGCAGCCTGCACATATCAGTAAGATATAGTATGTGATGCTCCTGAGCAAGCAGCCTGCGCATATCAGTGAGATACAGTATGTGATGCTCCCGAGCAAGCAACCTGCGCATATCAGTGAGATACAGTATGTGATGCTCCTGAGCAAGCAGCCTGCACATATCAGTGAGCTACAGTATGTGATGCTCCTGAGCAAGCAGCCTGCACATATCAGTGAGATACAGTATGAGATGCTTCCGAGCAAGCAGCCTGCGCATATAAGTGAGATACAGTATGTGATGCTCCCAAGCAAGCAGCCTGCACATATCAGTGAGATACAGTATGTGATGCTCCCGAGTAAGCAGCCTGCACATATCAGTGAGATACAGTATGTGATGCTCCCGAGCAAGCAGCCTGCACATATCAGTGAGATATGTGATGCTCCCGAGCAATCAGCCTGCACATATCAGTGAGATACAGTATGTGATACTCCTGAGCAAGCAGCCTGCACATATCAGTGAGATACAGTATGAGATGCTTCCGAGCATGCAGCCTGTGCATATAAGTGAGATACAGTATGTGATGCTCCTGAGCAAGCAGCCTGCACATATCAGTGAGATACAGTATGTGATGCTCCCGAGAAAGCAGCCTGCACATATCAGTGAGATACAGTATGTAATGCTCCCGAGCAAGCAGCCTGCACATATCAGTGAGATACAGTATGTGATACTCCTGAGCAAGTAGCCTGCACATATCAGTGAGATACAGTATGAGATGCTTCCGAGCAAGCAGCCTGCGCATATAAGTTAGATACAGTATGTGATGCTCCTGAGCAAGCAGCCTGCACATATCAGTGAGATACAGTATGTGATGCTCCTGAGCAAGCACCCTGCGCATATCAGTGAGATACAGTATGTGATGCTCCTGAGCAAGCAGCCTGTGCATATCAGTGAGATACAGTATGTGATGCTACTGAGCAAGCACCCTGCGCATATCAGTGAGATACAGTATGTGATGCTCCCGAGCAAGCAGCCTGCACATATCAGTGTGATACAGTATGTGATGCTCCAGAGCAAGCAGCATGCGCATATCAGTGAGATACAGTATGTGATGCTCCCGAGCAAGCAGCCTGCGCATATCAGTGAGATACAGTATGTGATGCTCCCGAGCAAGCAGCCTGCACATATCAGTGAGATACAGTATGTGATGCTCCCGAGCAAGCAGCCTGCGCATATCAGTGAGATACAGTATGTGAGAGAGATACAGTATGTGATGCTCCCGAGCAAGCAGCTTGCGCATATCAGTGAGATACAGTATGTGATGCTCCCGAGCAAGCAGCCTGCGCATATCAGTGAGATACAGTATGTGATGCTCCCGAGCAAGCTGCCTGCACATATCAGTGAGATACAGTATGTGATGCTCCCGAGCAAGCAGCGTGCACATATCAGTGAGATACAGTATGTGATGCTCCTGAGCAAGCAGCCTGCGCATATCAGTGAGATACAGTATGTGATGCTCCTGAGCAAGCAGCCTGCGCATATCAGTGAGATACAGTATGTGATGCTCCCTAGCAAGCAGCCTGCACATATCAGTGAGATATAGTATGTGATGCTCCCGAGCAAGCAGCCTGCACATATCAGTGAGATACAGTATGTGATGCTTCTGAGCAAGCAGCCTGCACATATCAGTGAGATACAGTATGTGATGCTCCCGAGCAAGCAGCCTGCACATTTCAGTGAGATACAGTATATGATGCTCCCGAGCAAGCAACATGCGCATATCAGTGAGATACAGTATGTGATGCTCCCGAGCAAGCAACCTGCGCATATCAGTGAGATACAGTATGTGATGCTCCTGAGCAAGCAGCCTGCACATATCAGTGAACTACAGTATGTGATGCTACTGAGCAAGCAGCATGCACATATCAGTGAGATACAGTATGAGATGCTTCCGAGCAAGCAGCCTGCGCATATAAGTGAGATACAGTATGTGATGCTCCCAAGCAAGCAGCCTGCACATATCAGTGAGATACAGTATGTGATGCTCCCGAGTAAGCAGCCTGCACATATCAGTGAGATATAGTATGTGATGCTCCCGAGCAAGCAGCCTGCACATATCAGTGAGATACAGTATGTGATGGTTCTGAGCAAGCAGCCTGCACATATCAGTGAGATACAGTATGTGATGCTCCCGAGCAAGCAGCCTGCACATATCAGTGAAATACAGTATATGATGCTCCCGAGCAAGCAACCTGCGCATATCAGTGAGATACAGTATGTGATGCTCCCGAGCAAGCAACCTGCGCATATCAGTGAGATACAGTATGTGATGCTCCTGAGCAAGCAGCCTGCACATATCAGTGAGCTACAGTATGTGATGCTACTGAGCAAGCAGCATGCACATATCAGTGAGATACAGTATGAGATGCTTCCGAGCAAGCAGCCTGCGCATATAAGTGAGATACAGTATGTGATGCTCCCAAGCAAGCAGCCTGCACATATCAGTGAGATACAGTATGTGATGCTCCCGAGTAAGCAGCCTGCACATATCAGTGAGATACAGTATGTGATGCTCCCGAGCAAGCAGCGTGCACATATCAGTGAGATACAGTATGTGATGCTCCTGAGCAAGCAGCCTGCGCATATCAGTGAGATACAGTATGTGATGCTCCTGAGCAAGCAGCCTGCGCATATCAGTGAGATACAGTATGTGATGCTCCCGAGCAAGCAGCCTGCACATATCAGTGAGATATAGTATGTGATGCTCCCGAGCAAGCAGCCTGCACATATCAGTGAGATACAGTATGTGATGCTCCTGAGCAAGCAGCCTGCACATATCAGTGAGATACAGTATGTGATGCTCCCGAGCAAGCAGCCTGCACATATCAGTGAGATACAGTATATGATGCTCCCGAGCAAGCAGCCTGCGAATATCAGTCAGATACAGTATGTGATGCTCCCGAGCAAGCAGCCTGCGCATATCAGTGAGATACAGTATGTGATGCTCCCGAGCAAGCAGCCTGCACATATCAGTGAGATACAGTATGTGATGCTCCCGAGCAAGCAGCCAGCGCATATCAGTGAGATACAGTATGTGAGAGAGATACAGTATGTGATGCTCCCGAGCAAGCAGCTTGCGCATATCAGTGAGATACAGTATGTGATGCTCCCGAGCAAGCAGCCTGCGCATATCAGTGAGATACAGTATGTGATGCTCCTGAGCAAGCAGCCTGCACATATCAGTGAGATACAGTATGTGATGCTCCCGAGCAAGCAGCCTGCACATATCAGTGAGATACAGTATGTGATGCTCCCGAGCAAGCAGCCTGCGCATATCAGTGAGATATATCAATGAGATATGTGATGCTCCCGAGCAAGTAGCCTGCACATATCAGTGAGATACAGTATGTGATGCTCCCGAGCAAGCAGCCTGCGCATATCAGTGAGATATATCAGTGAGATATGTGATGCCCCTGAGCAAGCAGCTTGCGCATATCAGTGAGATACAGTATGTGATGCTCCTGAGCAAGCAGCCTGCACATATCAGTGAGATACAGTATGTGATGATCCCAAGCAAGCAGCCTGCACATATCAGTGAGATACAGTATGTGATGCTCCCGAGCAAGCAGCCTGCACATATCAGTTAGATACAGTATGTGATGCTCCCGAGCAAGCAGCCTGCACATATCAGTGAGATACAGTATGTGATGCTCCCGAGCATGCAGCCTGCACATATCAGTGAGATACAGTATGTGATGCTCCGGAGCAAGCAGCCTGCACATATCAGTCAGATACAGTATGTGATGCTCCCGAGCAAGCAGCCTGCGCATATCAGTGAGATACAGTATGTGATGCTCCTGAGCAAGCAGCCTGCGCATATCAGTGAGATACAGTATGTGATGCTCCCGAGCAAGCAGCCTGCGCATATCAGTGAGATACAGTATGTGATTCTCCTGAGCAAGCAGCCTGCGCATATCAGTGATACAGTATGTGATGCTCCCGAGCAAGCAGCCTGCACATATCACTGAGATACAGTATGTGATGCTCCCGAGCAAGCAGCCTGCGCATATCAGTGAGATACAGTATGTGATGCTCCCGAGCAAGCAGCCTGCGCATATCAGTGAGATACAGTATGTGATGCTCCTGAGCAAGCAGCCTGCGCATATCAGTGAGATATAGTATGTGATGCCCCCGAGCAAGCAGCCTGCGCATATCAGTGAGAAACAGTATGTGATACTCCCGAGCAAGCAGCCTGCGCATATCAGTGAGATACAGTATGTGATGCTCCCGAGCAAGCAGCCTGCACATATCAGTGAGATACAGTATGTGATGCTCCAGAGCAAGCAGCCTGCACATATCAGTGAGAAACAGTATGTGATGTTCCCGAGCAAGCAGCCAGCACATATCAGTGAGATACAGTATGTGATGCTCCCGAGCAAGCAGCCTGCACATATCAGTGAGATATGTGATGCTCCCGATCAAGCAGCCTGCGCATATCAGTGAGATACAGTATGTGATACTCCAGAGCAAGCAGCCAGCGCATATCAGTGAGATACAGTATGTGATGCTCCCGAGCAAGCAGCCTGCGCATATCAGTGAGATACAGTATGTGATGCTCCCGAGCAAGCAGCCTGCACATATCAGTGAGATACAGTATGTGATGCTCCCGAGCAAGCAGCCTGCACATATCAGTGAGATATGTGATGCTCCTGAGCAAGCAGCCTGCACATATCAGTGAGATACAGTATGCGATACTCCTGAGCAAGCAGATTGCACATATCAGTGAGATACAGTATGAGATGCTTCCGAGCAAGCAGCCTGCGCATATAAGTGAGATACAGTATGTGATGCTCCCGAGCAAGCAGCCTGCACATATCAGTGAGATACACTATGTGATGCTCCCGAGCAAGCAGCCTGCACATATCAGTGAGATACAGTATGAGATGCTTCCGAGCAAGCAGCCTGCGCATATAAGTGAGATACAGTATGTGATGCTCCCGAGCAAGCAGCCTGCACATATCAGTGAGAAACAGTATGTGATGCTCCCGAGCAAGCAGCCTGCACATATAAGTGAGATACGTGATGCTCCCGAGCAAGCAGCCTGCACATATCAGTGAGATACAGTATGTGATACTCCTGAGCAAGCAGCTTGCACATATCAGTGAGATACAGTATGAGATGCTTCCGAGCAAGCAGCCTGCGCATATAGGTGAGATACAGTATGTGATGCTCCCGAGCAAGCAGCCTGCACATATCAGTGAGATACAGTATCTGATGCTCCCGAGCAAGCAGCCTGCACATATCAGTAAGATATAGTATGTGATGCTCCTGAGCAAGCAGCCTGCGCATATCAGTGAGATACAGTATGTGATGCTCCCGAGCAAGCAACCTGCGCATATCAGTGAGATACAGTATGTGATGCTCCTGAGCAAGCAGCCTGCACATATCAGTGAGCTACAGTATGTGATGCTCCTGAGCAAGCAGCCTGCACATATCAGTGAGATACAGTATGAGATGCTTCCGAGCAAGCAGCCTGCGCATATAAGTGAGATACAGTATGTGATGCTCCCAAGCAAGCAGCCTGCACATATCAGTGAGATACAGTATGTGATGCTCCCGAGTAAGCAGCCTGCACATATCAGTGAGATACAGTATGTGATGCTCCCGAGCAAGCAGCCTGCACATATCAGTGAGATATGTGATGCTCCCGAGCAATCAGCCTGCACATATCAGTGAGATACAGTATGTGATACTCCTGAGCAAGCAGCCTGCACATATCAGTGAGATACAGTATGAGATGCTTCCGAGCATGCAGCCTGTGCATATAAGTGAGATACAGTATGTGATGCTCCTGAGCAAGCAGCCTGCACATATCAGTGAGATACAGTATGTAATGCTCCCGAGCAAGCAGCCTGCACATATCAGTGAGATACAGTATGTGATAATCCTGAGCAAGTAGCCTGCACATATCAGTGAGATACAGTATGAGATGCTTCCGAGCAAGCAGCCTGCGCATATAAGTTAGATACAGTATGTGATGCTCCTGAGCAAGCAGCCTGCACATATCAGTGAGATACAGTATGTGATGCTCCTGAGCAAGCACCCTGCGCATATCAGTGAGATACAGTATGTGATGCTCCTGAGCAAGCAGCCTGTGCATATCAGTGAGATACAGTATGTGATGCTACTGAGCAAGCACCCTGCGCATATCAGTGAGATACAGTATGTGATGCTCCCGAGCAAGCAGCCTGCACAAATCAGTGTGATACAGTATGTGATGCTCCAGAGCAAGCAGCATGCGCATATCAGTGAGATACAGTATGTGATGCTCCCGAGCAAGCAGCCTGCGCATATCAGTGAGATACAGTATGTGATGCTCCCGAGCAAGCAGCCTGCACATATCAGTGAGATACAGTATGTGATGCTCCCGAGCAAGCAGCCTGCGCATATCAGTGAGATACAGTATGTGAGAGAGATACAGTATGTGATGCTCCCGAGCAAGCAGCTTGCGCATATCAGTGAGATACAGTATGTGATGCTCCCGAGCAAGCAGCCTGCGCATATCAGTGAGATACAGTATGTGATGCTCCCGAGCAAGCTGCCTGCACATATCAGTGAGATACAGTATGTGATGCTCCCGAGCAAGCAGCGTGCACATATCAGTGAGATACAGTATGTGATGCTCCTGAGCAAGCAGCCTGCGCATATCAGTGAGATACAGTATGTGATGCTCCTGAGCAAGCAGCCTGCGCATATCAGTGAGATACAGTATGTGATGCTCCCTAGCAAGCAGCCTGCACATATCAGTGAGATATAGTATGTGATGCTCCCGAGCAAGCAGCCTGCACATATCAGTGAGATACAGTATGTGATGCTTCTGAGCAAGCAGCCTGCACATATCAGTGAGATACAGTATGTGATGCTCCCGAGCAAGCAGCCTGCACATATCAGTGAGATACAGTATATGATGCTCCCGAGCAAGCAGCCTGCGCATATCAGTGAGATACAGTATGTGATGCTCCCGAGCAAGCAGCCTGTGCATATCAGTGAGATACAGTATGTGATGCTCCCGAGCAAGCAGCCTGCACATATCAGTGAGATACAGTATGTGATGCTCCCGAGCAAGCAGCCAGCGCATATCAGTGAGATACAGTATGTGAGAGAGATACAGTATGTGATGCTCCCGAGCAAGCAGCTTGCGGATATCAGTGAGATACAGTATGTGATGCTCCCGAGCAAGCAGCCTGCGCATATCAGTGAGATACAGTATGTGATGCTCCCGAGCAAGCAGCCTGCACATATCAGTGAGATACAGTATGTGATGCTCCCGAGCAAGCAGCCTGCACATATCAGTGAGATACAGTATGTGATGCTCCCGAGCAAGCAGCCTGCGCATATCATTGAGATATATCAGTGAGATATGTGATGCTCCCGAGCAAGTAGCCTGCACATATCAGTGAGATACAGTATGTGATGCTCCCGAGCAAGCAGCCTGCGCATATCAGTGAGATATATCAGTGAGATATGTGATGCTCCTGAGCAAGCAGCTTGCGCATATCAGTGAGATACAGTATGTGATGCTCCTGAGCAAGCAGCCTGCACGTATCAGTGAGATACAGTATGTGATGATCCCAAGCAAGCAGCCTGCACATATCAGTGAGATACAGTATGTGATGCTCCCGAGCAAGCAGCCTGCACATATCAGTTAGATACAGTATGTGATGCTCCCGAGCAAGCAGCCTGCACATATCAGTGAGATACAGTATGTGATGCTCCCGAGCATGCAGCCTGCACATATCAGTGAGATACAGTATGTGATGCTCCGGAGCAAGCAGCCTGCACATATCAGTCAGATACAGTATGTGATGCTACCGAGCAAGCAGCCTGCGCATATCAGTGAGATACAGTATGTGATGCTCCCGAGCAAGCAGCCTGCGCCTATCAGTGAGATACAGTATGTGATGCTCCCGAGCAAGCAGCCTGCGCATATCAGTGAGATACAGTATGTGATTCTCCTGAGCAAGCAGCCTGCGCATATCAGTGATACAGTATGTGATGCTCCCGAGCAAGCAGCCTGCACATATCAGTGAGATACAGTTTGTGATGCTCCCGAGAAAGCAGCCTGCGCATATCAGTGAGATACAGTATGTGATGCTCCTGAGCAAGCAGCCTGCGCATATCAGTGAGATATAGTATGTGATGCTCCCGAGCAAGCAGCCTGCGCATATCAGTGAGATACAGTATGTGATTCTCCCGAGCAAGCAGCCTGCGCATATCAGTGAGATACAGTATGTGATGCTCCTGAGCAAGCAGCCTGCACATATCAGTGAGATACAGTATGTGATGCTCCAGAGCAAGCAGCCTGCGCATATCAGTGAGATACAGTATGTGATGCTCCCGAGCAAGCAGCCAGCACATATCAGTGAGATACAGTATGTGATGCTCCCGAGCAAGCAGCCTGCGCATATCAGTGAGATATGTGATGCTCCCGATCAAGCAGCCTGCGCATATCAGTGAGATACAGTATGTGATATTCCAGAGCAAGCAGCCAGCGCATATCAGTGAGATACAGTATGTGATGCTCCTGAGCAAGCAGCCTGCGCATATCAGTGAGATACAGTATGTGATGCTCCCCAGCATGCAGCCTGCACATATCAGTGAGATACATTATGTGATGCTCCCAAGCAAGCAGCCTGCACATATCAGTGAGATATGTGATGCTCCCGAGCAAGCAGCCTGCACATATCAGTGACATACAGTATGTGATACTCCTGAGAAAGAAGCCTGCACATATCATTGAGATACAGTATGAGATGCTTCCGAGCAAGCAGCCTGCGCATATAAGTGAGATACAGTGTGTGATGCTCCCGAGCAAACAGCCTGCACATATCAGTGAGATACAGTTTGTGATGCTCCCGAGCAAGCAGCCTGCACATATCAGTAAGATACAGTATGTGATGCTCCTGAGCAAGCAGCCTGCGCATATCAGTGAGATACAGTATGTGATGCTCCCGAGCAAGCAACCTGCGCATATCAGTGAGATACAGTATGTGATGCTCCTGAGCAAGCAGCCTGCACATATCAGTGAGCTACAGTATGTGATGCTCCTGAGCAAGCTGGATGGACATGTCAGTGAGATACAGTATGAGATGCTTCCGAGCAAGCAGCCTGCGCATATAAGTGAGATACAGTATGTGATGCTCCTGAGCAAGCAGCCTGCACATATCAGTGAGATACAGTATGTAATGCTCCCGAGCAAGCAGACTGCACATATCAGTGAGATACAGTATGTGATACTCCTGAGCAAGTAGCCTGCACATATCAGTGAGATACAGTATGAGATGCTTCCGAGCAAGCAGCCTGCGCATATAAGTTAGATACAGTATGTGATGCTCCCGAGCAAGCAGCCTGCACATATCAGTGAGATACAGTATGTGATGCTCCCGAGCAAGCAGCCTGCACATATCAGTAAGATACAGTATGTGATGCTCCTGAGCAAGCAGCCTGCGCATATCAGTGAGATACAGTATGTGATGCTCCCGAGCAAACAGCCTGCACATATCAGTGAGATACAGTATGTGATGCTCCCGAGCAAGCAGCCTGCGCATATCAGTGAGATACAGTATGTGATGCTCCCGAGCAAGCAGCCTGCGCATATCAGTGAGATACAGTATGTGATGCTGCCGAGCAAGCAGCCTGCACATATCAGTGAGATACAGTATGTGATGCTCCCGAGCAAGCAGCCTGCACATATCAGTGAGATACAGTATGTGAGAGAGATACAGTATGTGATGCTCCCGAGCAAGCAGCTTGCGCATATCAGTGAGATACAGTATGTGATGCTCCTGAGCAAGCAGCCTGCGCATAACAGTGAAATACAGTATGTGATGCTCCCGAGCAAGCAGCCTGCACATATCAGTGAGATACAGTATGTGATGCTCCTGAGCAAGCAGCCTGCGCTTATCAGTGAGATACAGTTTGTGATGCTCCTGAGCAAGCAGCCTGCGCATATCAGTGAGATACAGTATGTGATGCTCCCGAGCAAGCAGCCTGCACATATCAGTGAGATATAGTATGTGATGCTCCCGAGCAAGCAGCCTGCACATATCAGTGAGATACAGTATGTGATGCTCCTGAGCAAGCAGCCTGCACATATCAGTGAGATACAGTATGTGATGCTCCCGAGCAAGCAGCCTGCGCATATCAGTGATATACAGTATGTGATGCTCCCGAGCAAGCAGCGTGCACATATCAGTGAGATACAGTATGTGATGCTCCTGAGCAAGCAGCCTGCGCTTGTCAGTGAGATACAGTATGTGATGCTCCTGAGCAAGCAGCCTGCGCATATCAGTGAGATACAGTATGTGATGCTCCCGAGCAAGCAGCCTGCACATATCAGTGAGATATAGTATGTGATGCTCCCGAGCAAGCAGCCTGCACATATCAGTGAGATACAGTATGTGATGCTCCTGAGCAAGCAGCCTGCACATATCAGTGAGATACAGTATGTGATGCTCCCGAGCAAGCAGCCTGCACATATCAGTGAGATACAGTATATGATGCTCCCGAGCAAGCAGCCTGCGCATATCAGTGAGATACAGTATGTGATGCTCCCGAGCAAGCAGCCTGCGCATATCAGTGAGATACAGTATGTGATGCTCCCGAGCAAGCAGCCTGCACATATCAGTGAGATACAGTATGTGATGCTCCCGAGCAAGCAGCCTGCGCATATCAGTGAGATACAGTATGTGAGAGAGATACAGTATGTGATGCTCCCGAGCAAGCAGCTTGCGCATATCAGTGAGATACAGTATGTGATGCTCCCGAGCAAGCAGCCTGCGCATATCAGTGAGATACAGTATGTGATGCTCCCGAGCAAGCAGCCTGCACATATCAGTGAGATACAGTATGTGATGCTCCCGAGCAAGCAGCCTGCACATATCAGTGAGATACAGTATGTGATGCTCCCAAGCAAGCAGCCTGCGCATATCAGTGAGATATATCAGTGAGATACGTGATGCTCCCGAGCAAGCAGCCTGCACATATCAGTGAGATACAGTATGTGATGCTCCCGAGCAAGCAGCCTGTGCATATCAGTGAGATATATCAGTGAGATATGTGATGCTCCTGAGCAAGCAGCTTGCGCATATCAGTGAGATACAGTATGTGATGCTCCTGAGCAAGCAGCCTGCACATATCAGTGAGATACAGTATGTGATGCTCCCGAGCAAGCAGCCTGCACATATCAGTGAGATACAGTATGTGATGCTCCGGAGCAAGCAGCCTGCACATATCAGTCAGATACAGTATGTGATGCTACCGAGCAAGCAGCCTGCGCATATCAGTGAGATACAGTATGTGATGCTCCCGAGCAAGCAGCCTGCGCATATCAGTGAGATATGTGATCCTCCCGATCAAGCAGCCTGCGCATATCAGTGAGATACAGTATGTGATACTCCTGAGCAAGCAGCCTGCGCATATCAGTGAGATACAGTATGTGATGCTCCTGAGCAAGCAGCCTCCACATATCAGTGAAATACAGTATGTGATGCTCCCGAGCAAGCATCCTGCGCATATCAGTGAGATACAGTATGTGATGCTCCCGAGCAAGCAGCCTGCACATATCTGTGAGATACAGTATGTGATGCTCCCGAGCAATCAGCCTGCACAAATCAGTGAGATACAGTATGTAATGCTCCCGAGCAAGCAGACTGCACATATCAGTGAGAAACAGTATGTGATACTCCTGAGCAAGTAGCCTGCACATATCAGTGAGATACAGTATGAGATGCTTCCGAGCAAGCAGCCTGCGCATATAAGTTAGATACAGTATGTGATGCTCCCGAGCAAGCAGCCTGCACATATCAGTGAGATACAGTATGTGATGCTCCCGAGCAAGCAGCCTGCACTTATCAGTAAAATACAGTATGTGATGCTCCTGAGCAAGCAGCCTGCGCATATCAGTGAGATACAGTATGTGATGCTCCCAAGCAAGCAGCCTGCGCATATCAGTGAGATACAGTATGTGATGCTCCCGAGCAAGCAGCCTGCACATATCAGTGAGATACAGTATGTGATGCTCCCGAGCAAGCAGCCTGCACATATCAGTGAGATACAGTATGTGATGCTCCCGAGCAAGCAGCCTGCGCATATCAGTGAGATACAGTATGTGAGAGAGATACAGTATGTGATGCTCCCGAGCAAGCAGCTTGCGCATATCAGTGAGATACAGTATGTGATGCTCCCGAGCAAGCAGCCAGCGCATATCAGTGAGATACAGTATGTGATGCACCCGAGCAAGCAGCCTGCACATATCAGTGAGATACAGTATGTGATGCTCCCGAGCAAGCAGCGTGCACATATCAGTGAGATACAGTATGTGATGCTCCTGAGCAAGCAGCCTGCGCATATCAGTGAGATATAGTATGTGATGCTCCCGAGCAAGCAGCCTGCACATATCAGTGAGATACAGTATGTGATGCTCCTGAGCAAGCAGCCTGCACATATCAGTGAGATACAGTATATGATGCTCCCGAGCAAGCAGCCTGCGCATATCAGTGAGATACAGTATGTGATGCTCCCGAGCAAGCAGCCTGCGCATATCAGTGAGATACAGTATGTGATGCACCCGAGCAAGCAGCCTGCACATATCAGTGAGATACAGTATGTGATGCTCCCGAGCAAGCAGCGTGCACATATCAGTGAGATACAGTATGTGATGCTCCTGAGCAAGCAGCCTGCGCATATCAGTGAGATATAGTATGTGATGCTCCCGAGCAAGCAGCCTGCACATATCAGTGAGATACAGTATGTGATGCTCCTGAGCAAGCAGCCTGCACATATCAGTGAGATACAGTATATGATGCTCCCGAGCAAGCAGCTTGCGCATATCAGTGAGATACAGTATGTGATGCTCCCGAGCAAGCAGCCTGCGCATATCAGTGAGATACAGTATGTGATGCTCCCGAGCAAGCAGCCTGCGCATATCAGTGAGATACAGTATGTGATGCTCCCGAGCAAGCAGCCTGCACATATCAGTGAGATACAGTATGTGATGCTCCTGAGCAAGCAGCCTGCACATATCAGTGAGATACAGTATATGATGCTCCCGAGCAAGCAGCCTGCGCATATCAGTGAGATACAGTATGTGATGCTCCCGAGCAAGCAGCCTGCGCATATCAGTGAGATACAGTATGTGATGCTCCCGAGCAAGCAGCCTGCCCATATCAGTGAGATACAGTATGTGATGCTCCCGAGCAAGCAGCCTGCGCATATCAGTGAGATACAGTATGTGATAAAGATACAGTCTGTGATGCTCCCGAGCAAGCAGCCTGCGCATATCAGTGAGATACAGTATGTGAGAGAGATACAGTATATGATGCTCCCGAGCAAGCAGCCTGCGCATATCAGTGAGATACAGTATGTGATGCTCCCGAGCAAGCAGCATGCGCATATCAGTGAGATACAGTATGTGATGCACCCGAGCAAGCAGCCTGCACATATCAGTGAGATACAGTATGTGATGCTCCCGAGCAAGCAGCGTGCACATATCAGTGAGATACAGTATGTGATGCTCCTGAGCAAGCAGCCTGCGCATATCAGTGAGATATAGTATGTGATGCTCCCGAGCAAGCAGCCTGCACATATCAGTGAGATACAGTATGTGATGCTCCTGAGCAAGCAGCCTGCACATATCAGTGAGATACAGTATATGATGCTCCCGAGCAAGCAGCCTGCGCATATCAGTGAGATACAGTATGTGATGCTCCCGAGCAAGCATCCTGCGCATATCAGTGAGATACAGTATGTGATGCTCCCGAGCAAGCAGCCTGCGCATATCAGTGAGATACAGTATGTGATGCTCCCGAGCAAGCAGCCTGCACATATCAGTGAGATACAGTATGTGATGCTCCTGAGCAAGCAGCCTGCACATATCAGTGAGATACAGTATATGATGCTCCCGAGCAAGCAGCCTGCGCATATCAGTGAGATACAGTATGTGATGCTCCCGAGCAAGCAGCCTGCGCATATCAGTGAGATACAGTATGTGATGCTCCCGAGCAAGCAGCCTGCACATATCAGTGAGATACAGTATGTGATGCTCCCGAGCAAGCAGCCTGCGCATATCAGTGAGATACAGTATGTGAGAGAGATACAGTCTGTGATGCTCCCGAGCAAGCAGCCTGCGCATATCAGTGAGATACAGTATGTGATGCTCCCGAGCAAGCAGCCTGCACATATCAGTGAGATACAGTATGTGATGCTCCCGAGCAAGCAGCCTGCACATATCAGTGAGATACAGTATGTGATGCTCCCAAGCACGCAGCCTGCGCATATCAGTGAGATATATCAGTGAGATATGTGATGCTCCCGAGCAAGCAGCCTGCACATATCAGTGAGATATAGTATGTGATGCTCCCGAGCAAGCAGCCTGCACATATCAGTGAGATACAGTATGTGATGCTCCTGAGCAAGCAGCCTGCACATATCAGTGAGATACAGTATATGATGCTCCCGAGCAAGCAGCCTGCGCATATCAGTGAGATACAGTATGTGATGCTCCCGAGCAAGCAGCCTGCGCATATCAGTGAGATACAGTATGTGATGCTCCCGAGCAAGCAGCCTGCGCATATCAGTGAGATACAGTATGTGATGCTCCCGAGCAAGCAGCCTGCACATATCAGTGAGATACAGTATGTGATGCTCCTGAGCAAGCAGCCTGCACATATCAGTGAGATACAGTATGTGATGCTCCTGAGCAAGCAGCCTGCACATATCAGTGAGATACAGTATGTGATGCTCCCGAGCAAGCAGCCTGCACATATCAGTGAGATACAGTATGTGATGCTCCCGAGCAAGCAGCCTGCACATATCAGTGAGATACAGTATATGATGCTCCCGAGCAAGCAGCCTGCGCATATCAGTGAGATACAGTATGTGATGCTCCCGAGCAAGCAGCCTGCGCATATCAGTGAGATACAGTATGTGATGCTCCCGAGCAAGCAGCCTGCACATATCAGTGAGATACAGTATGTGATGCTCCCGAGCAAGCAGCCTGCGCATATCAGTGAGATACAGTATGTGAGAGAGATACAGTCTGTGATGCTCCCGAGCAAGCAGCCTGCGCATATCAGTGAGATACAGTATGTGATGCTCCCGAGCAAGCAGCCTGCACATATCAGTGAGATACAGTATGTGATGCTCCCGAGCAAGCAGCCTGCACATATCAGTGAGATACAGTATGTGATGCTCCCGAGCACGCAGCCTGCGCATATCAGTGAGATATATCAGTGAGATATGTGATGCTCCCGAGCAAGCAGCCTGCACATATCAGTGAGATACAGTATGTGATGCTCCCGAGCAAGCAGCCTGCGCATATCAGTGAGATATATCAGTGAGATATGTGATGCTCCTGAGCAAGCAGCTTGCGCATATCAGTGAGATACAGTATGTGATGCTCCTGAGCAAGAAGCCTGCACATATCAGTGAGATACAGTTTGTGATGATCCCAAGCAAGCAGCCTGCACATATCAGTGAGATACAGTATGTGATGCTCCCGAGCAAGCAGCCTGCACATATCAGTGAGATACAGTATGTGATGATCCCAAGCAAGCAGCCTGCACATATCAGTGAGATACAGTATGTGATGCTCCCGAGCAAGCAGCGTGCACATATCAGTGAGATACAGTATGTGATGCTCCCGAGCAAGCAGCCTGCACATATCAGTGAGATACAGTATGTGATGCTCCCGAGCAAGCAGCCTGCACATATCAGTTAGATACAGTATGTGATGCTCCCGAGCAAGCAGCCTGCACATATCAGTGAGATACAGTATGTGATGCTCCCGAGCAAGCAGCCTGCACATATCAGTGAGATACAGTATGTGATGCTCCGGAGCAAGCAGCCTGCACATATCAGTCAGATACAGTATGTGATGCTACCGAGCAAGGAGCCTGCGCATATCAGTCAGATACAGTATGTGATGCTCCCGAGCAAGCAGCCTGCGCATATCAGTGAGATACAGTATGTGATGCTCCCGAGCAAGCAGCCTGCACATATCAGTGAGATACAGTATGTGATGCTCCTGAGCAAGCAGCCAGCGCATATCAGTGATACAGTATGTGATGCTCCCGAGCAAGCAGCCTGCACATATCAGTGAGATACAGTATGTGATGCTCCCGAGCAAGCAGCCTGCGCATATCAGTGAGATACAGTATGTGATGCTCCCGAGCAAGCAGCCTGCGCATATCAGTGAGATACAGTATGTGATGCTCCTGAGCAAGCAGCCTGCGCATATCAGTGAGATACAGTATGTGATGCTCCCGAGCAAGCAGCCTTCGCATATCAGTGAGATATAGTATGTGATGCTCCTGAGCAAGCAGCCTGCGCATATCAGTGAGATACAGTATGTGATACTCCCAAGCAAGCAGCCTGCGCATATCAGTGAGATACAGTATGTGATGCTCCCGAGCAAGCAGCCTGCACATATCAGTGAGATACAGTATGTGATGCTCCAGAGCAAGCAGCCTGCGCATATCAGTGAGATACAGTATGTGATGCTCCCAAGCAAGCAGCCAGCACATATCAGTGAGATACAGTATGTGATGCTCCCGAGCAAGCAGCCTGCGCATATCAGTGAGATATGTGATGCTCCCGATCAAGCAGCCTGCTCATATCAGTGAGATACAGTATGTGATACTCCTGAGCAAGCAGCCTGCGCATATCAGTGAGATACAGTATGTGATGCTCCTGAGCAAGCAGCCTCCACATATCAGTGAAATTCAGTGTGTGATGCTCCCGAGCAAGCATCCTGAGCATATCAGTGATATACAGTATGTGATGCTCCCTAGCAAGCAGCCTGCACTTATCAGTGAGTAACAGTATGTGATGCTCCCGAGCAAGCAGCCTGCACATATCTGTGAGATACAGTATGTGATGCTCCCGAGCAATCAGCCTGCACATATCAGTGAGATACAGTATGTGATGCTCCCGAGCAAGCAGCCTGCACATATCAGTGAGATACAGTATGTGATGCTCCCTGAGCAAGCAGCCTGCACATATCAGTGAGATACAGTATGTGATGCTCCCGAGCAAGCAGCCTGCGCATATCAGTGAGATATAGTATGTGATGCTCCTGAGCAAGCAGCCTGCGCATATCAGTGAGATACAGTATGTGATACTCCCGAGCAAGCAGCCTGCACATATCAGTGAGATACAGTATGTGATGCTCCCGAGCAAGCAGCCTGCGCATATCAGTGAGATACAGTATGTGAGAGAGATACAGTATGTGATGCTCCCGAGCAAGCAGCTTGCGCATATCAGTGAGATACAGTATGTGATGCTCCCTGAGCAAGCAGCCTGCACATATCAGTGAGATACAGTATGTGATGCTCCCGAGCAAGCAGCCTGCGCATATCAGTGAGATATAGTATGTGATGCTCCTGAGCAAGCAGCCTGTGCATATCAGTGAGATACAGTATGTGATACTCCCGAGCAAGCAGCCTGCGCATATCAGTGAGATACAGTATGTGATGCTCCCGAGCAAGCAGCCTGCGCATATCAGTGAGATACAGTATGTGATGCTCCCGAGCAAGCAGCCTGCGCATTTCAGTGAGATACAGTATGTGATGCTCCCGAGCAAGCAGCCTGCACATATCAGTGAGATACAGTATGTGATGCTCCCGAGCAAGCAGCCTGCGCATATCAGTGAGATACAGTATGTGAGAGAGATACAGTATGTGATGCTCCCGAGCAAGCAGCTTGCGCATATCAATGAGATACAGTATGTGATGCTCCCGAGCAAGCAGCCTGCGCATATCAGTGAGATACAGTATGTGATGCTCCCGAGCAAGCAGCCTGCACATATCAGTGAGATACAGTATGTGATGCTCCCGAGCAAGCAGCGTGCACATATCAGTGAGATACAGTATGTGATGCTCCTGAGCAAGCAGCCTGCGCATATCAGTGAGATACAGTATGTGATGCTCCCGAGCAAGCAGCCTGCACATATCAGTGAGATATAGTATGTGATATTCCCGAGCAAGCAGCCTGCACATATCAGTGAGATACATTATGTGATGCTCCTGAGCAAGCAGCCTGCACATATCAGTGAGATACAGTATGTGATGCTCCCGAGCAAGCAGCCTGCACATATCAGTGAGATACAGTATATGATGCTCCCGAGCAAGCAGCCTGCGCATATCAGTGAGATACAGTATGTGATGCTCCCGAGCAAGCAGCCTGCGCATATCAGTGAGATACAGTATGTGATGCTCCTGAGCAAGCAGCCTGCACATATCAGTGAGATACAGTATGTGATGCTCCCAAGCAAGCAGCCTGCGCATATCAGTGAGATACAGTATGTGAGAGAGATACAGTCTGTGATGCTACCGAGCAAGCAGCTTGCGCATATCAGTGAGATACAGTATGTGATGCTCCCGAGCAAGCAGCCTGCGCATATCAGTGAGATACAGTATGTGATGCTCCCGAGCAAGCAGCCTGCACATATCAGTGAGATACAGTATGTGATGCTCCCGAGCAAGCAGCCTGCACATATCAGTGAGATACAGTATGTGATGCTCCCGAGCAAGCAGCCTGCGCATATCAGTGAGATATATCAGTGAGATATGTGATGCTCCCGAGCAAGCAGCCTGCACATATCAGTGAGATACAGTATGTGATGCTCCCAAGCAAGCAGCCTGCGCATATCAGTGAGATATATCAGTGAGATATGTGATGCTCCTGAGCAAGCAGCTTGCGCATATCAGTGAGATACAGTATGTGATGCTCCTGAGCAAGCAGCCTGCACATATCAGTGAGATACAGTATGTGATGATCCCAAGCAAGCAGCCTGCACATATCAGTGAGATACAGTATGTGATGCTCCCGAGCAAGCAGCCTGCACATATCAGTGAGATACAGTATGTGATGATCCCAAGCAAGCAGCCTGCACATATCAGTGAGATACAGTATGTGATGTTCCCGAGCAAGCAGCGTGCACATATCAGTGAGATACAGTATGTGATGCTCCCGAGCAAGCAGCCTGCACATATCAGTGAGATACAGTATGTGATGCTCCCGAGCAAGCAGCCAGCACATATCAGTGAGATACAGTATGTGATGCTCCCGAGCAAGCAGCCTGCACATATCAGTGAGATACAGTATGTGATGCTCCCGAGCAAGCAGCCTGCACATATCAGTGAGATACAGTATGTGATGCTCCGGAGCAAGCAGCCTGCACATATCAGTCAGATACAGTATGTGATGCTCCTGAGCAAGCAGCCAGAGCATATCAGTGATACAGTATGTGATGCTCCCGAGCAAGCAGCCTGCACATATCAGTGAGATACAGTATGTGATGCTCTCGAGCAAGCAGCCTGCGCATATCAGTGAGATACAGTATGTGATGCTCCCGAGCAAGCAGCCTGCGCATATCAGTGAGATACAGTATGTGATGCTCCTGAGCAAGCAGCCTGCGCATATCAGTGAGATACAGTATGTGATGCTCCCGAGCAAGCAGCCTTCGCATATCAGTGAGATATAGTATGTGATGCTCCCGAGCAAGCAGCCTGCGCATATCAGTGTGATACAGTATGTGATACTCCCAAGCAAGCAGCCTGCGCATATCAGTGAGATACAGTATGTGATGCTCCCGAGCAAGCAGCCTGCACATATCAGTGAGATACAGTATGTGATGCTCCAGAGCAAGCAGCCTGCGCATATCAGTGAGATACAGTATGTGATGCTCCCGAGCAAGCAGCCAGCACATATCAGTGAGATACAGTATGTGATGCTCCCGAGCAAGCAGCCTGAGCATATCAGTGAAATATGTGATGCTCCCGATCAAGCAGCCTGCGCATATCAGTGAGATACAGTATGTGATACTCCTGAGCAAGCAGCCTGCGCATATCAGTGAGATACAGTATGTGATGATCCTGAGCAAGCAGCCTCCACATATCAGTGAAATTCAGTATGTGATGCTCCCGAGCAAGCATCCTGAGCATATCAGTGAGATACAGTATGTGATACTCCCTAGCAAGCAGCCTGCACTTATCAGTGAGTAACAGTATGTGATGCTCCCGAGCAAGCAGCCTGCACATAACTGTGAGATACAGTATGTGATGCTCCCGAGCAATCAGCCTGCACATATCAGTGAGATACAGTATGTGATGCTCCCGAGCAAGCAGCCTGCACATATCAGTGAGATACAGTATGTGATGCTCCCTGAGCAAGCAGCCTGCACATATCAGTGAGATATAGTATGTGATGCTCCCGAGCAAGCAGGTGCACATATCAGTGAGATACAGTATGTGATGATCCCGAGCAATCAGCCTGCACATATCAGTGAGATACAGTATGTGATGCTCCTGAGCAAGCAGCCAGCACATATCAGTGGGATACAGTATGTGATGCTCCTGAGCAACCATCCTGCGCATATCAGTGAGATACAGTATGTGATGCTCCTGAGCAAGTAGCCTGCGCATATCAGTGAGATACAGTATGTGATGCTCCCGAGCAAGCAGCCTGCACATATCAGTGAGATACAGTATGTGATGCTCCTGAGCAAGCAGCCTGCGCATATCAGTGATACAGTATGTGATGCTCCCGAGCAAGCAGCCAGCACATATCAGTGAGATACAGTATGTGATGCTCCCGAGCATGCAGCTTGCGCATATCAGTGAGATACAGTATGTGATGCTCCCGAGCAAGCAGCCTGCGCAAATCAGTGAGATATAGTATGTGATGCTCCTGAGCAAGCAGCCTGCGCATATCAGAGAGATACAGTATGTGATACTCCCGAGCAAGCAGCCTGCGCATATCAGTGAGATACAGTATGTGATGCTCCCGAGCAAGCAGCCTGCGCATATCAGTGAGATACAGTATGTGATGCTCCAGAGCAAGCAGCCTGCGCATATCAGTGAGATACAGTATGTGATGCTCCCGAGCAAGCAGCCAGCACATATCAGTGAGATACAGTATGTGATGCTCCCGAGCAAGCAGCCTGCGCATATCAGTGAGATATGTGATGCTCCCGATCAAGCAGCCTGCGTATATCAGTGAGATCCAGTATGTGATACTCCTGAGCAAGCAGCCTGCGCATATCAGTGAGATACAGTATGTGATGCTCCTGAGCAAGCAGCCTCCACATATCAGTGAAATACAGTATGTGATGCTCCCGAGCAAGCAGCCTGCGCATATCAGTGAGATACAGTATGTGATGCTCCCTAGCAAGCAGCCAGCACATATCTGTGAGATACAGTATGTGATGCTCCCGAGCAATCAGCCTGCACATATCAGTGAGATACAGTATGTGATGCTCTCGAGCAAGCAGCCTGCGCATATCAGTGAGATACAGTATGTGATGCTCCCGAGCAAGCAGCCTGCGCATATCAGTGAGATACAGTATGTGATGCTCCTGAGCAAGCAGCCTGCGCATATCAGTGAGATACAGTATGTGATGCTCCCGAGCAAGCAGCCTTCGCATATCAGTGAGATATAGTATGTGATGCTCCCGAGCAAGCAGCCTGCGCATATCAGTGTGATACAGTATGTGATACTCCCGAGCAAGCAGCCTGCACATATCAGTGAGATACAGTATGTGATGCTCCCGAGCAAGCAGCCAGCACATATCAGTGAGATACAGTATGTGATGCTCCCGAGCAAGCAGCCTGCACATATCAGTGAGATACAGTATGTGATGCTCCCGAGCAAGCAGCCTGCACATATCAGTGAGATACAGTATGTGATGCTCCGGAGCAAGCAGCCTGCACATATCAGTCAGATACAGTATGTGATGCTCCTGAGCAAGCAGCCAGAGCATATCAGTGATACAGTATGTGATGCTCCCGAGCAAGCAGCCTGCACATATCAGTGAGATACAGTATGTGATGCTCTCGAGCAAGCAGCCTGCGCATATCAGTGAGATACAGTATGTGATGCTCCCGAGCAAGCAGCCTGCGCATATCAGTGAGATACAGTATGTGATGCTCCTGAGCAAGCAGCCTGCGCATATCAGTGAGATACAGTATGTGATGCTCCCGAGCAAGCAGCCTTCGCATATCAGTGAGATATAGTATGTGATGCTCCCGAGCAAGCAGCCTGCGCATATCAGTGTGATACAGTATGTGATACTCCCAAGCAAGCAGCCTGCGCATATCAGTGAGATACAGTATGTGATGCTCCCGAGCAAGCAGCCTGCACATATCAGTGAGATACAGTATGTGATGCTCCAGAGCAAGCAGCCTGCGCATATCAGTGAGATACAGTATGTGATGCTCCCGAGCAAGCAGCCAGCACATATCAGTGAGATACAGTATGTGATGCTCCCGAGCAAGCAGCCTGAGCATATCAGTGAAATATGTGATGCTCCCGATCAAGCAGCCTGCGCATATCAGTGAGATACAGTATGTGATACTCCTGAGCAAGCAGCCTGCGCATATCAGTGAGATACAGTATGTGATGATCCTGAGCAAGCAGCCTCCACATATCAGTGAAATTCAGTATGTGATGCTCCCGAGCAAGCATCCTGAGCATATCAGTGAGATACAGTATGTGATACTCCCTAGCAAGCAGCCTGCACTTATCAGTGAGTAACAGTATGTGATGCTCCCGAGCAAGCAGCCTGCACATAACTGTGAGATACAGTATGTGATGCTCCCGAGCAATCAGCCTGCACATATCAGTGAGATACAGTATGTGATGCTCCCGAGCAAGCAGCCTGCACATATCAGTGAGATACAGTATGTGATGCTCCCTGAGCAAGCAGCCTGCACATATCAGTGAGATATAGTATGTGATGCTCCCGAGCAAGCAGGTGCACATATCAGTGAGATACAGTATGTGATGATCCCGAGCAATCAGCCTGCACATATCAGTGAGATACAGTATGTGATGCTCCTGAGCAAGCAGCCAGCACATATCAGTGGGATACAGTATGTGATGCTCCTGAGCAACCATCCTGCGCATATCAGTGAGATACAGTATGTGATGCTCCTGAGCAAGTAGCCTGCGCATATCAGTGAGATACAGTATGTGATGCTCCCGAGCAAGCAGCCTGCACATATCAGTGAGATACAGTATGTGATGCTCCTGAGCAAGCAGCCTGCGCATATCAGTGATACAGTATGTGATGCTCCCGAGCAAGCAGCCAGCACATATCAGTGAGATACAGTATGTGATGCTCCCGAGCATGCAGCTTGCGCATATCAGTGAGATACAGTATGTGATGCTCCCGAGCAAGCAGCCTGCGCAAATCAGTGAGATATAGTATGTGATGCTCCTGAGCAAGCAGCCTGCGCATATCAGAGAGATACAGTATGTGATACTCCCGAGCAAGCAGCCTGCGCATATCAGTGAGATACAGTATGTGATGCTCCCGAGCAAGCAGCCTGCGCATATCAGTGAGATACAGTATGTGATGCTCCAGAGCAAGCAGCCTGCGCATATCAGTGAGATACAGTATGTGATGCTCCCGAGCAAGCAGCCAGCACATATCAGTGAGATACAGTATGTGATGCTCCCGAGCAAGCAGCCTGCGCATATCAGTGAGATATGTGATGCTCCCGATCAAGCAGCCTGCGTATATCAGTGAGATCCAGTATGTGATACTCCTGAGCAAGCAGCCTGCGCATATCAGTGAGATACAGTATGTGATGCTCCTGAGCAAGCAGCCTCCACATATCAGTGAAATACAGTATGTGATGCTCCCGAGCAAGCAGCCTGCGCATATCAGTGAGATACAGTATGTGATGCTCCCTAGCAAGCAGCCAGCACATATCTGTGAGATACAGTATGTGATGCTCCCGAGCAATCAGCCTGCACATATCAGTGAGATACAGTATGTGATGCTCCCGAGCAAGCAGCCTGCACAAATCAGTGAGATACAGTATGTGATGCTCCCTGAACAAGCAGCCTGCACATATCAGTGAAATATAGTATGTGATGCTCCCGAGCAAGCAGCCTGCACATATCAGTGAGATACAGTATGTGATGCTCCCGAGCAAGCAGCCTGCACATATCAGTGAGATACAGTATGTGATGCTCCTGAGCAACCATCCTGCGCATATCAGTGAGATACAGTATGAGATGCTCCTGAGCAAGCAGCCTGCGCATATCAGTGAGATACAGTATGTGATGCTCCCGAGCAAGCAGCCTGCGCATATCAGTGAAATACAGTATGTGATGCTCCCGAGCAAGCAGCCTGCACATATCAGTGAGATACAGTATGTGATGCTCCCGAGCAAGCAGCGTGCACATATCAGTGAGATACAGTATGTGATGCTCCCGAGCAAGCAGCCTGCGCATATCAGTGAGATATAGTATGTGATGCTCCTGAGCAAGCAGCCTGCGCATATCAGAGAGATACAGTATGTGATACTCCCGAGCAAGCAGCCTGCGCATATCAGTGAGATACAGTATGTGATGCTCCCGAGCAAGCAGCCTGCGCATATCAGTGAGATACAGTATGTGATGCTCCAGAGCAAGCAGCCTGCGCATATCAGTGAGATACAGTATGTGATGCTCCCGAGCAAGCAGCCAGCACATATCAGTGAGATACACTATGTGATGCTCCCGAGCAAGCAGCCTGCGCATATCAGTGAGATATGTGATGCTCCCGATCAAGCAGCCTGCGTATATCAGTGAGATACAGTATGTGATACTCCTGAGCAAGCAGCCTGCGCATATCAGTGAGATACAGTATGTGATGCTCCTGAGCAAGCAGCCTCCACATATCAGTGAAATACAGTATGTGATGCTCCCGAGCAAGCAGCCTGCGCATATCAGTGAGATACAGTATGTGATGCTCCCTAGCAAGCAGCCTGCACTTATCAGTGAGTAACAGTATGTGATGCTCCAGAGTAAGCAGCCTGCACATAACTGTGAGATACAGTATGTGATGCTCCCGAGCAATCAGCCTGCACATATCAGTGAGATACAGTATGTGATGCTCCCGAGCAAGCAGCCTGCACAAATCAGTGAGATACAGTATGTGATGCTCCCTGAGCAAGCAGCCTGCACATATCAGTGAGATATAGTATGTGATGCTCCCGAGCAAGCAGCCTGCACATATCAGTGAGATACAGTATGTGATGCTCCTGAGCAACCATCCTGCGCATATCAGTGAGATACAGTATGTGATGCTCCTGAGCAAGCAGCCTCCACATATCAGTGAAATACAGTATGTGATGCTCCCGAGCAAGCAGCCTGCGCATATCAGTGAGATACAGTATGTGATGCTCCCTAGCAAGCAGCCTGCACTTATCAGTGAGTAACAGTATGTGATGCTCCAGAGCAAGCAGCCAGCACATATCTGTGAGATACAGTATGTGATGCTCCCGAGCAATCAGCCTGCACATATCAGTGAGATACAGTATGTGATGCTCCCGAGCAAGCAGCCTGCACAAATCAGTGAGATACAGTATGTGATGCTCCCTGAACAAGCAGCCTGCACATATCAGTGAAATATAGTATGTGATGCTCCCGAGCAAGCAGCCTGCACATATCAGTGAGATACAGTATGTTATGCTCCCGAGCAAGCAGCCTGCACATATCAGTGAGATACAGTATGTGATGCTCCTGAGCAACCATCCTGCGCATATCAGTGAGATACAGTATGAGATGCTCCTGAGCAAGCAGCCTGCGCATATCAGTGAGATACAGTATGTGATGCTCCCGAGCAAGCAGCCTGCGCATATCAGTGAAATACAGTATGTGATGCTCCCGAGCAAGCAGCCTGCACATATCAGTGAGATACACTATGTGATGCTCCCGAGCAAGCAGCCTGCGCATATCAGTGAGATATGTGATGCTCCCGATCAAGCAGCCTGCGTATATTAGTGAGATACAGTATGTGATACTCCTGAGCAAGCAGCCTGCGCATATCAGTGAGATACAGTATGTGATGCTCCCGAGCAATCAGCCTGCACATATCAGTGAGATACAGTATGTGATGCTCCCGAGCAAGCAGCCTGCACAAATCAGTGAGATACAGTATGTGATGCTCCCTGAGCATGCAGCCTGCACATATCAGTGAGATATAGTATGTGATGCTCCCGAGCAAGCAGCCTGCACATATCAGTGAGATACAGTATGTGATGCTCCCAAGCAAGCAGCCTGCACATATCAGTGAGATACAGTATGTGATGCTCCTGAGCAACCATCCTGCGCATATCAGTGAGATACAGTATGTGATGCTCCTGAGCAAGCAGCCTGCGCATATCAGTGAGATACAGTATGTGATGCTCCCGAGCAAGCAGCCTGCGCATATCAGTGAAATACATTATGTGATGCTCCCGAGCAAGCAGCCTGCACATATCAGTGAGATACAGTATGTGATGCTCCCGAGCAAGCAGCGTGCACATATCAGTGAGTCACAGTATGTGATGCTCCCGAGCAAGCAGCCTCCACATATCAGTGAGATACAGTATGTGATGCTCCCGAGCAAGCAGCCTGCACATATCATTGAGATATAGTATGTGATGCTCCCGAGCAAGCAGCCTGCACATATCAGTGAGATACAGTATGTGATGCTCCCGAGCAAGCAGTCTGCACATATCAGTGAGATACAGTATGTGATGCTCCTGAGCAAGCAGCCTGCGCATATCAGTGAGATACAGTATGTGATGCTCCTGAGCAAGCAGCCTGCGCATATCAGTGAGATACAGTATGTGATGCACCTGAGCAAGCAGCCTGCGCATATCAGTGAGATACAGTATGTGATGCTCCCGAGCAAGCAGCCTGCACATATCAGTGAGATACAGTATGTGATGCTCCCGAGCAAGCAGCCTGCACATATCAGTGAGATACAGTATGTGATGCTCCCGAGCAAGCAGCCTGCACATATCAGTGAGATACAGTATGTGATGCTCCCGAGCAAGCAGCCTGCACATATCAGTGACATATAGTATGCGATGCTCCCGAGCAAGCAGCCTGCGCATATCAGTGAGATACAGTATGTGATGCTCCCAAGCAAGCAGCCTGCGCATATAAGTGAGATACAGTATGTGATGCTCCCTAGCAAGCAGCCTGCACATATCAGTGGGATACAGTATATGATGCTTCCGAGCAAGCAGCCTGCGCATATCAGTGAGATACAGTATGTGATGCTCCCGAGCAAGCAGCCTGCGCATATCAGTGAGATACAGTATGTGATGCTCCCGAGCAAGCAGCCTGCACATATCAGTGAGATACAGTATGTGATGCTCCCGAGCAAGCAGCCTGCGCATATCAGTGAGATACAGTATGTGATGATCCTGAGCAAGCAGCCTCCACATATCAGTGAAATTCAGTATGTGATGCTCCCGAGCAAGCATCCTGCACATATCAGTGAGATACAGTATGTGATGCTCCTGAGCAAGCAGCCTGCGCATATCAGTGATACAGTATGTGATGCTCCCGAGCAAGCAGCCAGCACATATCAGTGAGATACAGTATGTGATGCTCCCGAGCATGCAGCTTGCGCATATCAGTGAGATACAGTATGTGATGCTCCCGAGCAAGCAGCCTGCGCAAATCAGTGAGATATAGTATGTGATGCTCCTGAGCAAGCAGCCTGCGCATATCAGAGAGATACAGTATGTGATACTCCCGAGCAAGCAGCCTGCGCATATCAGTGAGATACAGTATGTGATGCTCCCGAGCAAGCAGCCTGCGCATATCAGTGAGATACAGTATGTGATGCTCCAGAGCAAGCAGCCTGCGCATATCAGTGAGATACAGTATGTGATGCTCCCGAGCAAGCAGCCAGCACATATCAGTGAGATACAGTATGTGATGCTCCCGAGCAAGCAGCCTGCGCATATCAGTGAGATATGTGATGCTCCCGATCAAGCAGCCTGCGTATATCAGTGAGATCCAGTATGTGATACTCCTGAGCAAGCAGCCTGCGCATATCAGTGAGATACAGTATGTGATGCTCCTGAGCAAGCAGCCTCCACATATCAGTGAAATACAGTATGTGATGCTCCCGAGCAAGCAGCCTGCGCATATCAGTG
The DNA here is from genome assembly GCA_031769625.1 of Taudactylus pleione. NCBI lineage: Eukaryota > Metazoa > Chordata > Amphibia > Anura > Myobatrachidae > Taudactylus > Taudactylus pleione. The sequence goes on from JAUIMM010001290.1 coordinate 1,377,051, forward strand.
AGATACAGTATGTGATGCTCCCTAGCAAGCAGCCAGCACATATCTGTGAGATACAGTATGTGATGCTCCCGAGCAATCAGCCTGCACATATCAGTGAGATACAGTATGTGATGCTCCCGAGCAAGCAGCCTCCACATATCAGTGAGATACAGTATGTGATGCTCCCGAGCAAGCAGCCTGCACATATCATTGAGATATAGTATGTGATGCTCCCGAGCAAGCAGCCTGCACATATCAGTGAGATACAGTATGTGATGCTCCCGAGCAAGCAGTCTGCACATATCAGTGAGATACAGTATGTGATGCTCCTGAGCAAGCAGCCTGCGCATATCAGTGAGATACAGTATGTGATGCTCCTGAGCAAGCAGCCTGCGCATATCAGTGAGATACAGTATGTGATGCACCTGAGCAAGCAGCCTGCGCATATCAGTGAGATACAGTATGTGATGCTCCCGAGCAAGCAGCCTGCACATATCAGTGAGATACAGTATGTGATGCTCCCGAGCAAGCAGCCTGCACATATCAGTGAGATACAGTATGTGATGCTCCCGAGCAAGCAGCCTGCACATATCAGTGAGATACAGTATGTGATGCTCCCGAGCAAGCAGCCTGCACATATCAGTGACATATAGTATGCGATGCTCCCGAGCAAGCAGCCTGCGCATATCAGTGAGATACAGTATGTGATGCTCCCAAGCAAGCAGCCTGCGCATATAAGTGAGATACAGTATGTGATGCTCCCTAGCAAGCAGCCTGCACATATCAGTGGGATACAGTATATGATGCTTCCGAGCAAGCAGCCTGCGCATATCAGTGAGATACAGTATGTGATGCTCCCGAGCAAGCAGCCTGCGCATATCAGTGAGATACAGTATGTGATGCTCCCGAGCAAGCAGCCTGCACATATCAGTGAGATACAGTATGTGATGCTCCCGAGCAAGCAGCCTGCGCATATCAGTGAGATACAGTATGTGATGATCCTGAGCAAGCAGCCTCCACATATCAGTGAAATTCAGTATGTGATGCTCCCGAGCAAGCATCCTGCACATATCAGTGAGATACAGTATGTGATGCTCCTGAGCAAGCAGCCTGCGCATATCAGTGATACAGTATGTGATGCTCCCGAGCAAGCAGCCAGCACATATCAGTGAGATACAGTATGTGATGCTCCCGAGCATGCAGCTTGCGCATATCAGTGAGATACAGTATGTGATGCTCCCGAGCAAGCAGCCTGCGCAAATCAGTGAGATATAGTATGTGATGCTCCTGAGCAAGCAGCCTGCGCATATCAGAGAGATACAGTATGTGATACTCCCGAGCAAGCAGCCTGCGCATATCAGTGAGATACAGTATGTGATGCTCCCGAGCAAGCAGCCTGCGCATATCAGTGAGATACAGTATGTGATGCTCCAGAGCAAGCAGCCTGCGCATATCAGTGAGATACAGTATGTGATGCTCCCGAGCAAGCAGCCAGCACATATCAGTGAGATACAGTATGTGATGCTCCCGAGCAAGCAGCCTGCGCATATCAGTGAGATATGTGATGCTCCCGATCAAGCAGCCTGCGTATATCAGTGAGATCCAGTATGTGATACTCCTGAGCAAGCAGCCTGCGCATATCAGTGAGATACAGTATGTGATGCTCCTGAGCAAGCAGCCTCCACATATCAGTGAAATACAGTATGTGATGCTCCCGAGCAAGCAGCCTGCGCATATCAGTGAGATACAGTATGTGATGCTCCCTAGCAAGCAGCCAGCACATATCTGTGAGATACAGTATGTGATGCTCCCGAGCAATCAGCCTGCACATATCAGTGAGATACAGTATGTGATGCTCCCGAGCAAGCAGCCTGCACAAATCAGTGAGATACAGTATGTGATGCTCCCGAGCAAGCAGCCTGCACATATCAGTGAGATACAGTATGTGATGCTCCCAAGCAAGCAGCCTGCACATATCAGTGAGATACAGTATGTGATGCTCCTGAGCAACCATCCTGCGCATATCAGTGAGATACAGTATGTGATGCTCCTGAGCAAGCAGCCTGCGCATATCAGTGAGATACAGTATGTGATGCTCCCGAGCAAGCAGCCTGCGCATATCAGTGAAATACATTATGTGATGCTCCCGAGCAAGCAGCCTGCACATATCAGTGAGATACAGTATGTGATGCTCCCGAGCAAGCAGCGTGCACATATCAGTGAGTCACAGTATGTGATGCTCCCGAGCAAGCAGCCTCCACATATCAGTGAGATACAGTATGTGATGCTCCCGAGCAAGCAGCCTGCACATATCATTGAGATATAGTATGTGATGCTCCCGAGCAAGCAGCCTGCACATATCAGTGAGATACAGTATGTGATGCTCCCGAGCAAGCAGTCTGCACATATCAGTGAGATACAGTATGTGATGCTCCTGAGCAAGCAGCCTGCGCATATCAGTGAGATACAGTATGTGATGCTCCTGAGCAAGCAGCCTGCGCATATCAGTGAGATACAGTATGTGATGCACCTGAGCAAGCAGCCTGCGCATATCAGTGAGATACAGTATGTGATGCTCCCGAGCAAGCAGCCTGCACATATCAGTGAGATACAGTATGTGATGCTCCCGAGCAAGCAGCCTGCACATATCAGTGAGATACAGTATGTGATGCTCCCGAGCAAGCAGCCTGCACATATCAGTGAGATACAGTATGTGATGCTCCCGAGCAAGCAGCCTGCACATATCAGTGACATATAGTATGCGATGCTCCCGAGCAAGCAGCCTGCGCATATCAGTGAGATACAGTATGTGATGCTCCCAAGCAAGCAGCCTGCGCATATAAGTGAGATACAGTATGTGATGCTCCCTAGCAAGCAGCCTGCACATATCAGTGGGATACAGTATATGATGCTTCCGAGCAAGCAGCCTGCGCATATCAGTGAGATACAGTATGTGATGCTCCCGAGCAAGCAGCCTGCGCATATCAGTGAGATACAGTATGTGATGCTCCCGAGCAAGCAGCCTGCACATATCAGTGAGATACAGTATGTGATGCTCCCGAGCAAGCAGCCTGCGCATATCAGTGAGATACAGTATGTGATGATCCTGAGCAAGCAGCCTCCACATATCAGTGAAATTCAGTATGTGATGCTCCCGAGCAAGCATCCTGCACATATCAGTGAGATACAGTATGTGATGCTCCTGAGCAAGCAGCCTGCGCATATCAGTGATACAGTATGTGATGCTCCCGAGCAAGCAGCCAGCACATATCAGTGAGATACAGTATGTGATGCTCCCGAGCATGCAGCTTGCGCATATCAGTGAGATACAGTATGTGATGCTCCCGAGCAAGCAGCCTGCGCAAATCAGTGAGATATAGTATGTGATGCTCCTGAGCAAGCAGCCTGCGCATATCAGAGAGATACAGTATGTGATACTCCCGAGCAAGCAGCCTGCGCATATCAGTGAGATACAGTATGTGATGCTCCCGAGCAAGCAGCCTGCGCATATCAGTGAGATACAGTATGTGATGCTCCAGAGCAAGCAGCCTGCGCATATCAGTGAGATACAGTATGTGATGCTCCCGAGCAAGCAGCCAGCACATATCAGTGAGATACAGTATGTGATGCTCCCGAGCAAGCAGCCTGCGCATATCAGTGAGATATGTGATGCTCCCGATCAAGCAGCCTGCGTATATCAGTGAGATCCAGTATGTGATACTCCTGAGCAAGCAGCCTGCGCATATCAGTGAGATACAGTATGTGATGCTCCTGAGCAAGCAGCCTCCACATATCAGTGAAATACAGTATGTGATGCTCCCGAGCAAGCAGCCTGCGCATATCAGTGAGATACAGTATGTGATGCTCCCTAGCAAGCAGCCAGCACATATCTGTGAGATACAGTATGTGATGCTCCCGAGCAATCAGCCTGCACATATCAGTGAGATACAGTATGTGATGCTCCCGAGCAAGCAGCCTGCACAAATCAGTGAGATACAGTATGTGATGCTCCCTGAACAAGCAGCCTGCACATATCAGTGAAATATAGTATGTGATGCTCCCGAGCAAGCAGCCTGCACATATCAGTGAGATACAGTATGTGATGCTCCCGAGCAAGCAGCCTGCACATATCAGTGAGATACAGTATGTGATGCTCCTGAGCAACCATCCTGCGCATATCAGTGAGATACAGTATGAGATGCTCCTGAGCAAGCAGCCTGCGCATATCAGTGAGATACAGTATGTGATGCTCCCGAGCAAGCAGCCTGCGCATATCAGTGAAATACAGTATGTGATGCTCCCGAGCAAGCAGCCTGCACATATCAGTGAGATACAGTATGTGATGCTCCCGAGCAAGCAGCGTGCACATATCAGTGAGATACAGTATGTGATGCTCCCGAGCAAGCAGCCTGCGCATATCAGTGAGATATAGTATGTGATGCTCCTGAGCAAGCAGCCTGCGCATATCAGAGAGATACAGTATGTGATACTCCCGAGCAAGCAGCCTGCGCATATCAGTGAGATACAGTATGTGATGCTCCCGAGCAAGCAGCCTGCGCATATCAGTGAGATACAGTATGTGATGCTCCAGAGCAAGCAGCCTGCGCATATCAGTGAGATACAGTATGTGATGCTCCCGAGCAAGCAGCCAGCACATATCAGTGAGATACACTATGTGATGCTCCCGAGCAAGCAGCCTGCGCATATCAGTGAGATATGTGATGCTCCCGATCAAGCAGCCTGCGTATATCAGTGAGATACAGTATGTGATACTCCTGAGCAAGCAGCCTGCGCATATCAGTGAGATACAGTATGTGATGCTCCTGAGCAAGCAGCCTCCACATATCAGTGAAATACAGTATGTGATGCTCCCGAGCAAGCAGCCTGCGCATATCAGTGAGATACAGTATGTGATGCTCCAGAGTAAGCAGCCTGCACATAACTGTGAGATACAGTATGTGATGCTCCCGAGCAATCAGCCTGCACATATCAGTGAGATACAGTATGTGATGCTCCCGAGCAAGCAGCCTGCACAAATCAGTGAGATACAGTATGTGATGCTCCCTGAGCAAGCAGCCTGCACATATCAGTGAGATATAGTATGTGATGCTCCCGAGCAAGCAGCCTGCACATATCAGTGAGATACAGTATGTGATGCTCCTGAGCAACCATCCTGCGCATATCAGTGAGATACAGTATGTGATGCTCCTGAGCAAGCAGCCTCCACATATCAGTGAAATACAGTATGTGATGCTCCCGAGCAAGCAGCCTGCGCATATCAGTGAGATACAGTATGTGATGCTCCCTAGCAAGCAGCCTGCACTTATCAGTGAGTAACAGTATGTGATGCTCCAGAGCAAGCAGCCAGCACATATCTGTGAGATACAGTATGTGATGCTCCCGAGCAATCAGCCTGCACATATCAGTGAGATACAGTATGTGATGCTCCCGAGCAAGCAGCCTGCACAAATCAGTGAGATACAGTATGTGATGCTCCCTGAACAAGCAGCCTGCACATATCAGTGAAATATAGTATGTGATGCTCCCGAGCAAGCAGCCTGCACATATCAGTGAGATACAGTATGTTATGCTCCCGAGCAAGCAGCCTGCACATATCAGTGAGATACAGTATGTGATGCTCCTGAGCAACCATCCTGCGCATATCAGTGAGATACAGTATGAGATGCTCCTGAGCAAGCAGCCTGCGCATATCAGTGAGATACAGTATGTGATGCTCCCGAGCAAGCAGCCTGCGCATATCAGTGAAATACAGTATGTGATGCTCCCGAGCAAGCAGCCTGCACATATCAGTGAGATACAGTATGTGATGCCCCCGAGCAAGCAGCGTGCACATATCAGTGAGATACAGTATGTGATGCTCCCGAGCAAGCAGCCTGCGCATATCAGTGAGATATAGTATGTGATGCTCCTGAGAAAGCAGCCTGCGCATATCAGAGAGATACAGTATGTGATACTCCCGAGCAAGCAGCCTGCGCATATCAGTGAGATACAGTATGTGATGCTCCCGAGCAAGCAGCCTGCGCATATCAGTGAGATACAGTATGTGATGCTCCAGAGCAAGCAGCCTGCGCATATCAGTGAGATACAGTATGTGATGCTCCCGAGCAAGCAGCCAGCACATATCAGTGAGATACACTATGTGATGCTCCCGAGCAAGCAGCCTGCGCATATCAGTGAGATATGTGATGCTCCCGATCAAGCAGCCTGCGTATATTAGTGAGATACAGTATGTGATACTCCTGAGCAAGCAGCCTGCGCATATCAGTGAGATACAGTATGTGATGCTCCCGAGCAATCAGCCTGCACATATCAGTGAGATACAGTATGTGATGCTCCCGAGCAAGCAGCCTGCACAAATCAGTGAGATACAGTATGTGATGCTCCCTGAGCATGCAGCCTGCACATATCAGTGAGATATAGTATGTGATGCTCCCGAGCAAGCAGCCTGCACATATCAGTGAGATACAGTATGTGATGCTCCCGAGCAAGCAGCCTGCACATATCAGTGAGATACAGTATGTGATGCTCCTGAGCAACCATCCTGCGCATATCAGTGAGATACAGTATGTGATGCTCCTGAGCAAGCAGCCTGCGCATATCAGTGAGATACAGTATGTGATGCTCCCGAGCAAGCAGCCTGCGCATATCAGTGAAATACAGTATGTGATGCTCCCGAGCAAGCAGCCTGCACATATCAGTGAGATACAGTATGTGATGCTCCCGAGCAAGCAGCGTGCACATATCAGTGAGTCACAGTATGTGATGCTCCCAAGCAAGCAGCCTCCACATATCAGTGAGATACAGTATGTGATGCTCCCGAGCAAGCAGCCTGCACATATCATTGAGATATAGTATGTGATGCTCCCGAGCAAGCAGCCTGCACATATCAGTGAGATACAGTATGTGATGCTCCCGAGCAAGCAGTCTGCACATATCAGTGAGATACAGTATGTGATGCTCCTGAGCAAGCAGCCTGCGCATATCAGTGAGATACAGTATGTGATGCTCCTGAGCAAGCAGCCTGCGCATATCAGTGAGATACAGTATGTGATGCTCCTGAGCAAGCAGCCTGCGCATATCAGTGAGATACAGTATGTGATGCTCCCGAGCAAGCAGCCTGCACATATCAGTGAGATACAGTATGTGATGCTCCCGAGCAAGCAGCCTGCACATATCAGTGAGATACAGTATGTGATGCTCCCGAGCAAGCAGCCTGCACATATCAGTGAGATACAGTATGTGATGCTCCCGAGCAAGCAGCCTGCACATATCAGTGACATATAGTATGCGATGCTCCCGAGCAAGCAGCCTGCGCATATCAGTGAGATACAGTATGTGATGCTCCCAAGCAAGCAGCCTGCGCATATAAGTGAGATACAGTATGTGATGCTCCCTAGCAAGCAGCCTGCACATATCAGTGGGATACAGTATATGATGCTTCCGAGCAAGCAGCCTGCGCATATCAGTGAGATACAGTATGTGATGCTCCCGAGCAAGCAGCCTGCGCATATCAGTGAGATACAGTATGTGATGCTCCCGAGCAAGCAGCCTGCACATATCAGTGAGATACAGTATGTGATGCTCCCGAGCAAGCAGCCTGCACATATCAGTGAGATACAGTATGTGATGCTCCCGAGCAAGCAGCCTGCGCATATCAGTGAGATACAGTATGTGATGCTCCCTAGCAAGCAGCCTGCACTTATCAGTGAGTAACAGTATGTGATGCTCCAGAGCAAGCAGCCAGCACATATCTGTGAGATACAGTATGTGATGCTCCCGAGCAATCAGCCTGCACATATCAGTGAGATACAGTATGTGATGCTCCCGAGCAAGCAGCCTGCACAAATCAGTGAGATACAGTATGTGATGCTCCCTGAACAAGCAGCCTGCACATATCAGTGAAATATAGTATGTGATGCTCCCGAGCAAGCAGCCTGCACATATCAGTGAGATACAGTATGTGATGCTCCCGAGCAAGCAGCCTGCACTTATCAGTGAGTAACAGTATGTGATGCTCCAGAGTAAGCAGCCTGCACATATCTGTCAGATACAGTATGTGATGCTCCCGAGCAATCAGCCTGCACATATCAGTGAGATACAGTATGTGATGCTCCCGAGCAAGCAGTCTGCACAAATCAGTGAGATACAGTATGTGATGCTCCCTGAGCAAGCAGCCTGCACATATCAGTGAGATATAGTATGTGATGCTCCCGAGCAAGCAGCCTGCACATATCAGTGAGATACAGTATGTGATGCTCCCGAGCAAGCAGCCTGCACATATCAGTGAGATACAGTATGTGATGCTCCTGAGCAACCATCCTGCGCATATCAGTGAGATACAGTATGTGATGCTCCTGAGCAAGCAGCCTGCGCATATCAGTGAGATACAGTATGTGATGCTCCCGAGCAAGCAGCCTGCGCATATCAGTGAAATACAGTATGTGATGCTCCCGAGCAAGCAGCCTGCACGTATCAGTGAGATACAGTATGTGATGCTCCCGAGCAAGCAGCGTGCACATATCAGTGAGTCAAAGTATGTGATGCTCCCGAGCAAGCAGCCTCCACATATCAGTGAGATACAGTATGTGATGCTCCCGAGCAAGCAGCCTGCACATATCATTGAGATATAGTATGTGATGCTCCCGAGCAAGCAGCCTGCACATATCAGTGAGATACAGTATGTGATGCTCCCGAGCAAGCAGTCTGCACATATCAGTGAGATACAGTATGTGATGCTCCTGAGCAAGCAGCCTGCGCATATCAGTGAGATACAGTATGTGATGCTCCTGAGCAAGCAGCCTGCGCATATCAGTGAGATACAGTATGTGATGCTCCCGAGCAAGCAGCCTGCGCATATCAGTGAGATACAGTATGTGATGCTCCCGAGCAAGCAGCCTGCACATATCAGTGAGATACAGTATGTGATGCTCCCGAGCAAGCAGCCTGCACATATCAGTGAGATACAGTATGTGATGCTCCCGAGCAAGCAGCCTGCACATATCAGTGAGATACAGTATGTGATGCTCCCGAGCAAGCAGCCTGCACATATCAGTGACATATAATATGCGATGCTCCCGAGCAAGCAGCCTGCGCATATCAGTGAGATACAGTATGTGATGCTCCCAAGCAAGCAGCCTGCGCATATAAGTGAGATACAGTATGTGATGCTCCCGAGCAAGCAGTCTGCACATATCAGTGAGATACAGTATGTGATGCTCCTGAGCAAGCAGCCTGCGCATATCAGTGAGATACAGTATGTGATGCTCCTGAGCAAGCAGCCTGCGCATATCAGTGAGATACAGTATGTGATGCTCCCGAGCAAGCAGCCTGCGCATATCAGTGAGATACAGTATGTGATGCTCCCGAGCAAGCAGCCTGCACATATCAGTGAGATACAGTATGTGATGCTCCCGAGCAAGCAGCCTGCACATATCAGTGAGATACAGTATGTGATGCTCCCGAGCAAGCAGCCTGCACATATCAGTGAGATACAGTATGTGATGCTCCCGAGCAAGCAGCCTGCACATATCAGTGACATATAATATGCGATGCTCCCGAGCAAGCAGCCTGCGCATATCAGTGAGATACAGTATGTGATGCTCCCAAGCAAGCAGCCTGCGCATATAAGTGAGATACAGTATGTGATGCTCCCGAGCAAGCAGCCTGCACAAATCAGTGAGATACAGTATGTGATGCTCCCTGAACAAGCAGCCTGCACATATCAGTGAAATATAGTATGTGATGCTCCCGAGCAAGCAGCCTGCACATATCAGTGAGATACAGTATGTGATGCTCCCGAGCAAGCAGCCTGCACATATCAGTGAGATACAGTATGTGATGCTCCCGAGCAAGCAGCCTGCACATATCAGTGAGATACAGTATGTGATGCTCCCGAGCAAGCAGCCTGCGCATATCAGTGAGATACAGTATGTGATGCTCCCTAGCAAGCAGCCTGCACTTATCAGTGAGTAACAGTATGTGATGCTCCAGAGCAAGCAGCCAGCACATATCTGTGAGATACAGTATGTGATGCTCCCGAGCAATCAGCCTGCACATATCAGTGAGATACAGTATGTGATGCTCCCGAGCAAGCAGCCTGCACAAATCAGTGAGATACAGTATGTGATGCTCCCTGAACAAGCAGCCTGCACATATCAGTGAAATATAGTATGTGATGCTCCCGAGCAAGCAGCCTGCACATATCAGTGAGATACAGTATGTGATGCTCCCGAGCAAGCAGCCTGCACATATCAGTGAGATACAGTATGTGATGCTCCTGAGCAACCATCCTGCGCATATCAGTGAGATACAGTATGAGATGCTCCTGAGCAAGCAGCCTGCGCATATCAGTGAGATACAGTATGTGATGCTCCCGAGCAAGCAGCCTGCGCATATCAGTGAAATACAGTATGTGATGCTCCCGAGCAAGCAGCCTGCACATATCAGTGAGATACAGTATGTGATGCTCCCGAGCAAGCAGCGTGCACATATCAGTGAGATACAGTATGTGATGCTCCCGAGCAAGCAGCCTGCGCATATCAGTGAGATATAGTATGTGATGCTCCTGAGCAAGCAGCCTGCGCATATCAGAGAGATACAGTATGTGATACTCCCGAGCAAGCAGCCTGCGCATATCAGTGAGATACAGTATGTGATGCTCCCGAGCAAGCAGCCTGCGCATATCAGTGAGATACAGTATGTGATGCTCCAGAGCAAGCAGCCTGCGCATATCAGTGAGATACAGTATGTGATGCTCCCGAGCAAGTAGCCAGCACATATCAGTTAGATACAGTATGTGATGCTCCCGAGCAAGCAGCCTGCGCATATCAGTGAGATATGTGATGCTCCCGATCAAGCAGCCTGCGTATATCAGTGAGATACAGTATGTGATGCTCCCGAGCAAGCAGCGTGCACATATCAGTGAGATACAGTATGTGATGCTCCCAAGCAAGCAGCCTGCACATATCATTGAGATACAGTATGTGATGCTCCCGAGCAAGCAGCACGCATATCAGTGAGATACAGTATGTGATGCTCCCGAGCAAGCAGCCTGCACATATCAGTGAGATACAGTATGTGATGCTCCCGAGCAAGCAGCCTGCACATATCAGTTAGATACAGTATGTGATGCTCCCGAGCAAGCAGCCTGCACATGTCAGTGAGATACAGTATGTGATGCTCCCGAGCAAGCAGCCTGCACATATCAGTGAGATACAGTATGTGATGCTCCGGAGCAAGCAGCCTGCACATATCAGTCAGATACAGTATGTGATGCTCCCAAGCAAGCATCCTGAGCATATCAGTGAGATACAGTATGTGATGCTCCCTAGCAAGCAGGCTGCACTTATCAGTGAGTAACAGTATGTGATGCTCCCGAGCAAGCAGCCTGCACATAACTGTGAGATACAGTATGTGATGCTCCCGAGCAATCAGCCTGCACATATCAGTGAGATACAGTATGTGATGCTCCCGAGCAAGCAGCCTGCACATATCAGTGAAATACAGTATGTGATGCTCCCTGAGCAAGCAGCCTGCACATATCAGTGAGATATAGTATGTGATGCTCCCGAGCAAGCAGCCTGCACATATCAGTGAGATACAGTATGTGATGATCCCGAGCAAGCAGCCTGCACATATCAGTGAGATACAGTATGTGATGCTCCTGAGCAAGCAGCCAGCACATATCAGTGGGATACAGTATGTGATGCTCCTGAGCAACCATCCTGCGCATATCAGTGAGATACAGTATGTGATGCTCCTGAGCAAGCAGCCTGCGCATATCAGTGAGATACAGTATGTGATGCTCCCGAGCAAGCAGCCTGCACATATCAGTGAGATACAGTATGTGATGCTCCTGAGCAAGCAGCCTGCGCATATCAGTGATACAGTATGTGATGCTCCTGAGCAAGCAGCCAGCACATATCAGTGAGATACAGTATGTGATGCTCCCGAGCAAGCAGCCTGCGCATATCAGTGAGATACAGTATGTGAAGCTCCCGAGCAAGCAGCCTGCGCATATCAGTGAGATATAGTATGTGATGCTCCTGAGCAAGCAGCCTGCGCATATCAGAGAGATACAGTATGTGATACTCCCGAGCAACCAGCCTGCGCATATCAGTGAGATACAGTATGTGATGCTCCCGAGCAAGCAGCCTGCGCATATCAGTGAGATACAGTATGTGATGCTCCAGAGCAAGCAGCCTGCGAATATAAGTGAGATACAGTATGTGATGCTCCCGAGCAAGCAGCCAGCACGTATCAGTGAGATACAGTATGTGATGCTCCCGAGCAAGCAGCCTGCGCATATCAGTGAGATATGTGATGCTCCTGATCAAGCAGCATGCGTATATCAGTGAGATACAGTATGTGATACTCCTGAGCAAGCAGCCTGCGCATATCAGTGAGATACAGTATGTGATGCTCCTGAGCAAGCAGCCTCCACATATCAGTGAAATACAGTATGTGATGCTCCCGAGCAAGCAGCCTGCGCATATCAGTGAGATACAGTATGTGATGCTCCCTAGCATGCAGCCTGCACTTATCAGTGAGTAACAGTATGTGATGCTCCAGAGCAAGCAGCCTGCACATATCTTTGAGATACAGTATGTGATGCTCCCGAGCAATCAGCCTGCACATATCAGTGAGATACAGTATGTGATGCTCCCGAGCAAGCAGCCTGCACAAATCAGTGAGATACAGTATGTGATGCTCCCTGAGCAAGCAGCCTGCACATATCAGTGAGATATAGTATGTGATGCTCCCGAGCAAGCAGCCTGCACATATCAGTGAGATACAGTATGTGATGCTCCCGAGCAAGCAGCCTGCACATATCAGTGAGATACAGTATGCGATGCTCCTGAGCAACCATCCTGCGCATATCAGTGAGATACAGTATGTGATGCTCCTGAGCAAGCAGCCTGCGCATATCAGTGAGATACAGTATGTGATGCTCCCGAGCAAGCAGCCTGCGCATATCAGTGAAATACAGTATGAGATGCTCCCGAGCAAGCAGCCTGCACATATCAGTGAGATACAGTATGTGATGCTCCCGAGCAAGCAGCGTGCACATATCAGTGAGTCACAGTATGTGATGCTCCCGAGCAAGCAGCCTCCACATATCAGTGAGATACAGTATGTGATGCTCCCGAGCAAGCAGCCTGCACATATCATTGAGATATAGTATGTGATGCTCCCGAGCAAGCAGCCTGCACATATCAGTGAGATACAGTATGTGATGTTCCCGAGCAAGCAGTCTGCACATATCAGTGAGATACAGTATGTGATGCTCCTGAGCAAGCAGCCTGCGCATATCAGTGAGATACAGTATGTGATGTTCCTGAGCAAGCAGCCTGCGCATATCAGTGAGATACAGTATGTGATGCTCCCGAGCAAGCAGCCTGCGCATATCAGTGAGATACAGTATGTGATGCTCCCGAGCAAGCAGCCTGCACATATCAGTGAGATACAGTATGTGATGCTCCCGAGCAAGCAGCCTGCACATATCAGTGAGATACAGTATGTGATGCTCCCGAGCAAGCAGCCTGCACATATCAGTGAGATACAGTATGTGATGCTCCCGAGCAAGCAGCCTGCACATATCAGTGACATATAGTATGCGATGCTCCCGAGCAAGCAGCCTGCGCATATCAGTGAGATACAGTATGTGATGCTCCCAAGCAAGCAGCCTGCGCATATAAGTGAGATACAGTATGTGATGCTCCCTAGCAAGCAGCCTGCACATATCAGTGGGATACAGTATGTGATGCTTCCGAGCAAGTAGCCTGCACATATCAGTGAGATACAGTATGTGATGCTCACCAAGAAAGCAGCCTGCACATATCAGTGAGATACAGTATGTGATGCTCCCGAGCAAGCAGCCTGCACATATCATTGAGATACAGTATGTGATGCTCCCGAGCAAGCAGCGTGCACATATCAGTGAGATACAGTATGTGATGCTCCCGAGCAAGCAGCCTGCACATACCATTGAGATACAGTATGTGATGCTCCCGAGCAAGCAGCACGCACATATCAGTGAGATACAGTATGTGATGCTCCCGAGCAAGCAGCCTGCACATATCAGTGAGATACAGTATGTGATGCTCCCGAGCAAGCAGCCTGCACATATAAGTTAGATACAGTATGTGATATCCCGAGCAAGCAGCCTGCACATATCAGTGAGATACAGTATTTGATGCTCCGGAGCAAGCAGCCTGCACATATCAGTCAGATACAGTATGTGATCCTACCGAGCAAGCAGCCTGCGCATATCAGTCAGATACAGTATGTGATGCTCCCGAGCAAGCAGCCTGCGCATATCAGTGAGATATAGTATGTGATGCTCCCGAGCAAGCAGCCTGCGCAGATCAGTGAGATACAGTATGTGATACTCCCAAGCAAGCAGCCTGCACATATCAGTGAGATACAGTATGTGATGCTCCAGAGCAAGCAGCCAGCACATATCAGTGAGATACAGTATGTGATGCTCCCGAGCAAGCAGCCTGCGCATATCAGTGAGATATGTGATGCTCCCGATCAAGCAGCCTGCGCATATCAGTGAGATACAGTATGTGATGCTCCCGAGCAAGCAGCCAGCACATATCAGTGAGATACAGTATGTGATGCTCCCGAGCAAGCAGCCTGCGCATATCAGTGAGATATGTGATGCTCCCGATCAAGCAGCCTGCGCATATCAGTGAGATACAGTATGTGATGCTCCCGAGCAAGCAGCCTGCGCATATCAGTGAGATACAGTATGTGATGCTCACCAAGAAAGCAGCCTGCACATATCAGTGAGATACAGTATGTGATGCTCCCAAGCAAGCAGCCTGCGCATATCAGTGAGATATATCAGTGAGATATGTGATGCTCCCGATCAAGCAGCCTGCGCTTATCAGTGAGATACAGTATGTGATGCTCCCGAGCAAGCACCCTGCACTTAACTGTGAGATACAGTATGTGATGCTCCCGAGCAATCAGCCTGCACATATCAGTGAGATACAGTATGTGATGCTCCCGAGCAAGCAGCCTGCACATATCAGTGAGATACAGTATGTGATGCTCCCTGAGCAAGCAGCCTGCACATATCAGTGAGATATAGTATGTGATGCTCCCGAGCAAGCAGCCTGCACATATCAGTGAGATACAGTATGTGATGATCCCGAGCAAGCAGCCTGCACATATCAGTGAGATACAGTATGTGATGCTCCTGAGCAAGCAGCCAGCACATATCAGTGGGATACAGTATGTGATGCTCCTGAGTAACCATCCTGCGCATATCAGTGAGATACAGTATGTGATGCTCCTGAGCAAGCAGCCTGCGCATATCAGTGAGATACAGTATGTGATGCTCCCGAGCAAGCAGCCTGCACATATCAGTGAGATACAGTATGTGATGCTCCTGAGCAAGCAGCCTGCGCATATCAGTGATACAGTATGTGATGCACCCGAGCAAGCAGCCTGCACATATCAGTGAGATACAGTATGTGATGCACCCGAGCAAGCAGCCTGCACATATCAGTGAGATACAGTATGTGATGCTCCGGAGCAAGCAGCCTGCACATATCAGTCAGATACAGTATGTGATGCTACCGAGCAAGCAGCCTGCGCATATCAGTCAGATACAGTATGTGATGCTCCCGAGCAAGCAGCCTGCGCATATCAGTGAGATACAGTATGTGATGCTCCCGAGCAAGCAGCCTGCGCATATCAGTGAGATACAGTATGTGATGCTCCCGAGCAAGCAGCCTGCACATATCAGTGAGATACAGTATGTGATGATCCTGAGCAAGCAGCCAGCGCATATCAGTGATACAGTATGTGATGCTCCCGAGCAAGCAGCCTGCACATATCAGTGAGATACAGTATGTGATGCTCCCGAGCAAGCAGCCTGCACATATCAGTGAGATACAGTATGTGATGCTCCCGAGCAAGCAGCCTGCACATATCAGTGACATATAGTATGCGATGCTCCCGAGCAAGCAGCCTGCGCATATCAGTGAGATACAGTATGTGATGCTCCCAAGCAAGCAGCCTGCGCATATAAGTGAAATACAGTATGTGATGCTCCCTAGCAAGCAGCCTGCACATATCAGTGGGATACAGTATGTGATGCTTCCGAGCAAGTAGCCTGCACATATCAGTGAGATACAGTATGTGATGCTCACCAAGAAAGCAGCCTGCACATATCAGTGAGATACAGTATGTGATGCTCCCGAGCAAGCAGCCTGCACATATCATTGAGATACAGTATGTGATGCTCCCGAGCAAGCAGCGTGCACATATCAGTGAGATACAGTATGTGATGCTCCCGAGCAAGCAGCCTGCACATACCATTGAGATACAGTATGTGATGCTCCCGAGCAAGCAGCACGCACATATCAGTGAGATACAGTATGTGATGCTCCCGAGCAAGCAGCCTGCACATATCAGTGAGATACAGTATGTGATGCTCCCGAGCAAGCAGCCTGCACATATCAGTTAGATACAGTATGTGATATCCCGAGCAAGCAGCCTGCACATATCAGTGAGATACAGTATGTGATGCTCCGGAGCAAGCAGCCTGCACATATCAGTCAGATACAGTATGTGATGCTACCGAGCAAGCAGCCTGCGCATATCAGTCAGATACAGTATGTGATGCTCCCGAGCAAGCAGCCTGCGCATATCAGTGAGATATAGTATGTGATGCTCCCGAGCAAGCAGCCTGCGCATATCAGTGAGATACAGTATGTGATACTCCCAAGCAAGCAGCCTGCACATATCAGTGAGATACAGTATGTGATGCTCCAGAGCAAGCAGCCAGCACATATCAGTGAGATACAGTATGTGATGCTCCCGAGCAAGCAGCCTGCGCATATCAGTGAGATATGTGATGCTCCCGATCAAGCAGCCTGCGCATATCAGTGAGATACAGTATGTGATGCTCCCGAGCAAGCAGCCAGCACATATCAGTGAGATACAGTATGTGATGCTCCCGAGCAAGCAGCCTGCGCATATCAGTGAGATATGTGATGCTCCCGATCAAGCAGCCTGCGCATATCAGTGAGATACAGTATATGATGCTCCCGAGCAAGCAGCCTGCGCATATCAGTGAGATACAGTATGTGATGCTCACCAAGAAAGCAGCCTGCACATATCAGTGAGATACAGTACGTGATGCTCCCAAGCAAGCAGCCTGCGCATATCAGTGAGATATATCAGTGAGATATGTGATGCTCCCGATCAAGCAGCCTGCGCTTATCAGTGAGATACAGTATGTGATGCTCCCGAGCAAGCACCCTGCACTTAACTGTGAGATACAGTATGTGATGCTCCCGAGCAATCAGCCTGCACATATCAGTGAGATACAGTATGTGATGCTCCCGAGCAAGCAGCCTGCACATATCAGTGAGATACAGTATGTGATGCTCCCTGAGCAAGCAGCCTGCACATATCAGTGAGATATAGTATGTGATGCTCCCGAGCAAGCAGCCTGCACATATCAGTGAGATACAGTATGTGATGATCCCGAGCAAGCAGCCTGCACATATCAGTGAGATACAGTATGTGATGCTCCTGAGCAAGCAGCCAGCACATATCAGTGGGATACAGTATGTGATGCTCCTGAGTAACCATCCTGCGCATATCAGTGAGATACAGTATGTGATGCTCCTGAGCAAGCAGCCTGCGCATATCAGTGAGATACAGTATGTGATGCTCCCGAGCAAGCAGCCTGCACATATCAGTGAGATACAGTATGTGATGCTCCTGAGCAAGCAGCCTGCGCATATCAGTGATACAGTATGTGATGCACCCGAGCAAGCAGCCTGCACATATCAGTGAGATACAGTATGTGATGCACCCGAGCAAGCAGCCTGCACATATCAGTGAGATACAGTATGTGATGCTCCGGAGCAAGCAGCCTGCACATATCAGTCAGATACAGTATGTGATGCTACCGAGCAAGCAGCCTGCGCATATCAGTCAGATACAGTATGTGATGCTCCCGAGCAAGCAGCCTGCGCATATCAGTGAGATACAGTATGTGATGCTCCCGAGCAAGCAGCCTGCACATATCAGTGAGATACAGTATGTGATGCTCCTGAGCAAGCAGCCAGCGCATATCAGTGATACAGTATGTGATGCTCCCGAGCAAGCAGCCTGCACATATCAGTGAGATACAGTATGTGATGCACCCGAGCAAGCAGCCTGCGCATATCAGTGAGATACAGTATGTGATGCTCCCGAGCAAGCAGCCTGCGCATATCAGTGAGATACAGTATGTGATGCTCCTGAGCAAGCAGCCTGCGCATATCAGTGAGATACAGTATGTGATGCTCCCGAGCAAGCAGCCTTCGCATATCAGTGAGATATAGTATGTGATGCTCCCGAGCAAGCAGCCTGCGCATATCAGTGAGATACAGTATGTGATACTCCCAAGCAAGCAGCCTGCGCATATCAGTGAGATACAGTATGTGATGCTCCCGAGCAAGCAGCCTGCACATATCAGTGAGATACAGTATGTGATGCTCCAGAGCAAGCAGCCTGCGCATATCAGTGAGATACAGTATGTGATGCTCCCGAGCAAGCAGCCAGCACATCAGTGAGATACAGTATGTGATGCTCCTGAGCAAGCAGCCTGAGCATATCAGTGAAATATGTGATGCTCCCGATCAAGCAGCCTGCGCATATCAGTGAGATACAGTATGTGATACTCCTGAGCAAGCAGCCTGCGCATATCAGTGAGATACAGTATGTGATGCTCCTGAGCAAGCAGCCTCCACATATCAGTGAAATTCAGTATGTGATGCTCCCGAGCAAGCATCCTGAGCATATCAGTGAGATACAGAATGTGATGCTCCCTAGCAAGCAGCCTGCACTTATCAGTGAGTAACAGTATGTGATGCTCCCGAGCAAGCAGCCTGCACATAACTGTGAGATACAGTATGTGATGCTCCCGAGCAATCAGCCTGCACATATCAGTGAGATACAGTATGTGATGCTCCCGAGCAAGCAGCCTGCACATATCAGTGAGATATAGTATGTGATGCTCCCGAGCAAGCAGCCTGCACATATCAGTGAGATACAGTATGTGATGATCCCGAGCAAGCAGCCTGCACATATCAGTGAGATACAGTATGTGATGCTCCTGAGCAAGCAGCCAGCACATATCAGTGGGATACAGTATGTGATGCTCCTGAGCAACCATCCTGCGCATATCAGTGAGATACAGTATGTGATGCTCCTGAGCAAGTAGCCTGCGCATATCAGTGAGATACAGTATGTGATGCTCCCGAGCAAGCAGCCTGCACATATCAGTGAGATACAGTATGTGATGCTCCTGAGCAAGCAGCCTGCGCATATCAGTGATACAGTATGTGATGCTCCCGAGCAAGCAGCCAGCACATATCAGTGAGATACAGTATGTGATGCTCCCGAGCAAGCAGCTTGCGCATATCAGTGAGATACAGTATGTGATGCTCCCGAGCAAGCAGCCTGCGCATATCAGTGAGATACAGTATGTGATGCTCCTGAGCAAGCAGCCTGCGCATATCAGTGAGATACAGTATGTGATGCTCCCGAGCAAGCAGCCTGCGCATATCAGTGAGATACAGTATGTGATGCTCCAGAGCAAGCAGCCTGCGCATATCAGTGAGATACAGTATGTGATGCTCCCGAGCAAGCAGCCAGCACATATCAGTGAGATACAGTATGTGATGCTCCCGAGCAAGCAGCCTGCGCATATCAGTGAGATATGTGATGCTCCCGATCAAGCAGCCTGCGTATATCAGTGAGATACAGTATGTGATACTCCTGAGCAAGCAGCCTGCGCATATCAGTGAGATACAGTATGTGATGCTCCTGAGCAAGCAGCCTCCACATATCAGTGAAATACAGTATGTGATGCTCCCGAGCAAGCAGCCTGCGCATATCAGTGAGATACAGTATGTGATGCTCCCTAGCAAGCAGCCTGCACTTATCAGTGAGTAACAGTATGTGATGCTCCAGAGCAAGCAGCCTGCACATATCTGTGAGATACAGTATGTGATGCTCCCGAGCAATCAGCCTGCACATATCAGTGAGATACAGTATGTGATGCTCCCGAGCAAGCAGCCTGCACAAATCTGTGAGATACAGTATGTGATGCTCCCTGAGCAAGCAGCCTGCACATATCAGTGAGATATAGTATGTGATGCTCCCGAGCAAGCAGCCTGCACATATCAGTGAGATACAGTATGTGATGCTCCCGAGCAAGCAGCCTGCACATATCAGTGAGATACAGTATGTGATGCTCCTGAGCAACCATCCTGCGCATATCAGTGAGATACAGTATGTGATGCTCCTGAGCAAGCAGCCTGCGCATATCAGTGAGATACAGTATGTGATGCTCCCGAGCAAGCAGCCTGCGCATATCAGTGAAATACAGTATGTGATGCTCCCGAGCAAGCAGCCTGCACATATCAGTGAGATACAGTATGTGATGCTCCCGAGCAAGCAGCGTGCACATATCAGTGAGTCACAGTATGTGATGCTCCCGAGCAAGCAGCCTCCACATATCAGTGAGATACAGTATGTGATGCTCCCGAGCAAGCAGCCTGCACATATCATTGAGATATAGTATGTGATGCTCCCGAGCAAGCAGCCTGCACATATCAGTGAGATACAGTATGTGATGCTCCCGAGCAAGCAGTCTGCACATATCAGTGAGATACAGTATGTGATGCTCCTGAGCAAGCAGCCTGCGCATATCAGTGAGATACAGTATGTGATGCTCCTGAGCAAGCAGCCTGCGCATATCAGTGAGATACAGTATGTGATGCTCCCGAGCAAGCAGCCTGCGCATATCAGTGAGATACAGTATGTGATGCTCCCGAGCAAGCAGCCTGCACATATCAGTGAGATACAGTATGTGATGCTCCCGAGCAAGCAGCCTGCACATATCAGTGAGATACAGTATGTGATGCTCCCGAGCAAGCAGCCTGCACATATCAGTGAGATACAGTATGTGATGCTCTGGAGCAAGCAGCCTGCACATATCAGTCAGATACAGTATGTGATGCTCCCGAGCAAGCAGCCTGAGAATATCAGTGAGATATGTGATGCTCCCGATCAAGCAGCCTGCGCATATCAGTGAGATACAGTATGTGATACTCCTGAGCAAGCAGCCTGCGCATATCAGTGAGATACAGTATGTGATGCTCCTGAGCAAGCAGCCTCCACATATCAGTGAAATTCAGTATGTGATGCTCCCGAGCAAGCATCCTGAGCATATCAGTGAGATACAGTATGTGATGCTCCCTAGCAAGCAGGCTGCACATATCAGTGAGTAACAGTATGTGATGCTCCTGAGCAAGCAGCCAGCACATATCAGTGGGATACAGTATGTGATGCTCCTGAGCAACCATCCTGCGCATATCAGTGAGATACAGTATGTGATGCTCCTGAGCAAGCAGCCTGCGCATATCAGTGAGATACAGTATGTGATGCTCCCGAGCAAGCAGCCTGCACATATCAGTGAGATACAGTATGTGATGCTCCTGAGCAAGCAGCCTGCGCATATCAGTGATACAGTATGTGATACTCCTGAGCAAGCAGCCTGCGCATATCAGTGAAATTCAGTATGTGATGCTCCCGAGCAAGCATCCTGAGCATATCAGTGAGATACAGTGTGTGATGCTCCCTAGCAAGCAGGCTGCACATATCAGTGAGATACAGTATGTGATGCTCCTGAGCAAGCAGCCAGCACATATCAGTGGGATACAGTATGTGATGCTCCTGAGCAACCATCCTGCGCATATTAGTGAGATACAGTATGTGATGCTCCTGAGCAAGCAGCCTGCGCATATCAGTGAGATACAGTATGTGATGCTCCCGAGCAAGCAGCCTGCACATATCAGTGAGATACAGTATGTGATGCTCCCGAGCAAGCAGCCTGCGCATATCAGTGAGATACAGTATGTGATGCTCCCGAGCAAGCAGCCTGCGCATATCAGTGAGATATAGTATGTGATGCTCCTGAGCAAGCAGCCTGCGCATATCAGAGAGATACAGTATGTGATACTCCCGAGCAACCAGCCTGCGAATATCAGTGAGATACAGTATGTGATGCTCCCGAGCAAGCAGCCTGCGCATATCAGTGAGATACAGTATGTGATGCTCCAGAGCAAGCAGCCTGCGCATATCAGTGAGATACAGTATGTGATGCTCCCGAGCAAGCAGCCAGCACATATCAGTGAGATACAGTATGTGATGCTCCCGAGCAAGCAGCCTGCGCATATCAGTGAGATATGTGATGCTCCTGATGAAGCAGCATGCGTATATCAGTGAGATACAGTATGTGATACTCCTGAGCAAGCAGCCTGCGCATATCAGTGAGATACAGTATGTGATGCTCCAGAGCAAGCAGCCTCCACATATCAGTGAAATACAGTATGTGATGCTCCCGAGCAAGCAGCCTGCGCATATCAGTGAGATACAGTATGTGATGCTCCCTAGCAAGCAGCCTGCACTTATCAGTGAGTAACAGTATGTGATGCTCCAGAGCAAGCAGCCTGCACATATCTTTGAGATACAGTATGTGATGCTCCCGAGCAATCAGCCTGCACATATCAGTGAGATACAGTATGTGATGCTCCCGAGCAAGCAGCCTGCACAAATCAGTGAGATACAGTATGTGATGCTCCCTGAGCAAGCAGCCTGCACATATCAGTGAGATATAGTATGTGATGCTCTGGAGCAAGCAGCCTGCACATATCAGTGAGATACAGTATGTGATGCTCCCGAGCAAGCAGCCTGCACATATCAGTGAGATACAGTATGTGATGCTCCTGAGCAACCATCCTGCGCATATCAATGAGATACAGTATGTGATGCTCCTGAGCAAGCAGCCTGCGCATATCAGTGAGATACAGTATGTGATGCTCCCGAGCAAGCAGCCTGCGCATATCAGTGAAATACAGTATGTGATGCTCCCGAGCAAGCAGCCTGCACATATCAGTGAGATACAGTATGTGCTGCTCCCGAGCAAGCAGCGTGCACATATCAGTGAGTCACAGTATGTGATGCTGCCGAGCAAGCAGCCTCCACATATCAGTGAGATACAGTATGTGATGCTCCCGAGCAAGCAGCCTGCACATATCATTGAGATATAGTATGTGATGCTCCCGAGCAAGCAGCCTGCACATATCAGTGAGATACAGTATGTGATGCTCCCGAGCAAGCAGTCTGCACATATCAGTGAGATACAGTATGTGATGCTCCTGAGCAAGCAGCCTGCGCATATCAGTGAGATACAGTATGTGATGCTCCTGAGCAAGCAGCCTGCGCATATCAGTGAGATACAGTATGTGATGCTCCCGAGCAAGCAGCCTGCGCATATCAGTGAGATACAGTATGTGATGCTCCCGAGCAAGCAGCCTGCACATATCAGTGAGATACAGTATGTGATGCTCCCGAGCAAGCAGCCTGCACATATCAGTGAGATACAGTATATGATGCTCCCGAGCAAGCAGCCAGCACATATCAGTGAGATACAGTATGTGATGCTCCTGAGCAAGCAGCCTGCGCATATCTGTGATACAGTATGTGATGCTCCCAAGCAAGCAGCCAGCACATATCAGTGAGATACAGTATGTGATGCTCCTGAGCAAGCAGCCTGCGCATATCAGTGAGATATGTGATGCTCCTGATGAAGCAGCATGCGTATATCAGTGAGATACAGTATGTGATACTCCTGAGCAAGCAGCCTGCGCATATCAGTGAGATACAGTATGTGATGCTCCAGAGCAAGCAGCCTCCACATATCAGTGAAATACAGTATGTGATGCTCCCGAGCAAGCAGCCTGCGCATATCAGTGAGATACAGTATGTGATGCTCCCTAGCAAGCAGCCTGCACTTATCAGTGAGTAACAGTATGTGATGCTCCAGAGCAAGCAGCCTGCACATATCTTTGAGATACAGTATGTGATGCTCCCGAGCAATCAGCCTGCACATATCAGTGAGATACAGTATGTGATGCTCCCGAGCAAGCAGCCTGCACAAATCAGTGAGATACAGTATGTGATGCTCCCTGAGCAAGCAGCCTGCACATATCAGTGAGATATAGTATGTGATGCTCTGGAGCAAGCAGCCTGCACATATCAGTGAGATACAGTATGTGATGCTCCCGAGCAAGCAGCCTGCACATATCAGTGAGATACAGTATGTGATGCTCCTGAGCAACCATCCTGCGCATATCAATGAGATACAGTATGTGATGCTCCTGAGCAAGCAGCCTGCGCATATCAGTGAGATACAGTATGTGATGCTCCCGAGCAAGCAGCCTGCGCATATCAGTGAAATACAGTATGTGATGCTCCCGAGCAAGCAGCCTGCACATATCAGTGAGATACAGTATGTGCTGCTCCCGAGCAAGCAGCGTGCACATATCAGTGAGTCACAGTATGTGATGCTGCCGAGCAAGCAGCCTCCACATATCAGTGAGATACAGTATGTGATGCTCCCGAGCAAGCAGCCTGCACATATCATTGAGATATAGTATGTGATGCTCCCGAGCAAGCAGCCTGCACATATCAGTGAGATACAGTATGTGATGCTCCCGAGCAAGCAGTCTGCACATATCAGTGAGATACAGTATGTGATGCTCCTGAGCAAGCAGCCTGCGCATATCAGTGAGATACAGTATGTGATGCTCCTGAGCAAGCAGCCTGCGCATATCAGTGAGATACAGTATGTGATGCTCCCGAGCAAGCAGCCTGCGCATATCAGTGAGATACAGTATGTGATGCTCCCGAGCAAGCAGCCTGCACATATCAGTGAGATACAGTATGTGATGCTCCCGAGCAAGCAGCCTGCACATATCAGTGAGATACAGTATATGATGCTCCCGAGCAAGCAGCCAGCACATATCAGTGAGATACAGTATGTGATGCTCCTGAGCAAGCAGCCTGCGCATATCTGTGATACAGTATGTGATGCTCCCAAGCAAGCAGCCAGCACATATCAGTGAGATACAGTATGTGATGCTCCTGAGCAAGCAGCCTGCGCATATCAGTGAGATACAGTATGTGATGCTCCCGAGCAAGCAGCCTGCACATATCAGTGACATATAGTATGCGATGCTCCCGAGCAAGCAGCCTGCGCATATCAGTGAGATACAGTATGTGATGCTCCCAAGCAAGCAGCCTGCGCATATAAGTGAGATACAGTATGTGATGCTCCCTAGCAAGCAGCCTGCACATATCAGTGGGATACAGTATGTGATGCTTCCGAGCAAGTAGCCTGCACATATCAGTGAGATACAGTATGTGATGCTCACCAAGAAAGCAGCCTGCACATATCAGTGAGATACAGTATGTGATGCTCCCAAGCAAGCAGCCTGCACATATCATTGAGATACAGTATGTGATGCTCCCGAGCAAGCAGCGTGCACATATCAGTGAGATACAGTATGTGATGCTCCCGAGCAAGCAGCCTGCACATACCATTGAGATACAGTATGTGATGCTCCCGAGCAAGCAGCACGCACATATCAGTGAGATACAGTATGTGATGCTCCCGAGCAAGCAGCCTGCACATATCAGTGAGATACAGTATGTGATGCTCCCGAGCAAGCAGCCTGCACATATCAGTTAGATACAGTATGTGATATCCCGAGCAAGCAGCCTGCACATGTCAGTGAGAAACAGTATGTGATGCTCCCGAGCAAGCAGCCTGCACATATCAGTGAGATACAGTATGTGATGCTCCGGAGCAAGCAGCCTGCACATATCAGTCAGATACAGTATGTGATGCTACCGAGCAAGCAGCCTGCGCATATCAGTCAGATACAGTATGTGATGCTCCTGAGCAAGCAGCCTGTGCATATCAGTGAGATATAGTATGTGATGCTCCCGAGCAAGCAGCCTGCACATATCAGTGAGATACAGTATGTGATACTCCCAAGCAAGCAGCCTGCACATATCAGTGAGATACAGTATGTGATGCTCCAGAGCAAGCAGCCAGCACATATCAGTGAGATACAGTATGTGATGCTCCCGAGCAAGCAGCCTGCGCATATCAGTGAGATATGTGATGCTCCCGATCAAGCAGCCTGCGCATATCAGTGAGATACAGTATGTGATGCTCCCGAGCAAGCAGCCTGCACATATCAGTGAGATACAGTATGTGATGCTCCCGAGCAAGCAGCCAGCACATATCAGTGAGATACAGTATGTGATGCTCCCGAGCAAGCAGCCTGCACATATCAGTGAGATACAGTATGTGATGCTCCCTGAGCAAGCAGCCTGCACATATCAGTGAGATATAGTATGTGATGCTCCCGAGCAAGCAGCCTGCACATATCAGTGAGATACAGTATGTGATGATCCCGAGCAAGCAGCCTGCACATATCAGTGAGATACAGTATGTGATGCTCCTGAGCAAGCAGCCAGCACATATCAGTGGGATACAGTATGTGATGCTCCTGAGCAACCATCCTGCGCATATTAGTGAGATACAGTATGTGATGCTCCTGAGCAAGCAGCCTGCGCATATCAGTGAGATACAGTATGTGATGCTCCCGAGCAAGCAGCCTGCACATATCAGTGAGATACAGTATGTGATGCTCCTGAGCAAGCAGCCTGCGCATATCAGTGATACAGTATGTGATGCTCCCGAGCAAGCAGCCAGCACATATCAGTGAGATACAGTATGTGATGCTCCCGAGCAAGCAGCCTGCGCATATCAGTGAGATACAGTATGTGATGCTCCCGAGCAAGCAGCCTGCGCATATCAGTGAGATATAGTATGTGATGCTCCTGAGCAAGCAGCCTGCGCATATCAGAGAGATACAGTATGTGATACTCCCGAGCAACCAGCCTGCGAATATCAGTGAGATACAGTATGTGATGCTCCCGAGCAAGCAGCCTGCGCATATCAGTGAGATACAGTATGTGATGCTCCAGAGCAAGCAGCCTGCGCATATCAGTGAGATACAGTATGTGATGCTCCCGAGCAAGCAGCCAGCACATATCAGTGAGATACAGTATGTGATGCTCCCGAGCAAGCAGCCTGCGCATATCAGTGAGATATGTGATGCTCCTGATGAAGCAGCATGCGTATATCAGTGAGATACAGTATGTGATACTCCTGAGCAAGCAGCCTGCGCATATCAGTGAGATACAGTATGTGATGCTCCAGAGCAAGCAGCCTCCACATATCAGTGAAATACAGTATGTGATGCTCCCGAGCAAGCAGCCTGCGCATATCAGTGAGATACAGTATGTGATGCTCCCTAGCAAGCAGCCTGCACTTATCAGTGAGTAACAGTATGTGATGCTCCAGAGCAAGCAGCCTGCACATATCTTTGAGATACAGTATGTGATGCTCCCGAGCAATCAGCCTGCACATATCAGTGAGATACAGTATGTGATGCTCCCGAGCAAGCAGCCTGCACAAATCAGTGAGATACAGTATGTGATGCTCCCTGAGCAAGCAGCCTGCACATATCAGTGAGATATAGTATGTGATGCTCCCGAGCAAGCAGCCTGCACATATCAGTGAGATACAGTATGTGATGCTCCCGAGCAAGCAGCCTGCACATATCAGTGAGATACAGTATGTGATGCTCCTGAGCAACCATCCTGCGCATATCAGTGAGATACAGTATGTGATGCTCCTGAGCAAGCAGCCTGCGCATATCAGTGAGATACAGTATGTGATGCTCCCGAGCAAGCAGCCTGCGCATATCAGTGAAATACAGTATGTGATGCCCCCGAGCAAGCAGCCTGCACATATCAGTGAGATACAGTATGTGATGCTCCCGAGCAAGCAGCGTGCACATATCAGTGAGTCACAGTATGTGATGCTGCCGAGCAAGCAGCCTCCACATATCAGTGAGATACAGTATGTGATGCTCCCGAGCAAGCAGCCTGCACATATCATTGAGATATAGTATGTGATGCTCCCGAGCAAGCAGCCTGCACATATCAGTGAGATACAGTATGTGATGCTCCCGAGCAAGCAGTCTGCACATATCAGTGAGATACAGTATGTGATGCTCCTGAGCAAGCAGCCTGCACATATCAGTGAGATACAGTATGTGATGCTCCTGAGCAAGCAGCCTGCGCATATCAGTGAGATACAGTATGTGATGCTCCCGAGCAAGCAGCCTGCGCATATCAGTGAGATACAGTATGTGATGCTCCCGAGCAAGCAGCCTGCACATATCAGTGAGATACAGTATGTGATGCTCCCGAGCAAGCAGCTTGCACATATCAGTGAGATACAGTATGTGATGCTCCCGAGCAAGCAGCCAGCACATATCAGTGAGATACAGTATGTGATGCTCCTGAGCAAGCAGCCTGCGCATATCTGTGATACAGTATGTGATGCTCCCAAGCAAGCAGCCAGCACATATCAGTGAGATACAGTATGTGATGCTCCTGAGCAAGCAGCCTGCGCATATCAGTGAGATACAGTATGTGATGCTCCCGAGCAAGCAGCCTGCACATATCAGTGACATATAGTATGCGATGCTCCCGAGCAAGCAGCCTGCGCATATCAGTGAGATACAGTATGCGATGCTCCCAAGCAAGCAGCCTGCGCATATAAGTGAGATACAGTATGTGATGCTCCCTAGCAAGCAGCCTGCACATATCAGTGGGATACAGTATGTGATGCTTCCGAGCAAGTAGCCTGCACATATCAGTGAGATACAGTATGTGATGCTCACCAAGAAAGCAGCCTGCACATATCAGTGAGATACAGTATGTGATGCTCCCAAGCAAGCAGCCTGCACATATCATTGAGATACAGTATGTGATGCTCCCGAGCAAGCAGCGTGCACATATCAGTGAGATACAGTATGTGATGCTCCCGAGCAAGCAGCCTGCACATACCATTGAGATACAGTATGTGATGCTCCCGAGCAAGCAGCACGCACATATCAGTGAGATACAGTATGTGATGCTCCCGAGCAAGCAGCCTGCACATATCAGTGAGATACAGTATGTGATGCTCCCGAGCAAGCAGCCTGCACATATCAGTTAGATACAGTATGTGATATCCCGAGCAAGCAGCCTGCACATGTCAGTGAGAAACAGTATGTGATGCTCCCGAGCAAGCAGCCTGCACATATCAGTGAGATACAGTATGTGATGCTCCGGAGCAAGCAGCCTGCACATATCAGTGAGATACAGTATGTGATGCTCCAGAGCAAGCAGCCTCCACATATCAGTGAAATACAGTATGTGATGCTCCCGAGCAAGCAGCCTGCGCATATCAGTGAGATACAGTATGTGATGCTCCCTAGCAAGCAGCCTGCACTTATCAGTGAGTAACAGTATGTGATGCTCCAGAGCAAGCAGCCTGCACATATCTTTGAGATACAGTATGTGATGCTCCCGAGCAATCAGCCTGCACATATCAGTGAGATACAGTATGTGATGCTCCCGAGCAAGCAGCCTGCACAAATCAGTGAGATACAGTATGTGATGCTCCCTGAGCAAGCAGCCTGCACATATCAGTGAGATATAGTATGTGATGCTCCCGAGCAAGCAGCCTGCACATATCAGTGAGATACAGTATGTGATGCTCCCGAGCAAGCAGCCTGCACATATCAGTGAGATACAGTATGTGATGCTCCTGAGCAACCATCCTGCGCATATCAGTGAGATACAGTATGTGATGCTCCTGAGCAAGCAGCCTGCGCATATCAGTGAGATACAGTATGTGATGCTCCCGAGCAAGCAGCCTGCGCATATCAGTGAAATACAGTATGTGATGCTCCAGAGCAAGCAGCCTGCACATATCAGTGAGATACAGTATGTGATGCTCCCGAGCAAGCAGTGTGCACATATCAGTGAGTCACAGTATGTGATGCTGCCGAGCAAGCAGCCTCCACATATCAGTGAGATACAGTATGTGATGCTCCCGAGCAAGCAGCCTGCACATATCATTGAGATATAGTATGTGATGCTCCCGAGCAAGCAGCCTGCACATATCAGTGAGATACAGTATGTGATGCTCCCGAGCAAGCAGTCTGCACATATCAGTGAGATACAGTATGTGATGCTCCTGAGCAAGCAGCCTGCACATATCAGTGAGATACAGTATGTGATGCTCCTGAGCAAGCAGCCTGCGCATATCAGTGAGATACAGTATGTGATGCTCCCGAGCAAGCAGCCTGCGCATATCAGTGAGATACAGTATGTGATGCTCCCGAGCAAGCAGCCTGCACATATCAGTGAGATACAGTATGTGATGCTCCCGAGCAAGCAGCCTGCACATATCAGTGAGATACAGTATGTGATGCTCCCGAGCAAGCAGCCAGCACATATCAGTGAGATACAGTATGTGATGCTCCTGAGCAAGCAGCCTGCGCATATCTGTGATACAGTATGTGATGCTCCCAAGCAAGCAGCCAGCACATATCAGTGAGATACAGTATGTGATGCTCCTGAGCAAGCAGCCTGCGCATATCAGTGAGATACAGTATGTGATGCTCCCGAGCAAGCAGCCTGCACATATCAGTGACATATAGTATGCGATGCTCCCGAGCAAGCAGCCTGCGCATATCAGTGAGATACAGTATGTGATGCTCCCAAGCAAGCAGCCTGCGCATATAAGTGAGATACAGTATGTGATGCTCCCTAGCAAGCAGCCTGCACATATCAGTGGGATACAGTATGTGATGCTTCCGAGCAAGTAGCCTGCACATATCAGTGAGATACAGTATGTGATGCTCACCAAGAAAGCAGCCTGCACATATCAGTGAGATACAGTATGTGATGCTCCCAAGCAAGCAGCCTGCACATATCATTGAGATACAGTATGTGATGCTCCCGAGCAAGCAGCGTGCACATATCAGTGAGATACAGTATGTGATGCTCCCGAGCAAGCAGCCTGCACATACCATTGAGATACAGTATGTGATGCTCCCGAGCAAGCAGCACGCACATATCAGTGAGATACAGTATGTGATGCTCCCGAGCAAGCAGCCTGCACATATCAGTGAGATACAGTATGTGATGCTCCCGAGCAAGCAGCCTGCACATATCAGTTAGATACAGTATGTGATATCCCGAGCAAGCAGCCTGCACATGTCAGTGAGAAACAGTATGTGATGCTCCCGAGCAAGCAGCCTGCACATATCAGTGAGATACAGTATGTGATGCTCCGGAGCAAGCAGCCTGCACATATCAGTCAGATACAGTATGTGATGCTACCGAGCAAGCAGCCTGCGCATATCAGTCAGATACAGTATGTGATGCTCCCGAGCAAGCAGCCTGCGCATATCAGTGAGATATAGTATGTGATGCTCCCGAGCAAGCAGCCTGCGCATATCAGTGAGATACAGTATGTGATACTCCCAAGCAAGCAGCCTGCACATATCAGTGAGATACAGTATGTGATGCTCCAGAGCAAGCAGCCAGCACATATCAGTGAGATACAGTATGTGATGCTCCCGAGCAAGCAGCCTGCGCATATCAGTGAGATATGTGATGCTCCCGATCAAGCAGCCTGCGCATATCAGTGAGATACAGTATGTGATGCTCCCGAGCAAGCAGCCTGCACATATCAGTGAGATACAGTATGTGATGCTCCCGAGCAAGCAGCCAGCACATATCAGTGAGATACAGTATGTGATGCTCCCGAGCAAGCAGCCTGCGCATATCAGTGAGATATGTGATGCTCCCGATCAAGCAGCCTGCACATATCAGTGAGATACAGTATGTGATGCTCCCGAGCAAGCAGCCTGCGCATATCAGTGAGATACAGTATGTGATGCTCCCAAGCAAGCAGCCTACGCATATCAGTGAGATATATCAGTGAGATATGTGATGCTCCCGATCAAGCAGCCTGCGCTTATCAGTGAGATACAGTATGTGATGCTCCCGAGCAAGCACCCTGCACAAAACTGTGAGATACAGTATGTGATGCTCCCGAGCTATCAGCCTGCACATATCAGTGAGATACAGTATGTGATGCTCCCGAGCAAGCAGCCTGCACATATCAGTGAGATACAGTATGTGATGCTCCCTGAGCAAGCAGCCTGCACATATCAGTGAGATATAGTATGTGATGCTCCCGAGCAAGCAGCCTGCACATATCAGTGAGATACAGTATGTGATGATCCCGAGCAAGCAGCCTGCACATATCAGTGAGATACAGTATGTGATGCTCCTGAGCAAGCAGCCAGCACATATCAGTTGGATACAGTATGTGATGCTCCTGAGTAACCATCCTGCGCATATCAGTGAGATACAGTATGTGATGCTCCTGAGCAAGCAGCCTGCGCATATCAGTGAGATACAGTATGTGATGCTCCCGAGCAAGCAGCCTGCACATATCAGTGAGATACAGTATGTGATGCTCCTGAGCAAGCAGCCTGCGCATATCAGTGAGATACAGTATGTGATGCTCCCGAGCAAGCAGCCTGCACATATCAGTTAGATACAGTATGTGATATCCCGAGCAAGCAGCCTGCACATGTCAGTGAGATACAGTATGTGATGCTCCCGAGCAAGCAGCCTGCACATATCAGTGAGATACAGTATGTGATGCTCCGGAGCAAGCAGCCTGCACATATCAGTCAGATACAGTATGTGATGCTACCGAGCAAGCAGCCTGCGCATATCAGTCAGATACAGTATGTGATGCTCCCGAGCAAGCAGCCTGCGCATATCAGTGAGATATAGTATGTGATGCTCCCGAGCAAGCAGCCTGCGCATATCAGTAAGATACAGTATGTGATACTCCCAAGTAAGCAGCCTGCACATATCAGTGAGATACAGTATGTGATGCTCCAGAGCAAGCAGCCAGCACATATCAGTGAGATACAGTATGTGATGCTCCCGAGCAAGCAGCCTGCGCATATCAGTGAGATATGTGATGCTCCCGATCAAGCAGCCTACGCATATCAGTGAGATACAGTATGTGATGCTCCCGAGCAAGCAGCCTGCACATATCAGTGAGATACAGTATGTGATGCTCCCGAGCAAGCAGCCAGCACATATCAGTGAGATACAGTATGTGATGCTCCCGAGCAAGCAGCCTGCGCATATCAGTGAGATATGTGATGCTCCCGATCAAGCAGCCTGCGCATATCAGTGAGATACAGTATGTGATGCTCCTGAGCAAGCAGCCTGCGCATATCAGTGAGACACAGTATGTGATGCTCACCAAGAAAGCAGCCTGCACATATCAGTGAGATACAGTACGTGATGCTCCCAAGCAAGCAGCCTGCGCATATCAGTGAGATATATCAGTGAGATATGTGATGCTCCCGATCAAGCAGCCTGCGCTTATCAGTGAGATACAGTATGTGATGCTCCCGAGCAAGCACCCTGCACTTAACTGTGAGATACAGTATGTGATGCTCCCGAGCAATCAGCCTGCACATATCAGTGAGATACAGTATGTGATGCTCCCGAGCAAGCAGCCTGCACATATCAGTGAGATACAGTATGTGATGCTCCCTGAGCAAGCAGCCTGCACATATCAGTGAGATATAGTATGTGATGCTCCCGAGCAAGCAGCCTGCACATATCAGTGAGATACAGTATGTGATGATCCCGAGCAAGCAGCCTGCACATATCAGTGAGATACAGTATGTGATGCTCCTGAGCAAGCAGCCAGCACATATCAGTGGGATACAGTATGTGATGCTCCTGAGTAACCATCCTGCGCATATCAGTGAGATACAGTATGTGATGCTCCTGAGCAAGCAGCCTGCGCATATCAGTGAGATACAGTATGTGATGCTCCCGAGCAAGCAGCCTGCACATATCAGTGAGATACAGTATGTGATACTCCTGAGCAAGCAGCCTGCGCATATCAGTGATACAGTATGTGATGCTCCCGAGCAAGCAGCCTGCACATATCAGTGAGATACAGTATGTGATGCTCCCGAGCAAGCAGCCTGCACATATCAGTGAGATACAGTATGTGATGCTCCGGAGCAAGCAGCCTGCACATATCAGTCAGATACAGTATGTGATGCTACCGAGCAAGCAGCCTGCGCATATCAGTCAGATACAATATGTGATGCTCCCGAGCAAGCAGCCTGCGCATATCAGTGAGATACAGTATGTGATGCTCCCGAGCAAGCAGCCTGCACATATCAGTGAGATACAGTATGTGATGCTCCTGAGCAAGCAGCCAGCGCATATCAGTGATACAGTATGTGATGCTCCTGAGCAAGCAGCCTGCACATATCAGTGAGATATAGTATGTGATGCTCCCGAGCAAGCAGCCTGCGCATATCAGTGAGATACAGTATGTGATGCTCCCGAGCAAGCAGCCTGCGCATATCAGTGAGATACAGTATGTGATGCTCCTGAGCAAGCAGCCTGCGCATATCAGTGAGATACAGTATGTGATGTTCCCGAGCAAGCAGCCTTCGCATATCAGTGAGATATAGTATGTGATGCTCCCGAGCAAGCAGCCTGCGCATATCAGTGAGATACAGTATGTGATACTCCCAAGCAAGCAGCCTGCGCATATCAGTGAGATACAGTATGTGATGCTCCCGAGCAAGCAGCCTGCACATATCAGTGAGATACAGTATGTGATGCTCCAGAGCAAGCAGCCTGCGCATATCAGTGAGATACAGTATGTGATGCTCCCGAGCAAGCAGCCAGCACATCAGTGAGATACAGTATGTGATGCTCCCGAGCAAGCAGCCTGAGCATATCAGTGAAATATGTGATGCTCCCGATCAAGCAGCCTGCGCATATCAGTGAGATACAGTATGTGATACTCCTGAGCAAGCAGCCTGCGCATATCAGTGAGATACAGTATGTGATGCTCCTGAGCAAGCAGCCTCCACATATCAATGAAATTCAGTATGTGATGCTCCCGAGCAAGCATCCTGAGCATATCAGTGAGATACAGTATGTGATGCTCCCTAGCAAGCAGCCTGCACTTATCAGTGAGTAACAGTATGTGATGCTCCCGAGCAAGCAGCCTGCACATAACTGTGAGATACAGTATGTGATGCTCCCGAGCAATCAGCCTGCACATATCAGTGAGATACAGTATGTGATGCTCCCGAGCAAGCAGCCTGCACATATCAGTGAGATACAGTATGTGATGCTCCCTGAGCAAGCAGCCTGCACATATCAGTGAGATACAGTATGTGATGCTCCCGTGCAAGCAGCCTGCACATATCAGTGAGATACAGTATGTGATGATCCCGAGCAAGCAGCCTGCACATATCAGTGAGATACAGTATGTGATGCTCCTGAGCAAGCAGCCAGCACATATCAGTGGGATACAGTATGTGATGCTCCTGAGCAACCATCCTGCGCATATCAGTGAGATACAGTATGTGATGCTCCTGAGCAAGTAGCCTGCGCATATCAGTGAGATACAGTATGTGATGCTCCCGAGCAAGCAGCCTGCACATATCAGTGAGATACAGTATGTGATGCTCCTGAGCAAGCAGCCTGCGCATATCAGTGATACAGTATGTGATGCTCCCGAGCAAGCAGCCAGCACATATCAGTG
The DNA here is from genome assembly GCA_031769625.1 of Taudactylus pleione. NCBI lineage: Eukaryota > Metazoa > Chordata > Amphibia > Anura > Myobatrachidae > Taudactylus > Taudactylus pleione. The sequence continues at coordinate 1,412,524 of JAUIMM010001290.1, forward strand.
AGATACAGTATGTGATGCTCCCGAGCAAGCAGCTTGTGCATATCAGTGAGATACAGTATGTGATGCTCCCGAGCAAGCAGCCTGCGCATATCAGTGAGATACAGTATGTGATGCTCCTGAGCAAGCAGCCTGCGCATATCAGTGAGATACAGTATGTGATGCTCCCGAGCAAGCAGCCTGCGCATATCAGTGAGATACAGTATGTGATGCTCCAGAGCAAGCAGCCTGCGCATATCAGTGAGATACAGTATGTGATGCTCCCGAGCAAGCAGCCAGCACATATCAGTGAGATACAGTATGTGATGCTCCCGAGCAAGCAGCCTGCGCATATCAGTGAGATATGTGATGCTCCCGATCAAGCAGCCTGCGTATATCAGTGAGATACAGTATGTGATACTCCTGAGCAAGCAGCCTGCGCATATCAGTGAGATACAGTATGTGATGCTCCTGAGCAAGCAGCCTCCACATATCAGTGAAATACAGTATGTGATGCTCCCGAGCAAGCAGCCTGCGCATATCAGTGAGATACAGTATGTGATGCTCCCTAGCAAGCAGCCTGCACTTATCAGTGAGTAACAGTATGTGATGCTCCAGAGCAAGCAGCCTGCACATATCTGTGAGATACAGTATGTGATGCTCCCGAGCAATCAGCCTGCACATATCAGTGAGATACAGTATGTGATGCTCCCGAGCAAGCAGCCTGCACAAATCAGTGAGATACAGTATGTGATGCTCCTTGAGCAAGCAGCCTGCACATATCAGTGAGATATAGTATGTGATGCTCCCGAGCAAGCAGCCTGCACATATCAGTGAGATACAGTATGTGATGCTACCGAGCAAGCAGCCTGCACATATCAGTGAGATACAGTATGTGATGCTCCTGAGCAACCATCCTGCGCATATCAGTGAGATACAGTATGTGATGCTCCTGAGCAAGCAGCCTGCGCATATCAGTGAGATACAGTATGTGATGCTCCCGAGCAAGCAGCCTGCGCATATCAGTGAAATACAGTATGTGATGCTCCCGAGCAAGCAGCCTGCACATATCAGTGAGATACAGTATGTGATGCTCCCGACTAAGCAGCGTGCACATATCAGTGAGTCACAGTATGTGATGCTCCCGAGCAAGCAGCCTCCACATATCAGTGAGATACAGTATGTGATGCTCCCGAGCAAGCAGCCTGCACATATCATTGAGATATAGTATGTGATGCTCCCGAGCAAGCAGCCTGCACATATCAGTGAGATACAGTATGTGATGCTCCCGAGCAAGCAGTCTGCACATATCAGTGAGATACAGTATGTGATGCTCCTGAGCAAGCAGCCTGCGCATATCAGTGAGATACAGTATGTGATGCTCCTGAGCAAGCAGCCTGCGCATATCAGTGAGATACAGTATGTGATGCTCCCGAGCAAGCAGCCTGCGCATATCAGTGAGATACAGTATGTGATGCTCCCGAGCAAGCAGCCTGCACATATCAGTGAGATACAGTATGTGATGCTCCCGAGCAAGCAGCCTGCACATATCAGTGAGATAAAGTATGTGATGCTCCCGAGCAAGCAGCCTGCACATATCAGTGAGATACAGTATGTGATGCTCCCGAGCAAGCAGCCTGCACATATCAGTGACATATAGTATGCGATGCTCCCAAGCAAGCAGCCTGCGCATATCAGTGAGATACAGTATGTGATGCTCCCAAGCAAGCAGCCTGCGCATATAAGTGAGATACAGTATGTGATGCTCCCTAGCAAGCAGCCTGCACATATCAGTGAGATACAGTATGTGATGCTCCCAAGCAAGCAGCCTGCGCATATAAGTGAGATACAGTATGTGATGCTCCCTAGCAAGCAGCCTGCACATATCATTGAGATACAGTATGTGATGCTCCCGAGCAAGCAGCGTGCACATATCAGTGAGATACAGTATGTGATGCTCCCGAGCAAGCAGCCTGCACATATCATTGAGATACAGTATGTGATGCTCCCGAGCAAGCAGCACGCACATATCAGTGAGATACAGTATGTGATGCTCCCGAGCAAGCAGCCTGCACATATCAGTGAGATACAGTATGTGATGCTCCCGAGCAAGCAGCCTGCACATATCAGTTAGATACAGTATGTGATGCTCCCGAGCAAGCAGCCTGCACATGTCAGTGAGATACAGTATGTGATGCTCCCGAGCAAGCAGCCTGCACATATCAGTGAGATACAGTATGTGATGCTCTGGAGCAAGCAGCCTGCACATATCAGTCAGATACAGTATGTGATGCTCCCGAGCAAGCAGCCTGAGCATATCAGTGAGATATGTGATGCTCCCGATCAAGCAGCCTGCGCATATCAGTGAGATACAGTATGTGATACTCCTGAGCAAGCAGCCTGCGCATATCAGTGAGATACAGTATGTGATGCTCCTGAGCAAGCAGCCTCCACATATCAGTGAAATTCAGTATGTGATGCTCCCGAGCAAGCATCCTGAGCATATTAGTGAGATACAGTATGTGATGCTCCCTAGCAAGCAGGCTGCACTTATCAGTGAGTAACAGTATGTGATGCTCCCGAGCAAGCAGCCTGCACATAACTGTGAGATACAGTATGTGATGCTCCCGAGCAATCAGCCTGCACATATCAGTGAGATACAGTATGTGATGCTCCCGAGCAAGCAGCCTGCACATATCAGTGAGATACAGTATGTGATGCTCCCTGAGCAAGCAGCCTGCACATATCAGTGAGATATAGTATGTGATGCTCCCGAGCAAGCAGCCTGCACATATCAGTGAGATACAGTATGTGATGATCCCGAGCAAGCAGCCTGCACATATCAGTGAGATACAGTATGTGATGCTCCTGAGCAACCATCCTGCGCATATCAGTGAGATACAGTATGTGATGCTCCTGAGCAAGCAGCCTGCGCATATCAGTGAGATACAGTATGTGATGCTCCCGAGCAAGCAGCCTGCACATATCAGTGAGATACAGTATGTGATGCTCCTGAGCAAGCAGCCTGCGCATATCAGTGATACAGTATGTGATGCTCCCGAGCAAGCAGCCAGCACATATCAGTGAGATACAGTATGTGATGCTCCCGAGCAAGCAGCCTGCACATATCAGTGAGATACAGTATGTGATGCTCCCGAGCAAGCAGACTGCGCATATCAGTAAGATATAGTATGTGATGCTCCTGAGCAAGCAGCCTGCGCATATCAGAGAGATACAGTATGTGATACTCCCGAGCAACCAGCCTGCGCATATCAGTGAGATACAGTATGTGATGCTCCCGAGCAAGCAGCCTGCGCATATCAGTGAGATACAGTATGTGATGCTCCTGAGCAAGCAGCCTGCGCATATCAGTGAGATACAGTATGTGATGCTCCCGAGCAAGCAGCCTGCGCATATCAGTGAGATACAGTATGTGATGCTCCCGAGCAAGCAGCCTGCACATATCAGTGAGATACAGTATGTGATGCTCCCGAGCAAGCAGCCTGCACATATCAGTGAGATACAGTATGTGATGCTCCCGAGCAAGCAGCCTGCACATATCAGTGAGATACAGTATGTGATGCTCCCGAGCAAGCAGCCTGCACATATCAGTGACATATAGTATGCGATGCTCCCAAGCAAGCAGCCTGCGCATATCAGTGAGATACAGTATGTGATGCTCCCAAGCAAGCAGCCTGCGCATATAAGTGAGATACAGTATGTGATGCTCCCTAGCAAGCAGCCTGCACATATCAGTGGGATACAGTATGTGATGCTTCCGAGCAAGCAGCCTGCACATATCAGTGAGATACAGTATGTGATGCTCACCAAGAAAGCAGCCTGCACATATCAGTGAGATACAGTATGTGATGCTCCCGAGCAAGCAGCCTGCACATATCATTGAGATACAGTATGTGATGCTCCCGAGCAAGCAGCATGCACATATCAGTGAGATACAGTATGTGATGCTCCCGAGCAAGCAGCCTGCACATATCATTGAGATACAGTATGTGATGCTCCCGAGCAAGCAGCACGCACATATCAGTGAGATACAGTATGTGATGCTCCCGAGCAAGCAGCCTGCACATATCAGTGAGATACAGTATGTGATGCTCCCGAGCAAGCAGCCTGCACATATCAGTTAGATACAGTATGTGATGCTCCCGAGCAAGCAGCCTGCACATGTCAGTGAGATACAGTATGTGATGCTCCCGAGCAAGCAGCCTGCACATATCAGTGAGATACAGTATGTGATGCTCTGGAGCAAGCATCCTGCACATATCAGTCAGATACAGTATGTGATGCTCCCGAGCAAGCAGCCTGAGCATATCAGTGAGATATGTGATGCTCCCGATCAAGCAGCCTGCGCATATCAGTGAGATACAGTATGTGATACTCCTGAGCAAGCAGCCTGCGCATATCAGTGAGATACAGTATGTGATGCTCCTGAGCAAGCAGCCTCCACATATCAGTGAAATTCAGTATGTGATGCTCCCGAGCAAGCATCCTGAGCATATCAGTGAGATACAGTATGTGATGCTCCCTAGCAAGCAGGCTGCACTTATCAGTGAGTAACAGTATGTGATGCTCCCGAGCAAGCAGCCTGCACATAACTGTGAGATACAGTATGTGATGCTCCCGAGCAATCAGCCTGCACATATCAGTGAGATACAGTATGTGATGCTCCCGAGCAAGCAGCCTGCACATATCAGTGAGATACAGTATGTGATGCTCCCTGAGCAAGCAGCCTGCACATATCAGTGAGATATAGTATGTGATGCTCCCGAGCAAGCAGCCTGCACATATCAGTGAGATACAGTATGTGATGATCCCGAGCAAGCAGCCTGCACATATCAGTGAGATACAGTATGTGATGCTCCTGAGCAAGCAGCCAGCACATATCAGTGGGATACAGTATGTGATGCTCCTGAGCAACCATCCTGCGCATATCAGTGAGATACAGTATGTGATGCTCCTGAGCAAGCAGCCTGCGCATATCAGTGAGATACAGTATGTGATGCTCCCGAGCAAGCAGCCTGCACATATCAGTGAGATACAGTATGTGATGCTCCTGAGCAAGCAGCCTGCGCATATCAGTGATACAGTATGTGATGCTCCCGACCAAGCAGCCAGCACATATCAGTGAGATACAGTATGTGATGCTCCCGAGCAAGCACCCTGCGCATATCAGTGAGATACAGTATGTGATGCTCCCGAGCAAGCAGCCTGCGCATATCAGTGAGATATAGTATGTGATGCTCCTGAGCAAGCAGCCTGCGCATATCAGAGAGATACAGTATGTGATACTCCCGAGCAACCAGCCTGCGCATATCAGTGAGATACAGTATGTGATGCTCCCGAGCAAGCAGCCTGCGCATATCAGTGAGATACAGTATGTGATGCTCCAGAGCAAGCAGCCTGCACATATCAGTGAGATACAGTATGTGATGCTCCCGAGCAAGCAGCCAGCACATATCAGTGAGATACAGTATGTGATGCTCCCGAGCAAGCAGCCTGCGCATATCAGTGAGATATGTGATGCTCCTGATGAAGCAGCATGCGTATATCAGTGAGATACAGTATGTGATACTCCTGAGCAAGCAGCCTGCGCATATCAGTGAGATACAGTATGTGATGCTCCAGAGCAAGCAGCCTCCACATATCAGTGAAATACAGTATGTGATGTTCCCGAGCAAGCAGCCTGCGCATATCAGTGAGATACAGTATGTGATGCTCCCTAGCAAGCAGCCTGCACTTATCAGTGAGTAACAGTATCTGATGCTCCAGAGCAAGCAGCCTGCACATATCTTTGAGATACAGTATGTGATGCTCCCGAGCAATCAGCCTGCACATATCAGTGAGATACATTATGTGATGCTCCCGAGCAAGCAGCCTGCACAAATCAGTGAGATACAGTATGTGATGATCCCTGAGCAAACAGCCTGCACATATCAGTGAGATATAGTATGTGATGCTCCCGAGCTAGCAGCCTGCACATATCAGTGAGATACAGTATGTGATGCTCCCGAGCAAGCAGCCTCCACATATCAGTGAGATACAGTATGTGATGCTCCTGAGCAACCATCCTGCGCATATCAGTGAGATACAGTATGTGATGCTCCTGAGCAACCAGCCTGCGCATATCAGTGAGATACAGTATGTGATGCTCCCGAGCAAGCAGCCTGCGCATATCAGTGAGATACAGTATGTGATGCTCCAGAGCAAGCAGCCTGCACATATCAGTGAGATACAGTATGTGATGCTCCCGAGCAAGCAGCCAGCACATATCAGTGAGATACAGTATGTGATGCTCCCGAGCAAGCAGCCTGCGCATATCAGTGAGATATGTGATGCTCCTGATGAAGCAGCATGCGTATATCAGTGAGATACAGTATGTGATACTCCTGAGCAAGCAGCCTGCGCATATCAGTGAGATATGTGATGCTCCCGAGCAAGCAGCCTGCACATATCAGTGAGATACAGTATGTGATGCTCCCGAGCAAGCAGCCTGCACATATCAGTGAGATACAGTATGTGATGCTCCCGAGCAAGCAGCCTGCACATATCAGTGACATATAGTATGCGATGCTCCCAAGCAAGCAGCCTGCGCATATCAGTGAGATACAGTATGTGATGCTCCCAAGCAAGCAGCCTGCGCATATAAGTGAGATACAGTATGTGATGCTCCCTAGCAAGCAGCCTGCACATATCAGTGGGATACAGTATGTGATGCTTCCGAGCAAGCAGCCTGCACATATCAGTGAGATACAGTATGTGATGCTCACCAAGAAAGCAGCCTGCACATATCAGTGAGATACAGTATGTGATGCTCCCGAGCAAGCAGCCTGCACATATCATTGAGATACAGTATGTGATGCTCCCGAGCAAGCAGCATGCACATATCAGTGAGATACAGTATGTGATGCTCCCGAGCAAGCAGCCTGCACATATCATTGAGATACAGTATGTGATGCTCCCGAGCAAGCAGCACGCACATATCAGTGAGATACAGTATGTGATGCTCCCGAGCAAGCAGCCTGCACATATCAGTGAGATACAGTATGTGATGCTCCCGAGCAAGCAGCCTGCACATATCAGTTAGATACAGTATGTGATGCTCCCGAGCAAGCAGCCTGCACATGTCAGTGAGATACAGTATGTGATGCTCCCGAGCAAGCAGCCTGCACATATCAGTGAGATACAGTATGTGATGCTCTGGAGCAAGCAGCCTGCACATATCAGTCAGATACAGTATGTGATGCTCCCGAGCAAGCAGCCTGAGCATATCAGTGAGATATGTGATGCTCCCGATCAAGCAGCCTGCGCATATCAGTGAGATACAGTATGTGATACTCCTGAGCAAGCAGCCTGCGCATATCAGTGAGATACAGTATGTGATGCTCCTGAGCAAGCAGCCTCCACATATCAATGAAATTCAGTATGTGATGCTCCCGAGCAAGCATCCTGAGCATATCAGTGAGATACAGTATGTGATGCTCCCTAGCAAGCAGGCTGCACTTATCAGTGAGTAACAGTATGTGATGCTCCCGAGCAAGCAGCCTGCACATAACTGTGAGATACAGTATGTGATGCTCCCGAGCAATCAGCCTGCACATATCAGTGAGATACAGTATGTGATGCTCCCGAGCAAGCAGCCTGCACATATCAGTGAGATACAGTATGTGATGCTCCCTGAGCAAGCAGCCTGCACATATCAGTGAGATATAGTATGTGATGCTCCCGAGCAAGCAGCCTGCACATATCAGTGAGATACAGTATGTGATGATCCCGAGCAAGCAGCCTGCACATATCAGTGAGATACAGTATGTGATGCTCCTGAGCAAGCAGCCAGCACATATCAGTGGGATACAGTATGTGATGCTCCTGAGCAACCATCCTGCGCATATCAGTGAGATACAGTATGTGATGCTCCTGAGCAAGCAGCCTGCGCATATCAGTGAGATACAGTATGTGATGCTCCCGAGCAAGCAGCCTGCACATATCAGTGAGATACAGTATGTGATGCTCCTGAGCAAGCAGCCTGCGCATATCAGTGATACAGTATGTGATGCTCCCGAGCAAGCAGCCAGCACATATCAGTGAGATACAGTATGTGATGCTCCCGAGCAAGCACCCTGCGCATATCAGTGAGATACAGTATGTGATGCTCCCGAGCAAGCAGCCTGCGCATATCAGTGAGATATAGTATGTGATGCTCCTGAGCAAGCAGCCTGCGCATATCAGAGAGATACAGTATGTGATACTCCCGAGCAACCAGCCTGCGCATATCAGTGAGATACAGTATGTGATGCTCCCGAGCAAGCAGCCTGCGCATATCAGTGAGATACAGTATGTGATGCTCCAGAGCAAGCAGCCTGCACATATCAGTGAGATACAGTATGTGATGCTCCCGAGCAAGCAGCCAGCACATATCAGTGAGATACAGTATGTGATGCTCCCGAGCAAGCAGCCTGCGCATATCAGTGAGATATGTGATGCTCCTGATGAAGCAGCATGCGTATATCAGTGAGATACAGTATGTGATACTCCTGAGCAAGCAGCCTGCGCATATCAGTGAGATACAGTATGTGATGCTCCAGAGCAAGCAGCCTCCACATATCAGTGAAATACAGTATGTGATGTTCCCGAGCAAGCAGCCTGCGCATATCAGTGAGATACAGTATGTGATGCTCCCTAGCAAGCAGCCTGCACTTATCAGTGAGTAACAGTATCTGATGCTCCAGAGCAAGCAGCCTGCACATATCTTTGAGATACAGTATGTGATGCTCCCGAGCAATCAGCCTGCACATATCAGTGAGATACATTATGTGATGCTCCCGAGCAAGCAGCCTGCACAAATCAGTGAGATACAGTATGTGATGATCCCTGAGCAAACAGCCTGCACATATCAGTGAGATATAGTATGTGATGCTCCCGAGCTAGCAGCCTGCACATATCAGTGAGATACAGTATGTGATGCTCCCGAGCAAGCAGCCTCCACATATCAGTGAGATACAGTATGTGATGCTCCTGAGCAACCATCCTGCGCATATCAGTGAGATACAGTATGTGATGCTCCTGAGCAACCAGCCTGCGCATATCAGTGAGATACAGTATGTGATGCTCCCGAGCAAGCAGCCTGCGCATATCAGTGAGATACAGTATGTGATGCTCCAGAGCAAGCAGCCTGCACATATCAGTGAGATACAGTATGTGATGCTCCCGAGCAAGCAGCCAGCACATATCAGTGAGATACAGTATGTGATGCTCCCGAGCAAGCAGCCTGCGCATATCAGTGAGATATGTGATGCTCCTGATGAAGCAGCATGCGTATATCAGTGAGATACAGTATGTGATACTCCTGAGCAAGCAGCCTGCGCATATCAGTGAGATACAGTATGTGATGCTCCAGAGCAAGCAGCCTCCACATATCAGTGAAATACAGTATGTGATGTTCCCGAGCAAGCAGCCTGCGCATATCAGTGAGATACAGTATGTGATGCTCCCTAGCAAGCAGCCTGCACTTATCAGTGAGTAACAGTATCTGATGCTCCAGAGCAAGCAGCCTGCACATATCTTTGAGATACAGTATGTGATGCTCCCGAGCAATCAGCCTGCACATATCAGTGAGATACATTATGTGATGCTCCCGAGCAAGCAGCCTGCACAAATCAGTGAGATACAGTATGTGATGATCCCTGAGCAAACAGCCTGCACATATCAGTGAGATATAGTATGTGATGCTCCCGAGCTAGCAGCCTGCACATATCAGTGAGATACAGTATGTGATGCTCCCGAGCAAGCAGCCTCCACATATCAGTGAGATACAGTATGTGATGCTCCTGAGCAACCATCCTGCGCATATCAGTGAGATACAGTATGTGATGCTCCTGAGCAAGCAGCCTGCGCATATCAGTGAGATACAGTATGTGATGCTCCCGAGCAAGCAGCCTGCGCATATCAGTGAAATACAGTATGTGATGCTCCGGAGCAAGCAGCCTGCACATATCAGTGAGATACAGTATGTGATGCTCCCGAGCAAGCAGCGTGCACATGTCAGTGAGTCACAGTATGTGATGCTCCCGAGCAAGCAGCCTCCACATATCAGTGAGATACAGTATGTGATGCTCCCGAGCAAGCAGCCTGCACATATCATTGAGATATAGTATGTGATGCTCCCGAGCAAGCAGCCTGCACATATCAGTGAGATACAGTATGTGATGCTCCCGAGCAAGCAGTCTGCACATATCAGTGAGATACAGTATGTGATGCTCCTGAGCAAGCAGCCTGCGCATATCAGTGAGATACAGTATGTGATGCTCCTGAGCAAGCAGCCTGCGCATATCAGTGAGATACAGTATGTGATGCTCCCGAGCAAGCAGCCTGTGCATATCAGTGAGATACAGTATGTGATGCTCCCGAGCAAGCAGCCTGCACATATCAGTGAGATACAGTATGTGATGCTCCCGAGCAAGCAGCCTGCACATATCAGTGAGATACAGTATGTGATGCTCCCGAGCAAGCAGCCTGCACATATCAGTGAGATACAGTATGTGATGCTCCCGAGCAAGCAGCCTGCACATATCAGTGAGATACAGTATGTGATGCTCCTGAGCAAGCAGCCTGCGCATATCTGTGATACAGTATGTGATGCTCCCGAGCAAGCAGCCAGCACATATCAGTGAGATACAGTATGTGATGCTCCTGAGCAAGCAGCCTGCGCATATCAGTGAGATACAGTATGTGATGCTCCCGAGCAAGCAGCCTGCACATATCAGTGACATATAGTATGCGATGCTCCCGAGCAAGCAGCCTGCGCATATCAGTGAGATACAGTATGTGATGCTCCCAAGCAAGCAGCCTGCGCATATAAGTGAGATACAGTATGTGATGCTCCCTAGCAAGCAGCCTGCACATATCAGTGGGATACAGTATGTGATGCTTCCGAGCAAGTAGCCTGCACATATCAGTGAGATACAGTATGTGATGCTCACCAAGAAAGCAGCCTGCACATATCAGTGAGATACAGTATGTGATGCTCCCGAGCAAGCAGCCTGCACATATCATTGAGATACAGTATGTGATGCTCCCGAGCAAGCAGCGTGCACATATCAGTGAGATACAGTATGTGATGCTCCCGAGCAAGCAGCCTGCACATACCATTGAGATACAGTATGTGATGCTCCCGAGCAAGCAGCACGCACATATCAGTGAGATACAGTATGTGATGCTCCCGAGCAAGCAGCCTGCACATATCAGTGAGATACAGTATGTGATGCTCCCGAGCAAGCAGCCTGCACATATCAGTTAGATACAGTATGTGATATCCCGAGCAAGCAGCCTGCACATGTCAGTGAGAAACAGTATGTGATGCTCCCGAGCAAGCAGCCTGCACATATCAGTGAGATACAGTATGTGATGCTCCGGAGCAAGCAGCCTGCACATATCAGTCAGATACAGTATGTGATGCTACCGAGCAAGCAGCCTGCGCATATCAGTCAGATACAGTATGTGATGCTCCCGAGCAAGCAGCCTGCGCATATCAGTGAGATATAGTATGTGATGCTCCCGAGCAAGCAGCCTGCGCATATCAGTGAGATACAGTATGTGATACTCCCAAGCAAGCAGCCTGCACATATCAGTGAGATACAGTATGTGATGCTCCAGAGCAAGCAGCCAGCACATATCAGTGAGATACAGTATGTGATGCTCCCGAGCAAGCAGCCTGCGCATATCAGTGAGATATGTGATGCTCCCGATCAAGCAGCCTGCGCATATCAGTGAGATACAGTATGTGATGCTCCCGAGCAAGCAGCCTGCACATATCAGTGAGATACAGTATGTGATGCTCCCGAGCAAGCAGCCAGCACATATCAGTGAGATACAGTATGTGATGCTCCCGAGCAAGCAGCCTGCGCATATCAGTGAGATATGTGATGCTCCCGATCAAGCAGCCTGCGCATATCAGTGAGATACAGTATGTGATGCTCCCGAGCAAGCAGCCTGCGCATATCAGTGAGATACAGTATGTGATGCTCACCAAGAAAGCAGACTGCACATATCAGTGAGATACAGTACGTGATGCTCCCAAGCAAGCAGCCTGCGCATATCAGTGAGGTATATCAGTGAGATATGTGATGCTCCCGATCAAGCAGCCTGCGCTTATCAGTGAGATACAGTATGTGATGCTCCCGAGCAAGCACCCTGCACATAACTGTGAGATACAGTATGTGATGCTCCCGAGCTATCAGCCTGCACATATCAGTGAGATACAGTATGTGATGCTCCCGAGCAAGCAGCCTGCACATATCAGTGAGATACAGTATGTGATGCTCCCTGAGCAAGCAGCCTGCACATATCAGTGAGATATAGTATGTGATGCTCCCGAGCAAGCAGCCTGCACATATCAGTGATATACAGTATGTGATGATCCCGAGCAAGCAGCCTGCACATATCAGTGAGATACAGTATGTGATGCTCCTGAGCAAGCAGCCAGCACATATCAGTGGGATACAGTATGTGATGCTCCTGAGTAACCATCCTGCGCATATCAGTGAGATACAGTATGTGATGCTCCTGAGCAAGCAGCCTGCGCATATCAGTGAGATACAGTATGTGATGCTCCCGAGCAAGCAGCCTGCACATATCAGTGAGATACAGTATGTGATGCTCCTGAGCAAGCAGCCTGCGCATATCAGTGATACAGTATGTGATGCTCCCGAGCAAGCAGCCAGCACATATCAGTGAGATACAGTATGTGATGTTCCCGAGCAAGCAGCCTGCGCCTATCAGTGAGATACAGTATGTGATGCTCCCGAGCAATCAGCCTGCGCATATCAGTGAGATACAGTATGTGATGCTCCTGAGCAAGCAGCCTGCGCATATCAGTGAGATACAGTATGTGATGCTCCCGAGCAAGCAGCCTGCGCATATCAGTGAGATATAGTATGTGATGCTCCTGAGCAAGCAGCATGCGCATATCAGAGAGATACAGTATGTGATACTCCCGAGCAAGCAGCCTGCGCATATCAGTGAGATACAGTATGTGATGCTCCCGAGCAAGCAGCCTGCGCATATCAGTGAGATACAGTATGTGATGCTCCAGAGCAAGCAGCCTGCGCATATCAGTGAGTTACACTATGTGATGCTCCCGAGCAAGCAGCCAGCACATATCAGTGAGATACAGTATGTGATGCTCCCGAGCAAGCAGCCTGCGCATATCAGTGAGATATGTGATGCTCCCGATCAAGCAGCCTGCGTATATCAGTGAGATACATTATGTGATGCTCCCGAGCAAGCAGCCTGCACATATCAGTGAGATACAGTATGTGATGCTCCCTGAGCAAGCAGCCTGCACATATCAGTGAGATATAGTATGTGATGCTCCCGAGCAAGCAGCCTGCACATATCAGTGAGATACAGTATGTGATGATCCCGAGCAAGCAGCCTGCACATATCAGTGAGATACAGTATGTGATGCTCCTGAGCAAGCAGCCAGCACATATCAGTGGGATACAGTATGTGATGCTCCTGAGTAACCATCCTGCGCATATCAGTGAGATACAGTATGTGATGCTCCTGAGAAAGCAGCCTGCGCATATCAGTGAGATACAGTATGTGATGCTCCCGAGCAAGCAGCCTGCACATATCAGTGAGATACAGTATGTGATGCTCCTGAGCAAGCAGCCTGCGCATATCAGTGATACAGTATGTGATGCTCCCGAGCAAGCAGCCAGCACATATCAGTGAGATACAGTATGTGATGCTCCCGAGCAAGCAGCCTGCGCCTATCAGTGAGATACAGTATGTGATGCTCCCGAGCAAGCAGCCTGCGCATATCAGTGAGATACAGTATGTGATGCTCCTGAGCAAGCAGCCTGCGCATATCAGTGAGATACAGTATGTGATGCTCCCGAGCAAGCAGCCTGCGCATATCAGTGAGATATAGTATGTGATGCTCCTGAGCAAGCAGCATGCGCATATCAGAGAGATACAGTATGTGATACTCCCGAGCAAGCAGCCTGCGCATATCAGTGAGATACAGTATGTGATGCTCCCGAGCAAGCAGCCTGCGCATATCAGTGAGATACAGTATGTGATGCTCCAGAGCAAGCAGCCTGCGCATATCAGTGAGTTACAGTATGTGATGCTCCCGAGCAAGCAGCCAGCACATATCAGTGAGATACAGTATGTGATGCTCCCGAGCAAGCAGCCTGCGCATATCAGTGAGATATGTGATGCTCCCGATCAAGCAGCCTGCGTATATCAGTGAGATACAGTATGTGATACTCCTGAGCAAGCAGCCTGCGCATATCAGTGAGATACAGTATGTGATGCTCCTGAGCAAGCAGCCTCCACATATCAGTGAAATACAGTATGTGATGCTCCCGAGCAAGCAGCCTGTGCATATCAGTGAGATACAGTATGTGATGCTCCCTAGCAAGCAGCCTGCACTTATCAGTGAGTAACAGTATGTGATGCTCCAGAGCAAGCAGCCTGCACATATCTGTGAGATACAGTATGTGATGCTCCCGAGCAATCAGCCTGCACATATCAGTGAGATACAGTATGTGATGCTCCCTGAGCAAGCAGCCTGCACATATCAGTGAGATATAGTATGTGATGCTCCCGAGCAAGCAGCCTGCACATATCAGTGAGATACAGTATGTGATGCTCCCGAGCAAGCAGCCTGCACATATCAGTGAGATACAGTATGTGATGCTCCTGAGCAACCATCCTGCGCATATCAGTGAGATACAGTATGTGATGCTCCTGAGCAAGCAGCCTGCGCATATCAGTGAGATACAGTATGTGATGCTCCTGAGCAAGCAGCCTGCGCATATCAGTGAGATACAGTATGTGATGCTCCCGAGCAAGCAGCCTGCGCATATCAGTTAGATATAGTATGTGATGCTCCTGAGCAAGCAGCATGCGCATATCAGAGAGATACAGTATGTGATACTCCCGAGCAAGCAGCCTGCGCATATCAGTGAGATACAGTATGTGATGCTCCCGAGCAAGCAGCCTGCGCATATCAGTGAGATACAGTATGTGATGCTCCAGAGCAAGCAGCCTGCGCATATCAGTGAGTTACAGTATGTGATGCTCCCGAGCAAGCAGCCAGCACATATCAGTGAGATACAGTATGTGATGCTCCCGAGCAAGCAGCCTGCGCATATCAGTGAGATATGTGATGCTCCCGATCAAGCAGCCTGCGTATATCAGTGAGATACAGTATGTGATACTCCTGAGCAAGCAGCCTGCGCATATCAGTGAGATACAGTATGTGATGCTCCTGAGCAAGCAGCCTCCACATATCAGTGAAATACAGTATGTGATGCTCCCGAGCAAGCAGCCTGTGCATATCAGTGAGATACAGTATGTGATGCTCCCTAGCAAGCAGCCTGCGCTTATCAGTGAGATACAGTATGTGATGCTCCCGAGCAAGCACCCTGCACATAACTGTGAGATACAGTATGTGATGCTCCCGAGCTATCAGCCTGCACATATCAGTGAGATACAGTATGTGATGCTCCCGAGCAAGCAGCCTGCACATATCAGTGAGATACAGTATGTGATGCTCCCTGAGCAAGCAGCCTGCACATATCAGTGAGATATAGTATGTGATGCTCCCGAGCAAGCAGCCTGCACATATCAGTGATATACAGTATGTGATGATCCCGAGCAAGCAGCCTGCACATATCAGTGAGATACAGTATGTGATGCTCCTGAGCAAGCAGCCAGCACATATCAGTGGGATACAGTATGTGATGCTCCTGAGTAACCATCCTGCGCATATCAGTGAGATACAGTATGTGATGCTCCTGAGCAAGCAGCCTGCGCATATCAGTGAGATACAGTATGTGATGCTCCCGAGCAAGCAGCCTGCACATATCAGTGAGATACAGTATGTGATGCTCCTGAGCAAGCAGCCTGCGCATATCAGTGATACAGTATGTGATGCTCCCGAGCAAGCAGCCAGCACATATCAGTGAGATACAGTATGTGATGCTCCCGAGCAAGCAGCCTGCGCCTATCAGTGAGATACAGTATGTGATGCTCCCGAGCAAGCAGCCTGCGCATATCAGTGAGATACAGTATGTGATGCTCCTGAGCAAGCAGCCTGCGCATATCAGTGAGATACAGTATGTGATGCTCCCGAGCAAGCAGCCTGCGCATATCAGTGAGATATAGTATGTGATGCTCCTGAGCAAGCAGCATGCGCATATCAGAGAGATACAGTATGTGATACTCCCGAGCAAGCAGCCTGCGCATATCAGTGAGATACAGTATGTGATGCTCCCGAGCAAGCAGCCTGCGCATATCAGTGAGATACAGTATGTGATGCTCCAGAGCAAGCAGCCTGCGCATATCAGTGAGTTACACTATGTGATGCTCCCGAGCAAGCAGCCAGCACATATCAGTGAGATACAGTATGTGATGCTCCCGAGCAAGCAGCCTGCGCATATCAGTGAGATATGTGATGCTCCCGATCAAGCAGCCTGCGTATATCAGTGAGATACATTATGTGATGCTCCCGAGCAAGCAGCCTGCACATATCAGTTAGATACAGTATGTGATGCTCCCTGAGCAAGCAGCCTGCACATATCAGTGAGATATAGTATGTGATGCTCCCGAGCAAGCAGCCTGCACATATCAGTGAGATACAGTATGTGATGATCCCGAGCAAGCAGCCTGCACATATCAGTGAGATACAGTATGTGATGCTCCTGAGCAAGCAGCCAGCACATATCAGTGGGATACAGTATGTGATGCTCCTGAGTAACCATCCTGCGCATATCAGTGAGATACAGTATGTGATGCTCCTGAGCAAGCAGCCTGCGCATATCAGTGAGATACAGTATGTGATGCTCCCGAGCAAGCAGCCTGCACATATCAGTGAGATACAGTATGTGATGCTCCTGAGCAAGCAGCCTGCGCATATCAGTGATACAGTATGTGATGCTCCCGAGCAAGCAGCCAGCACATATCAGTGAGATACAGTATGTGATGCTCCCGAGCAAGCTGCCTGCGCCTATCAGTGAGATACAGTATGTGATGCTCCCGAGCAAGCAGCCTGCGCATATCAGTGAGATACAGTATGTGATGCTCCTGAGCAAGCAGCCTGCGCATATCAGTGAGAT
This sequence comes from Taudactylus pleione, assembly GCA_031769625.1. Lineage (NCBI taxonomy): Eukaryota > Metazoa > Chordata > Amphibia > Anura > Myobatrachidae > Taudactylus > Taudactylus pleione. The sequence continues at coordinate 1,429,644 of JAUIMM010001290.1, forward strand.
ACAGTATGTGATGCTCCCGAGCAAGCAACCTGCGCATATCAGTGAGATATAGTATGTGATGCTCCTGAGCAAGCAGCATGCGCATATCAGAGAGATACAGTATGTGATACTCCCGAGCAAGCAGCCTGCGCATATCAGTGAGATACAGTATGTGATGCTCCCGAGCAAGCAGCCTGCGCATATCAGTGAGATACAGTATGTGATGCTCCAGAGCAAGCAGCCTGCGCATATCAGTGAGTTACAGTATGTGATGCTCCCGAGCAAGCAGCCAGCACATATCAGTGAGATACAGTATGTGATGCTCCCGAGCAAGCAGCCTGCGCATATCAGTGAGATATGTGATGCTCCCGATCAAGCAGCCTGCGTATATCAGTGAGATACAGTATGTGATACTCCTGAGCAAGCAGCCTGCGCATATCAGTGAGATACAGTATGTGATGCTCCTGAGCAAGCAGCCTCCACATATCAGTGAAATACAGTATGTGATGCTCCCGAGCAAGCAGCCTGTGCATATCAGTGAGATACAGTATGTGATGCTCCCTAGCAAGCAGCCTGCACTTATCAGTGAGTAACAGTATGTGATGCTCCAGAGCAAGCAGCCTGCACATATCTGTGAGATACAGTATGTGATGCTCCCGAGCAATCAGCCTGCACATATCAGTGAGATACAGTATGTGATGCTCCCTGAGCAAGCAGCCTGCACATATCAGTGAGATATAGTATGTGATGCTCCCGAGCAAGCAGCCTGCACATATCAGTGAGATACAGTATGTGATGCTCCCGAGCAAGCAGCCTGCACATATCAGTGAGATACAGTATGTGATGCTCCTGAGCAACCATCCTGCGCATATCAGTGAGATACAGTATGTGATGCTCCTGAGCAAGCAGCCTGCGCATATCAGTGAGATACAGTATGTGATGCTCCTGAGCAAGCAGCCTGCGCATATCAGTGAGATACAGTATGTGATGCTCCCGAGCAAGCAGCCTGCGCATATCAGTGAGATATAGTATGTGATGCTCCTGAGCAAGCAGCATGCGCATATCAGAGAGATACAGTATGTGATACTCCCGAGCAAGCAGCCTGCGCATATCAGTGAGATACAGTATGTGATGCTCCCGAGCAAGCAGCCTGCGCATATCAGTGAGATACAGTATGTGATGCTCCAGAGCAAGCAGCCTGCGCATATCAGTGAGTTACAGTATGTGATGCTCCCGAGCAAGCAGCCAGCACATATCAGTGAGATACAGTATGTGATGCTCCCGAGCAAGCAGCCTGCGCATATCAGTGAGATATGTGATGCTCCCAATCAAGCAGCCTGCGTATATCAGTGAGATACAGTATGTGATACTCCTGAGCAAGCAGCCTGCGCATATCAGTGAGATACAGTATGTGATGCTCCTGAGCAAGCAGCCTCCACATATCAGTGAAATACAGTATGTGATGCTCCCAAGCAAGCAGCCTGTGCATATCAGTGAGATACAGTATGTGATGCTCCCTAGCAAGCAGCCTGCACTTATCAGTGAGTAACAGTATGTGATGCTCCAGAGCAAGCAGCCTGCACATATCTGTGAGATACAGTATGTGATGCTCCCGAGCAATCAGCCTGCACATATCAGTGAGATACAGTATGTGATGCTCCTGAGCAAGCAGCCTGCACAAATCAGTGAGATACAGTATGTGATGCTCCCTGAGCAAGCAGCCTGCACATATCAGTGAGATATAGTATGTGATGCTCCCGAGCAAGCAGCCTGCACATATCAGTGAGATACAGTATGTGATGCTCCCGAGCAAGCAGCCTGCACATATCAGTGAGATACAGTATGTGATGCTCCTGAGCAACCATCCTGCGCATATCAGTGAGATACAGTATGTGATGCTCCTGAGCAAGCAGCCTGCGCATATCAGTGAGATACAGTATGTGATGCTCCTGAGCAAGCAGCCTGCGCATATCAGTGAAATACAGTATGTGATGCTCCCGAGCAAGCAGCCTGCACATATCAGTGAGATACAGTATGTGATGCTCCCGAGCAAGCAGCGTGCACATATCAGTGAGTCACAGTATGTGATTCTCCCGAGCATGCAGCCTCCACATATCAGTGAGATACAGTATGTGATGCTCCCGAGCAAGCAGCCTGCACATATCATTGAGATATAGTATGTGATGCTCCCGAGCAAGCAGCCTGCACATATCAGTGAGATACAGTATGTGATGCTCCCGAGCAAGCAGTCTGCACATATCAGTGAGATACAGTATGTGATGCTCCTGAGCAAGCAGCCTGCGCATATCAGTGAGATACAGTATGTGATGCTCCTGAGCAAGCAGCCTGCGCATATCAGTGAGATACAGTATGTGATGCTCCTGAGCAAGCAGCCTGCGCATATCAGTGAGATACAGTATGTGATGCTCGTGAGCAAGCAGCCTGTGCATATCAGTGAGATACAGTATGTGATGCTCCCGAGCAAGCAGCCTGCACATATCAGTGAGATACAGTATGTGATGCTCCCGAGCAAGCAGCCTGCACATATCAGTGACATATAGTATGCGATGCTCCCGAGCAAGCAGCCTGCGCATATCAGTGAGATACAGTATGTGATGCTCCCAAGCAAGCAGCCTGCGCATATAAGTGAGATACAGTATGTGATGCTCCCAAGCAAGCAGCCTGCACATATCAGTGGGATACAGTATGTGATGCTTCCGAGCAAGCAGCCTGCACATATCAGTGAGATACAGTATGTGATGCTCACCAAGAAAGCAGCCAGCACATATCAGTGAGATACAGTATGTGATGCTCCCGAGCAAGCAGCCTGCACATATCATTGAGATACAGTATGTGATGCTCCCGAGCAAGCAGCGTGCACATATCAGTGAGATACAGTATGTGATGCTCCCGAGCAAGCAGCCTGCACATATCATTGAGATACAGTATGTGATGCTCCCGAGCAAGCAGCACGCACATATCAGTGAGATACAGTATGTGATGCTCCCGAGCAAGCAGCCTGCACATATCAGTGAGATACAGTATGTGATGCTCCCGATCAAGCAGCCTGCACATATCAGTTAGATACAGTATGTGATGCTCCCGAGTAAGCAGCCTGCACATGTCAGTGAGATACAGTATGTGATGCTCCCGAGCAAGCAGCATGCACATATCATTGAGATACAGTATGTGATGCTCCCGAGCAAGCAGCGTGCACATATCAGTGAGATACAGTATGTGATGCTCCCGAGCAAGCAGCCTGCACATATCATTGAGATACAGTATGTGATGCTCCCGAGCAAGCAGCACGCACATATCAGTGAGATACAGTATGTGATGCTCCCGAGCAAGCAGCCTGCACATATCAGTGAGATACAGTATGTGATGCTCCCGAGCAAGCAGCCTGCACATATCAGTTAGATACAGTATGTGATGCTCCCGAGCAAGCAGCCTGCACATGTCAGTGAGATACAGTATGTGATGCTCCCGAGCAAGCAGCCTGCACATATCAGTGAGATACAGTATGTGATGCTCCGGAGCAAGCAGCCTGCACATATCAGTCAGATACAGTATGTGATGCTACCGAGCAAGCAGCCTGCGCATATCAGTCAGATACAGTATGTAATGCTCCCGAGCAAGCAGCCTGCGCATATCAGTGAGATATAGTATGTGATGCTCCCGAGCAAGCAGCCTGCGCATATCAGTGAGATACAGTATGTGATACTCCCGAGCAAGCAGCCTGCGCATATCAGTGAGATACAGTATGTGATGCTCCCGAGCAAGCAGCCTGCACATATCAGTGAGATACAGTATGTGATGCTCCAGAGCAAGCAGCCAGCACATATCAGTGAGATACAGTATGTGATGCTCCCGAGCAAGCAGCCTGCGCATATCAGTGAGATATGTGATGCTCCAGAGCAAGCAGCCTGCGCATATCAGTGAGATACAGTATGTGATGCTCCCGAGCAAGCAGCCTGCACATATCAGTGAGATACAGTATGTGATGCTCCCGAGCAAGCAGCCAGCACATATCAGTGAGATACAGTATGTGATGCTCCTGAGCAAGCAGCCTGCGCATATCAGTGAGATATGTGATGCTCCCGATCAAGCAGCCTGCGCATATCAGTGAGATACAGTATGTGATGCTCCCGAGCAAGCAGCCTGCGCATATCAGTGAGATACAGTATGTGATGCTCACCAAGAAAGCAGCCTGCACATATCAGTGAGATACAGTATGTGATGCTCCCAAGCAAGCAGCCTGCGCATATCAGTGAGATATATCAGTGAGATATGTGATGCTCCCGATCAAGCAGCCTGCGCTTTTCAGTGAGATACAGTATGTGATGCTCCCGAGCAAGCAGCCTGCGCATATCAGTGAGATACAGTATGTGATGCTCCCGAGCAAGCAGCCTGCGCATATCAGTGAGATACAGTATGTGATGCTCCTGAGCAAGCAGCCAGCGCATATCAGTGAGATACAGTATGTGATGCTCCAGAGCAAGCAGCCTGCGCATATCAGTGAGATACAGTATGTGATGCTCCTGAGCAAGCATCCTGCGCATATCAGTAAGATACAGTATGTGATGCTCCTGAGCAAGCAGCCTGCGCATATCAGTGAGACACAGTATGTGATGCTCCCGAGCAAGCAGCTTGCGCATATCAGTGAGATACAGTATGTGATGCTCCCGAGCAAGCAGCCTGCGCATATCAGTGAGATACAGTATGTGATGCTCCCTAGCAAGCAGCCTGCACATATCAGTGAGATACAGTATGTGATGCTCCCGAGCTAGCAGCCTGCACATATCAGTGAGATACATTATGTGATGCTCCCGAGCAAGCAGCCTGCACATATCAGTGAGATACAGTATGTGATGCTCCCGAGCAAGCAGCCTGCGCATATCAATTAGATACAGTATGTGATGCTCCTTAGCAAGCAGCCAGCACATATCAGTAAGATACAGTATTTGATGCTCCTGAGCAAGCATCCTGCACATATCAGTAAGATACAGTATGTGATGCTCCCGAGCAAGCAGCTTGCGCATATCAGTGAGATACAGTATGTGATGCTCCCGAGCAAGCAGCCTGCGCATATCAGTGAGATACAGTATGTGATGCTCCCGAGCAAGCAGCGTGCACATATCAGTGAGATACAGTATGTGATGCTCCCGAGCAAGCAGCCTGCACATATCATTGAGATACAGTATGTGATGCTCCCGAGAAAGCAGCACGCACATATCAGTGAGATACAGTATGTGATGCTCCCGAGCAAGCAGCCTGCACATATCAGTGAGATACAGTATGTGATGCTCCCGAGCAAGCAGCCTGCACATATCAGTTAGATACAGTATGTGATGCTCCCGAGTAAGCAGCCTGCACATGTCAGTGAGATACAGTATGTGATGCTCCCGAGCAAGCAGCCTGCACATATCATTGAGATACAGTATGTGATGCTCCCGAGCAAGCAGCGTGCACATATCAGTGAGATACAGTATGTGATGCTCCCGAGCAAGCAGCCTGCACATATCATTGAGATACAGTATGTGATGCTCCCGAGCAAGCAGCACGCACATATCAGTGAGATACAGTATGTGATGCTCCCAAGCAAGCAGCCTGCACATATCAGTGAGATACAGTATGTGATGCTCCCGAGCAAGCAGCCTGCACATATCAGTTAGATACAGTATGTGATGCTCCCGAGCAAGCAGCCTGCACATGTCAGTGAGATACAGTATGTGATGCTCCCGAGCAAGCAGCCTGCACATATCAGTGAGATACAGTATGTGATGCTCCGGAGCAAGCAGCCTGCACATATCAGTCAGATACAGTATGTGATGCTACCGAGCAAGCAGCCTGCGCATATCAGTCAGATACAGTATGTGATGCTCCCGAGCAAGCAGCCTGCACATATCAGTGAGATATAGTATGTGATGCTCCCGAGCAAGCAGCCTGCGCATATCAGTGAGATACAGTATGTGATACTCCCGAGCAAGCAGCCTGCGCATATCAGTGAGATACAGTATGTGATGCTCCCGAGCAAGCAGCCTGCACATATCAGTGAGATACAGTATGTGATGCTCCAGAGCAAGCAGCCAGCACATATCAGTGAGATACAGTATGTGATGCTCCCGAGCAAGCAGCCTGCGCATATCAGTGAGATATGTGATGCTCCCGATCAAGCAGCCTGCGCATATCAGTGAGATACAGTATGTGATGCTCCCGAGCAAGCAGCCTGCACATATCAGTGAGATACAGTATGTGATGCTCCCGAGCAAGCAGCCAGCACATATCAGTGAGATACAGTATGTGATGCTCCCGAGCAAGCAGCCTGCGCATATCAGTGAGATATGTGATGCTCCCGATCAAGCAGCCTGCGCATATCAGTGAGATACAGTATGTGATGCTCCCGAGCAAGCAGCCTGCGCATATCAGTGAGATACAGTATGTGATGCTCACCAAGAAAGCAGCCTGCACATATCAGTGAGATACAGTATGTGATGCTCCCAAGCAAGCAGCCTGCGCATATCAGTGAGATATATCAGTGAGATATGTGATGCTCCCGATCAAGCAGCCTGCGCTTTTCAGTGAGATACAGTATGTGATGCTCCCGAGCAAGCAGCCAGCGCATATCAGTGAGATACAGTATGTGATGCTCCAGAGCAAGCAGCCTGCGCATATCAGTGAGATACAGTATGTGATGCTCCTGAGCAAGCAGCCAGCACATGTCAGTGAGATACAGTATGTGATGCTCCTGAGCAAGCAGCCTGCGCATATCAGTGAGATACAGTATGTGATGCTCCTGAGCAAGCAGCCTGCGCATATCAGTGAGATACAGTATGTGATGCTCCTGAGCAAGCAGCCAGCGCATATCAGTGAGATACAGTATGTGATGCTCCTGAGCAAGCATCCTGCGCATATCAGTAAGATACAGTATGTGATGCTCCTGAGCAAGCAGCCTGCGCATATCAGTGAGACACAGTATGTGATGCTCCCGAGCAAGCAGCTTGCGCATATCAGTGAGATACAGTATGTGATGCTCCCGAGCAAGCAGCCTGCGCATATCAGTGAGATACAGTATGTGATGCTCCCTAGCAAGCAGCCTGCACATATCAGTGAGATACAGTATGTGATGCTCCCGAGCTAGCAGCCTGCACATATCAGTGAGATACATTATGTGATGCTCCCGAGCAAGCAGCCTGCACATATCAGTGAGATACAGTATGTGATGCTCCCGAGCAAGCAGCCTGCGCATATCAATAAGATACAGTATGTGATGCTCCTTAGCAAGCAGCCAGCACATATCAGTAAGATACAGTATGTGATGCTCCTGAGCAAGCATCCTGCACATATCAGTAAGATACAGTATGTGATGCTCCCGAGCAAGCAGCTTGCGCATATCAGTGAGATACAGTATGTGATGCTCCCGAGCAAGCAGCCTGCGCATATCAGTGAGATACAGTATGTGATGCTCCCTAGCAAGCAGCCTGCACATATCAGTGAGATACAGTATGTGATGCTCCCGAGCTAGCAGCCTGCACATATCAGTGAGATACAGTATGTGATGCTCCCGAGCAAGCAGCCTGCACATATCAGTGAGATACAGTATGTGATGCTCCCGAGCAAGCAGCGTGCGCATATCAGTGAGATACAGTATGTGATGCTCCCGAGCAAGCAGCCTGCGCATATCAGTGAGATACAGTATGTGATGCTCCCGAGCAAGCAGCCTGCGCATATCAGTGAGATACAGTATGTGATGCTCCTGAGCAAGCAGCCTGCGCATATCAGTGAGATACAGTATGTGATGCTCCCGAGCAAGCAGCCTGCACATATCAGTGAGATACAGTATGTGATGCTCCCGAGCAAGCACCCTGCACATATCAGTGAGATACAGTATGTGATGCTCCCGAGCAAGCTCCCTGCACATATCAGTGAGATATAGTATGTGATGCTCCCGAGCAAGCAGCCTGCGCATATCAGTGAGATACAGTATATGATGCTCCTGAGCAAGCAGCCTGCGCATATCAGTGAGATACAGTATGTGATGCTCCCGAGCAAGCAGCCTGCGCATATCAGTGAGATACAGTATGTGATGATCCCGAGCAAGCAGCCTGCACATATCAGTGAGATACAGTATGTGATGCTCCCGAGCAAGCAGCCTGCACATATCAGTGAGATACAGTATGTGATGCTCCCGAGCAAGCAGCCTGCACATATCAGTGAGATACAGTATGTGATGCTCCCGAGCAAGCAGCCTGCACATATCAGTGAGATACAGTATGTGATGCTCCCGAGCAAGCAGCCTGCACATATCAGTGAGATACAGTATGTGATGCTCCTGAGCAAGCAGCCTGCGCATATCAGTGAGATACAGTATGTGATGCTCCCGAGCAAGCAGCCTGCGCATATCAGTGAGATACAGTATGTGATGCTCCCGTGCAAGCAGCCTGCACATATCAGTGAGATACAGTATGTGATGCTCCCGAGCAAGCAGCATGCACATATCAGTGAGATACAGTATGTGATGCTCCCAAGCAAGCAGCCTGCACATATCAGTGAGATACAGTATGTGATGCTCCCGAGAAAGCAGCCTGCACATATCAGTGAGATACAGTATGTGATGCTCCCGAGCAAGCAGCCTGCGCATATCAATAAGATACAGTATGTGATGCTCCTTAGCAAGCAGCCAGCACATATCAGTAAGATACAGTATGTGATGCTCCTGAGCAAGCATCCTGCACATATCAGTAAGATACAGTATGTGATGCTCCCGAGCAAGCAGCTTGCGCATATCAGTGAGATACAGTATGTGATGCTCCCGAGCAAGCAGCCTGCGCATATCAGTGAGATACAGTATGTGATGCTCCCTAGCAAGCAGCCTGCACATATCAGTGAGATACAGTATGTGATGCTCCCGAGCTAGCAGCCTGCACATATCAGTGAGATACAGTATGTGATGCTCCCGAGCAAGCAGCCTGCACATATCAGTGAGATACAGTATGTGATGCTCCCGAGCAAGCAGCGTGCGCATATCAGTGAGATACAGTATGTGATGCTCCCGAGCAAGCAGCCTGCGCATATCAGTGAGATACAGTATGTGATGCTCCCGAGCAAGCAGCCTGCGCATATCAGTGAGATACAGTATGTGATGCTCCCGAGCAAGCAGCCTGCGCATATCAGTGAGATACAGTATGTGATGCTCCCGAGCAAGCAGCCTGCACATATCAGTGAGATACAGTATGTGATGCTCCCGAGCAAGCAGCCTGCACATATCAGTGAGATACAGTATGTGATGCTCCCGAGCAAGCAGCCTGCACATATCAGTGAGATACAGTATGTGATGCTCCCGAGCAAGCAGCCTGCGCATATCAGTGAGATACAGTATGTGATGCTCCAGAGCAAGCAGCCTGCGCATATCAGTGAGATACAGTATGTGATGCTCCCGAGCAAGCAGCCAGCACATATCAGTGAGATACAGTATGTGATGCTCCCGAGCAAGCAGCCTGCGCATATCAGTGAGATATGTGATGCTCCCGATCAAGCAGCCTGCGTATATCAGTGAGATACAGTATGTGATACTCCTGAGCAAGCAGCCTGCGCATATCAGTGAGATACAGTATGTGATGCTCCTGAGCAAGCAGCCTCCACATATCAGTGAAATACAGTATGTGATGCTCCCGAGCAAGCAGCCTGCGCATATCAGTGAGATACAGTATGTGATGCTCCCTAGCAAGCAGCCTGCACTTATCAGTGAGTAACAGTATGTGATGCTCCAGAGCAAGCAGCCTGCACATATCTGTGAGATACAGTATGTGATGCTCCCGAGCAATCAGCCTGCACATATCAGTGAGATACAGTATGTGATGCTCCCGAGCAAGCAGCCTGCACAAATCAGTGAGATACAGTATGTGATGCTCCTTGAGCAAGCAGCCTGCACATATCAGTGAGATATAGTATGTGATGCTCCCGAGCAAGCAGCCTGCACATATCAGTGAGATACAGTATGTGATGCTACCGAGCAAGCAGCCTGCACATATCAGTGAGATACAGTATGTGATGCTCCTGAGCAACCATCCTGCGCATATCAGTGAGATACAGTATGTGATGCTCCTGAGCAAGCAGCCTGCGCATATCAGTGAGATACAGTATGTGATGCTCCCGAGCAAGCAGCCTGCGCATATCAGTGAAATACAGTATGTGATGCTCCCGAGCAAGCAGCCTGCACATATCAGTGAGATACAGTATGTGATGCTCCCGACTAAGCAGCGTGCACATATCAGTGAGTCACAGTATGTGATGCTCCCGAGCAAGCAGCCTCCACATATCAGTGAGATACAGTATGTGATGCTCCCGAGCAAGCAGCCTGCACATATCATTGAGATATAGTATGTGATGCTCCCGAGCAAGCAGCCTGCACATATCAGTGAGATACAGTATGTGATGCTCCCGAGCAAGCAGTCTGCACATATCAGTGAGATACAGTATGTGATGCTCCTGAGCAAGCAGCCTGCGCATATCAGTGAGATACAGTATGTGATGCTCCTGAGCAAGCAGCCTGCGCATATCAGTGAGATACAGTATGTGATGCTCCCGAGCAAGCAGCCTGCGCATATCAGTGAGATACAGTATGTGATGCTCCCGAGCAAGCAGCCTGCACATATCAGTGAGATACAGTATGTGATGCTCCCGAGCAAGCAGCCTGCACATATCAGTGAGATAAAGTATGTGATGCTCCCGAGCAAGCAGCCTGCACATATCAGTGAGATACAGTATGTGATGCTCCCGAGCAAGCAGCCTGCACATATCAGTGACATATAGTATGCGATGCTCCCAAGCAAGCAGCCTGCGCATATCAGTGAGATACAGTATGTGATGCTCCCAAGCAAGCAGCCTGCGCATATAAGTGAGATACAGTATGTGATGCTCCCTAGCAAGCAGCCTGCACATATCAGTGGGATACAGTATGTGATGCTTCCGAGCAAGCAGCCTGCACATATCAGTGAGATACAGTATGTGATGCTCACCAAGAAAGCAGCCTGCACATATCAGTGAGATACAGTATGTGATGCTCCCGAGCAAGCAGCCTGCACATATCATTGAGATACAGTATGTGATGCTCCCGAGCAAGCAGCGTGCACATATCAGTGAGATACAGTATGTGATGCTCCCGAGCAAGCAGCCTGCACATATCATTGAGATACAGTATGTGATGCTCCCGAGCAAGCAGCACGCACATATCAGTGAGATACAGTATGTGATGCTCCCGAGCAAGCAGCCTGCACATATCAGTGAGATACAGTATGTGATGCTCCCGAGCAAGCAGCCTGCACATATCAGTTAGATACAGTATGTGATGCTCCCGAGCAAGCAGCCTGCACATGTCAGTGAGATACAGTATGTGATGCTCCCGAGCAAGCAGCCTGCACATATCAGTGAGATACAGTATGTGATGCTCTGGAGCAAGCAGCCTGCACATATCAGTCAGATACAGTATGTGATGCTCCCGAGCAAGCAGCCTGAGCATATCAGTGAGATATGTGATGCTCCCGATCAAGCAGCCTGCGCATATCAGTGAGATACAGTATGTGATACTCCTGAGCAAGCAGCCTGCGCATATCAGTGAGATACAGTATGTGATGCTCCTGAGCAAGCAGCCTCCACATATCAGTGAAATTCAGTATGTGATGGTCCCGAGCAAGCATCCTGAGCATATTAGTGAGATACAGTATGTGATGCTCCCTAGCAAGCAGGCTGCACTTATCAGTGAGTAACAGTATGTGATGCTCCCGAGCAAGCAGCCTGCACATAACTGTGAGATACAGTATGTGATGCTCCCGAGCAATCAGCCTGCACATATCAGTGAGATACAGTATGTGATGCTCCCGAGCAAGCAGCCTGCACATATCAGTGAGATACAGTATGTGATGCTCCCTGAGCAAGCAGCCTGCACATATCAGTGAGATATAGTATGTGATGCTCCCGAGCAAGCAGCCTGCACATATCAGTGAGATACAGTATGTGATGATCCCGAGCAAGCAGCCTGCACATATCAGTGAGATACAGTATGTGATGCTCCTGAGCAAGCAGCCAGCACATATCAGTGGGATACAGTATGTGAAGCTCCTGAGCAACCATCCTGCGCATATCAGTGAGATACAGTATGTGATGCTCCTGAGCAAGCAGCCTGCGCATATCAGTGAGATACAGTATGTGATGCTCCCGAGCAAGCAGCCTGCACATATCAGTGAGATACAGTATGTGATGCTCCTGAGCAAGCAGCCTGCGCATATCAGTGATACAGTATGTGATGCTCCCGAGCAAGCAGCCAGCACATATCAGTGAGATACAGTATGTGATGCTCCCGAGCAAGCAGCCTGCACATATCAGTGAGATACAGTATGTGATGCTCCCGAGCAAGCAGACTGCGCATATCAGTAAGATATAGTATGTGATGCTCCTGAGCAAGCAGCCTGCGCATATCAGAGAGATACAGTATGTGATACTCCCGAGCAACCAGCCTGCGCATATCAGTGAGATACAGTATGTGATGCTCCCGAGCAAGCAGCCTGCGCATATCAGTGAGATACAGTATGTGATGCTCCTGAGCAAGCAGCCTGCGCATATCAGTGAGATACAGTATGTGATGCTCCCGAGCAAGCAGCCTGCGCATATCAGTGAGATACAGTATGTGATGCTCCCGAGCAAGCAGCCTGCACATATCAGTGAGATACAGTATGTGATGCTCCCGAGCAAGCAGCCTGCACATATCAGTGAGATACAGTATGTGATGCTCCCGAGCAAGCAGCCTGCACATATCAGTGAGATACAGTATGTGATGCTCCCGAGCAAGCAGCCTGCACATATCAGTGACATATAGTATGCGATGCTCCCAAGCAAGCAGCCTGCGCATATCAGTGAGATACAGTATGTGATGCTCCCAAGCAAGCAGCCTGCGCATATAAGTGAGATACAGTATGTGATGCTCCCTAGCAAGCAGCCTGCACATATCAGTGGGATACAGTATGTGATGCTTCCGAGCAAGCAGCCTGCACATATCAGTGAGATACAGTATGTGATGCTCACCAAGAAAGCAGCCTGCACATATCAGTGAGATACAGTATGTGATGCTCCCGAGCAAGCAGCCTGCACATATCATTGAGATACAGTATGTGATGCTCCCGAGCAAGCAGCATGCACATATCAGTGAGATACAGTATGTGATGCTCCCGAGCAAGCAGCCTGCACATATCATTGAGATACAGTATGTGATGCTCCCGAGCAAGCAGCACGCACATATCAGTGAGATACAGTATGTGATGCTCCCGAGCAAGCAGCCTGCACATATCAGTGAGATACAGTATGTGATGCTCCCGAGCAAGCAGCCTGCACATATCAGTTAGATACAGTATGTGATGCTCCCGAGCAAGCAGCCTGCACATGTCAGTGAGATACAGTATGTGATGCTCCCGAGCAAGCAACCTGCACATATCAGTGAGATACAGTATGTGATGCTCTGGAGCAAGCAGCCTGCACATATCAGTCAGATACAGTATGTGATGCTCCCGAGCAAGCAGCCTGAGCATATCAGTGAGATATGTGATGCTCCCGATCAAGCAGCCTGCGCATATCAGTGAGATACAGTATGTGATACTCCTGAGCAAGCAGCCTGCGCATATCAGTGAGATACAGTATGTGATGCTCCTGAGCAAGCAGCCTCCACATATCAGTGAAATTCAGTATGTGATGCTCCCGAGCAAGCATCCTGAGCATATCAGTGAGATACAGTATGTGATGCTCCCTAGCAAGCAGGCTGCACTTATCAGTGAGTAACAGTATGTGATGCTCCCGAGCAAGCAGCCTGCACATAACTGTGAGATACAGTATGTGATGCTCCCGAGCAATCAGCCTGCACATATCAGTGAGATACAGTATGTGATGCTCCCGAGCAAGCAGCCTGCACATATCAGTGAGATACAGTATGTGATGCTCCCTGAGCAAGCAGCCTGCACATATCAGTGAGATATAGTATGTGATGCTCCCGAGCAAGCAGCCTGCACATATCAGTGAGATACAGTATGTGATGATCCCGAGCAAGCAGCCTGCACATATCAGTGAGATACAGTATGTGATGCTCCTGAGCAAGCAGCCAGCACATATCAGTGGGATACAGTATGTGATGCTCCTGAGCAACCATCCTGCGCATATCAGTGAGATACAGTATGTGATGCTCCTGAGCAAGCAGCCTGCGCATATCAGTGAGATACAGTATGTGATGCTCCCGAGCAAGCAGCCTGCACATATCAGTGAGATACAGTATGTGATGCTCCTGAGCAAGCAGCCTGCGCATATCAGTGATACAGTATGTGATGCTCCCGAGCAAGCAGCCAGCACATATCAGTGAGATACAGTATGTGATGCTCCCGAGCAAGCACCCTGCGCATATCAGTGAGATACAGTATGTGATGCTCCCGAGCAAGCAGCCTGCGCATATCAGTGAGATATAGTATGTGATGCTCCTGAGCAAGCAGCCTGCGCATATCAGAGAGATACAGTATGTGATACTCCCGAGCAACCAGCCTGCGCATATCAGTGAGATACAGTATGTGATGCTCCCGAGCAAGCAGCCTGCGCATATCAGTGAGATACAGTATGTGATGCTCCAGAGCAAGCAGCCTGCACATATCAGTGAGATACAGTATGTGATGCTCCCGAGCAAGCAGCCAGCACATATCAGTGAGATACAGTATGTGATGCTCCCGAGCAAGCAGCCTGCGCATATCAGTGAGATATGTGATGCTCCTGATGAAGCAGCATGCGTATATCAGTGAGATACAGTATGTGATACTCCTGAGCAAGCAGCCTGCGCATATCAGTGAGATACAGTATGTGATGCTCCAGAGCAAGCAGCCTCCACATATCAGTGAAATACAGTATGTGATGTTCCCGAGCAAGCAGCCTGCGCATATCAGTGAGATACAGTATGTGATGCTCCCTAGCAAGCAGCCTGCACTTATCAGTGAGTAACAGTATCTGATGCTCCAGAGCAAGCAGCCTGCACATATCTTTGAGATACAGTATGTGATGCTCCCGAGCAATCAGCCTGCACATATCAGTGAGATACATTATGTGATGCTCCCGAGCAAGCAGCCTGCACAAATCAGTGAGATACAGTATGTGATGATCCCTGAGCAAACAGCCTGCACATATCAGTGAGATATAGTATGTGATGCTCCCGAGCTAGCAGCCTGCACATATCAGTGAGATACAGTATGTGATGCTCCCGAGCAAGCAGCCTCCACATATCAGTGAGATACAGTATGTGATGCTCCTGAGCAACCATCCTGCGCATATCAGTGAGATACAGTATGTGATGCTCCTGAGCAACCAGCCTGCGCATATCAGTGAGATACAGTATGTGATGCTCCCGAGCAAGCAGCCTGCGCATATCAGTGAGATACAGTATGTGATGCTCCAGAGCAAGCAGCCTGCACATATCAGTGAGATACAGTATGTGATGCTCCCGAGCAAGCAGCCAGCACATATCAGTGAGATACAGTATGTGATGCTCCCGAGCAAGCAGCCTGCGCATATCAGTGAGATATGTGATGCTCCTGATGAAGCAGCATGCGTATATCAGTGAGATACAGTATGTGATACTCCTGAGCAAGCAGCCCGCGCATATCAGTGAGATATGTGATGCTCCCGAGCAAGCAGCCTGCACATATCAGTGAGATACAGTATGTGATGCTCCCGAGCAAGCAGCCTGCACATATCAGTGAGATACAGTATGTGATGCTCCCGAGCAAGCAGCCTGCACATATCAGTGACATATAGTATGCGATGCTCCCAAGCAAGCAGCCTGCGCATATCAGTGAGATACAGTATGTGATGCTCCCAAGCAAGCAGCCTGCGCATATAAGTGAGATACAGTATGTGATGCTCCCTAGCAAGCAGCCTGCACATATCAGTGGGATACAGTATGTGATGCTTCCGAGCAAGCAGCCTGCACATATCAGTGAGATACAGTATGTGATGCTCACCAAGAAAGCAGCCTGCACATATCAGTGAGATACAGTATGTGATGCTCCCGAGCAAGCAGCCTGCACATATCATTGAGATACAGTATGTGATGCTCCCGAGCAAGCAGCATGCACATATCAGTGAGATACAGTATGTGATGCTCCCGAGCAAGCAGCCTGCACATATCATTGAGATACAGTATGTGATGCTCCCGAGCAAGCAGCACGCACATATCAGTGAGATACAGTATGTGATGCTCCCGAGCAAGCAGCCTGCACATATCAGTGAGATACAGTATGTGATGCTCCCGAGCAAGCAGCCTGCACATATCAGTTAGATACAGTATGTGATGCTCCCGAGCAAGCAGCCTGCACATGTCAGTGAGATACAGTATGTGATGCTCCCGAGCAAGCAGCCTGCACATATCAGTGAGATACAGTATGTGATGCTCTGGAGCAAGCAGCCTGCACATATCAGTCAGATACAGTATGTGATGCTCCCGAGCAAGCAGCCTGAGCATATCAGTGAGATATGTGATGCTCCCGATCAAGCAGCCTGCGCATATCAGTGAGATACAGTATGTGATACTCCTGAGCAAGCAGCCTGCGCATATCAGTGAGATACAGTATGTGATGCTCCTGAGCAAGCAGCCTCCACATATCAGTGAAATTCAGTATGTGATGCTCCCGTGCAAGCATCCTGAGCATATCAGTGAGATACAGTATGTGATGCTCCCTAGCAAGCAGGCTGCACTTATCAGTGAGTAACAGTATGTGATGCTCCCGAGCAAGCAGCCTGCACATAACTGTGAGATACAGTATGTGATGCTCCCGAGCAATCAGCCTGCACATATCAGTGAGATACAGTATGTGATGCTCCCGAGCAAGCAGCCTGCACATATCAGTGAGATACAGTATGTGATGCTCCCTGAGCAAGCAGCCTGCACATATCAGTGAGATATAGTATGTGATGCTCCCGAGCAAGCAGCCTGCACATATCAGTGAGATACAGTATGTGATGATCCCGAGCAAGCAGCCTGCACATATCAGTGAGATACAGTATGTGATGCTCCTGAGCAAGCAGCCAGCACATATCAGTGGGATACAGTATGTGATGCTCCTGAGCAACCATCCTGCGCATATCAGTGAGATACAGTATGTGATGCTCCTGAGCAAGCAGCCTGCGCATATCAGTGAGATACAGTATGTGATGCTCCCGAGCAAGCAGCCTGCACATATCAGTGAGATACAGTATGTGATGCTCCTGAGCAAGCAGCCTGCGCATATCAGTGATACAGTATGTGATGCTCCCGAGCAAGCAGCCAGCACATATCAGTGAGATACAGTATGTGATGCTCCCGAGCAAGCACCCTGCGCATATCAGTGAGATACAGTATGTGATGCTCCCGAGCAAGCAGCCTGCGCATATCAGTGAGATATAGTATGTGATGCTCCTGAGCAAGCAGCCTGCGCATATCAGAGAGATACAGTATGTGATACTCCCGAGCAACCAGCCTGCGCATATCAGTGAGATACAGTATGTGATGCTCCCGAGCAAGCAGCCTGCGCATATCAGTGAGATACAGTATGTGATGCTCCAGAGCAAGCAGCCTGCACATATCAGTGAGATACAGTATGTGATGCTCCCGAGCAAGCAGCCAGCACATATCAGTGAGATACAGTATGTGATGCTCCCGAGCAAGCAGCCTGCGCATATCAGTGAGATATGTGATGCTCCTGATGAAGCAGCATGCGTATATCAGTGAGATACAGTATGTGATACTCCTGAGCAAGCAGCCTGCGCATATCAGTGAGATACAGTATGTGATGCTCCAGAGCAAGCAGCCTCCACATATCAGTGAAATACAGTATGTGATGTTCCCGAGCAAGCAGCCTGCGCATATCAGTGAGATACAGTATGTGATGCTCCCTAGCAAGCAGCCTGCACTTATCAGTGAGTAACAGTATCTGATGCTCCAGAGCAAGCAGCCTGCACATATCTTTGAGATACAGTATGTGATGCTCCCGAGCAATCAGCCTGCACATATCAGTGAGATACATTATGTGATGCTCCCGAGCAAGCAGCCTGCACAAATCAGTGAGATACAGTATGTGATGATCCCTGAGCAAACAGCCTGCACATATCAGTGAGATATAGTATGTGATGCTCCCGAGCTAGCAGCCTGCACATATCAGTGAGATACAGTATGTGATGCTCCCGAGCAAGCAGCCTCCACATATCAGTGAGATACAGTATGTGATGCTCCTGAGCAACCATCCTGCGCATATCAGTGAGATACAGTATGTGATGCTCCTGAGCAACCAGCCTGCGCATATCAGTGAGATACAGTATGTGATGCTCCCGAGCAAGCAGCCTGCGCATATCAGTGAGATACAGTATGTGATGCTCCAGAGCAAGCAGCCTGCACATATCAGTGAGATACAGTATGTGATGCTCCCGAGCAAGCAGCCAGCACATATCAGTGAGATACAGTATG
Organism: Taudactylus pleione; assembly: GCA_031769625.1. Classification (NCBI taxonomy): domain Eukaryota; kingdom Metazoa; phylum Chordata; class Amphibia; order Anura; family Myobatrachidae; genus Taudactylus; species Taudactylus pleione. The sequence continues at coordinate 1,448,134 of JAUIMM010001290.1, forward strand.
TGATGCTCCCGAGCAAGCAGCCTGCGCATATCAGTGAGATATGTGATGCTCCTGATGAAGCAGCATGCGTATATCAGTGAGATACAGTATGTGATACTCCTGAGCAAGCAGCCTGCGCATATCAGTGAGATACAGTATGTGATGCTCCAGAGCAAGCAGCCTCCACATATCAGTGAAATACAGTATGTGATGTTCCCGAGCAAGCAGCCTGCGCATATCAGTGAGATACAGTATGTGATGCTCCCTAGCAAGCAGCCTGCACTTATCAGTGAGTAACAGTATCTGATGCTCCAGAGCAAGCAGCCTGCACATATCTTTGAGATACAGTATGTGATGCTCCCGAGCAATCAGCCTGCACATATCAGTGAGATACATTATGTGATGCTCCCGAGCAAGCAGCCTGCACAAATCAGTGAGATACAGTATGTGATGATCCCTGAGCAAACAGCCTGCACATATCAGTGAGATATAGTATGTGATGCTCCCGAGCTAGCAGCCTGCACATATCAGTGAGATACAGTATGTGATGCTCCCGAGCAAGCAGCCTCCACATATCAGTGAGATACAGTATGTGATGCTCCTGAGCAACCATCCTGCGCATATCAGTGAGATACAGTATGTGATGCTCCTGAGCAAGCAGCCTGCGCATATCAGTGAGATACAGTATGTGATGCTCCCGAGCAAGCAGCCTGCGCATATCAGTGAAATACAGTATGTGATGCTCCGGAGCAAGCAGCCTGCACATATCAGTGAGATACAGTATGTGATGCTCCCGAGCAAGCAGCGTGCACATGTCAGTGAGTCACAGTATGTGATGCTCCCGAGCAAGCAGCCTCCACATATCAGTGAGATACAGTATGTGATGCTCCCGAGCAAGCAGCCTGCACATATCATTGAGATATAGTATGTGATGCTCCCGAGCAAGCAGCCTGCACATATCAGTGAGATACAGTATGTGATGCTCCCGAGCAAGCAGTCTGCACATATCAGTGAGATACAGTATGTGATGCTCCTGAGCAAGCAGCCTGCGCATATCAGTGAGATACAGTATGTGATGCTCCTGAGCAAGCAGCCTGCGCATATCAGTGAGATACAGTATGTGATGCTCCCGAGCAAGCAGCCTGTGCATATCAGTGAGATACAGTATGTGATGCTCCCGAGCAAGCAGCCTGCACATATCAGTGAGATACAGTATGTGATGCTCCCGAGCAAGCAGCCTGCACATATCAGTGAGATACAGTATGTGATGCTCCCGAGCAAGCAGCCTGCACATATCAGTGAGATACAGTATGTGATGCTCCCGAGCAAGCAGCCTGCACATATCAGTGAGATACAGTATGTGATGCTCCTGAGCAAGCAGCCTGCGCATATCTGTGATACAGTATGTGATGCTCCCGAGCAAGCAGCCAGCACATATCAGTGAGATACAGTATGTGATGCTCCTGAGCAAGCAGCCTGCGCATATCAGTGAGATACAGTATGTGATGCTCCCGAGCAAGCAGCCTGCACATATCAGTGACATATAGTATGCGATGCTCCCGAGCAAGCAGCCTGCGCATATCAGTGAGATACAGTATGTGATGCTCCCAAGCAAGCAGCCTGCGCATATAAGTGAGATACAGTATGTGATGCTCCCTAGCAAGCAGCCTGCACATATCAGTGGGATACAGTATGTGATGCTTCCGAGCAAGTAGCCTGCACATATCAGTGAGATACAGTATGTGATGCTCACCAAGAAAGCAGCCTGCACATATCAGTGAGATACAGTATGTGATGCTCCCGAGCAAGCAGCCTGCACATATCATTGAGATACAGTATGTGATGCTCCCGAGCAAGCAGCGTGCACATATCAGTGAGATACAGTATGTGATGCTCCCGAGCAAGCAGCCTGCACATACCATTGAGATACAGTATGTGATGCTCCCGAGCAAGCAGCACGCACATATCAGTGAGATACAGTATGTGATGCTCCCGAGCAAGCAGCCTGCACATATCAGTGAGATACAGTATGTGATGCTCCCGAGCAAGCAGCCTGCACATATCAGTTAGATACAGTATGTGATATCCCGAGCAAGCAGCCTGCACATGTCAGTGAGAAACAGTATGTGATGCTCCCGAGCAAGCAGCCTGCACATATCAGTGAGATACAGTATGTGATGCTCCGGAGCAAGCAGCCTGCACATATCAGTCAGATACAGTATGTGATGCTACCGAGCAAGCAGCCTGCGCATATCAGTCAGATACAGTATGTGATGCTCCCGAGCAAGCAGCCTGCGCATATCAGTGAGATATAGTATGTGATGCTCCCGAGCAAGCAGCCTGCGCATATCAGTGAGATACAGTATGTGATACTCCCAAGCAAGCAGCCTGCACATATCAGTGAGATACAGTATGTGATGCTCCAGAGCAAGCAGCCAGCACATATCAGTGAGATACAGTATGTGATGCTCCCGAGCAAGCAGCCTGCGCATATCAGTGAGATATGTGATGCTCCCGATCAAGCAGCCTGCGCATATCAGTGAGATACAGTATGTGATGCTCCCGAGCAAGCAGCCTGCACATATCAGTGAGATACAGTATGTGATGCTCCCGAGCAAGCAGCCAGCACATATCAGTGAGATACAGTATGTGATGCTCCCGAGCAAGCAGCCTGCGCATATCAGTGAGATATGTGATGCTCCCGATCAAGCAGCCTGCGCATATCAGTGAGATACAGTATGTGATGCTCCCGAGCAAGCAGCCTGCGCATATCAGTGAGATACAGTATGTGATGCTCACCAAGAAAGCAGACTGCACATATCAGTGAGATACAGTACGTGATGCTCCCAAGCAAGCAGCCTGCGCATATCAGTGAGGTATATCAGTGAGATATGTGATGCTCCCGATCAAGCAGCCTGCGCTTATCAGTGAGATACAGTATGTGATGCTCCCGAGCAAGCACCCTGCACATAACTGTGAGATACAGTATGTGATGCTCCCGAGCTATCAGCCTGCACATATCAGTGAGATACAGTATGTGATGCTCCCGAGCAAGCAGCCTGCACATATCAGTGAGATACAGTATGTGATGCTCCCTGAGCAAGCAGCCTGCACATATCAGTGAGATATAGTATGTGATGCTCCCGAGCAAGCAGCCTGCACATATCAGTGATATACAGTATGTGATGATCCCGAGCAAGCAGCCTGCACATATCAGTGAGATACAGTATGTGATGCTCCTGAGCAAGCAGCCAGCACATATCAGTGGGATACAGTATGTGATGCTCCTGAGTAACCATCCTGCGCATATCAGTGAGATACAGTATGTGATGCTCCTGAGCAAGCAGCCTGCGCATATCAGTGAGATACAGTATGTGATGCTCCCGAGCAAGCAGCCTGCACATATCAGTGAGATACAGTATGTGATGCTCCTGAGCAAGCAGCCTGCGCATATCAGTGATACAGTATGTGATGCTCCCGAGCAAGCAGCCAGCACATATCAGTGAGATACAGTATGTGATGCTCCCGAGCAAGCAGCCTGCGCCTATCAGTGAGATACAGTATGTGATGCTCCCGAGCAATCAGCCTGCGCATATCAGTGAGATACAGTATGTGATGCTCCTGAGCAAGCAGCCTGCGCATATCAGTGAGATACAGTATGTGATGCTCCCGAGCAAGCAGCCTGCGCATATCAGTGAGATATAGTATGTGATGCTCCTGAGCAAGCAGCATGCGCATATCAGAGAGATACAGTATGTGATACTCCCGAGCAAGCAGCCTGCGCATATCAGTGAGATACAGTATGTGATGCTCCCGAGCAAGCAGCCTGCGCATATCAGTGAGATACAGTATGTGATGCTCCAGAGCAAGCAGCCTGCGCATATCAGTGAGTTACACTATGTGATGCTCCCGAGCAAGCAGCCAGCACATATCAGTGAGATACAGTATGTGATGCTCCCGAGCAAGCAGCCTGCGCATATCAGTGAGATATGTGATGCTCCCGATCAAGCAGCCTGCGTATATCAGTGAGATACATTATGTGATGCTCCCGAGCAAGCAGCCTGCACATATCAGTGAGATACAGTATGTGATGCTCCCTGAGCAAGCAGCCTGCACATATCAGTGAGATATAGTATGTGATGCTCCCGAGCAAGCAGCCTGCACATATCAGTGAGATACAGTATGTGATGATCCCGAGCAAGCAGCCTGCACATATCAGTGAGATACAGTATGTGATGCTCCTGAGCAAGCAGCCAGCACATATCAGTGGGATACAGTATGTGATGCTCCTGAGTAACCATCCTGCGCATATCAGTGAGATACAGTATGTGATGCTCCTGAGAAAGCAGCCTGCGCATATCAGTGAGATACAGTATGTGATGCTCCCGAGCAAGCAGCCTGCACATATCAGTGAGATACAGTATGTGATGCTCCTGAGCAAGCAGCCTGCGCATATCAGTGATACAGTATGTGATGCTCCCGAGCAAGCAGCCAGCACATATCAGTGAGATACAGTATGTGATGCTCCCGAGCAAGCAGCCTGCGCCTATCAGTGAGATACAGTATGTGATGCTCCCGAGCAAGCAGCCTGCGCATATCAGTGAGATACAGTATGTGATGCTCCTGAGCAAGCAGCCTGCGCATATCAGTGAGATACAGTATGTGATGCTCCCGAGCAAGCAGCCTGCGCATATCAGTGAGATATAGTATGTGATGCTCCTGAGCAAGCAGCATGCGCATATCAGAGAGATACAGTATGTGATACTCCCGAGCAAGCAGCCTGCGCATATCAGTGAGATACAGTATGTGATGCTCCCGAGCAAGCAGCCTGCGCATATCAGTGAGATACAGTATGTGATGCTCCAGAGCAAGCAGCCTGCGCATATCAGTGAGTTACAGTATGTGATGCTCCCGAGCAAGCAGCCAGCACATATCAGTGAGATACAGTATGTGATGCTCCCGAGCAAGCAGCCTGCGCATATCAGTGAGATATGTGATGCTCCCGATCAAGCAGCCTGCGTATATCAGTGAGATACAGTATGTGATACTCCTGAGCAAGCAGCCTGCGCATATCAGTGAGATACAGTATGTGATGCTCCTGAGCAAGCAGCCTCCACATATCAGTGAAATACAGTATGTGATGCTCCCGAGCAAGCAGCCTGTGCATATCAGTGAGATACAGTATGTGATGCTCCCTAGCAAGCAGCCTGCACTTATCAGTGAGTAACAGTATGTGATGCTCCAGAGCAAGCAGCCTGCACATATCTGTGAGATACAGTATGTGATGCTCCCGAGCAATCAGCCTGCACATATCAGTGAGATACAGTATGTGATGCTCCCTGAGCAAGCAGCCTGCACATATCAGTGAGATATAGTATGTGATGCTCCCGAGCAAGCAGCCTGCACATATCAGTGAGATACAGTATGTGATGCTCCCGAGCAAGCAGCCTGCACATATCAGTGAGATACAGTATGTGATGCTCCTGAGCAACCATCCTGCGCATATCAGTGAGATACAGTATGTGATGCTCCTGAGCAAGCAGCCTGCGCATATCAGTGAGATACAGTATGTGATGCTCCTGAGCAAGCAGCCTGCGCATATCAGTGAGATACAGTATGTGATGCTCCCGAGCAAGCAGCCTGCGCATATCAGTTAGATATAGTATGTGATGCTCCTGAGCAAGCAGCATGCGCATATCAGAGAGATACAGTATGTGATACTCCCGAGCAAGCAGCCTGCGCATATCAGTGAGATACAGTATGTGATGCTCCCGAGCAAGCAGCCTGCGCATATCAGTGAGATACAGTATGTGATGCTCCAGAGCAAGCAGCCTGCGCATATCAGTGAGTTACAGTATGTGATGCTCCCGAGCAAGCAGCCAGCACATATCAGTGAGATACAGTATGTGATGCTCCCGAGCAAGCAGCCTGCGCATATCAGTGAGATATGTGATGCTCCCGATCAAGCAGCCTGCGTATATCAGTGAGATACAGTATGTGATACTCCTGAGCAAGCAGCCTGCGCATATCAGTGAGATACAGTATGTGATGCTCCTGAGCAAGCAGCCTCCACATATCAGTGAAATACAGTATGTGATGCTCCCGAGCAAGCAGCCTGTGCATATCAGTGAGATACAGTATGTGATGCTCCCTAGCAAGCAGCCTGCGCTTATCAGTGAGATACAGTATGTGATGCTCCCGAGCAAGCACCCTGCACATAACTGTGAGATACAGTATGTGATGCTCCCGAGCTATCAGCCTGCACATATCAGTGAGATACAGTATGTGATGCTCCCGAGCAAGCAGCCTGCACATATCAGTGAGATACAGTATGTGATGCTCCCTGAGCAAGCAGCCTGCACATATCAGTGAGATATAGTATGTGATGCTCCCGAGCAAGCAGCCTGCACATATCAGTGATATACAGTATGTGATGATCCCGAGCAAGCAGCCTGCACATATCAGTGAGATACAGTATGTGATGCTCCTGAGCAAGCAGCCAGCACATATCAGTGGGATACAGTATGTGATGCTCCTGAGTAACCATCCTGCGCATATCAGTGAGATACAGTATGTGATGCTCCTGAGCAAGCAGCCTGCGCATATCAGTGAGATACAGTATGTGATGCTCCCGAGCAAGCAGCCTGCACATATCAGTGAGATACAGTATGTGATGCTCCTGAGCAAGCAGCCTGCGCATATCAGTGATACAGTATGTGATGCTCCCGAGCAAGCAGCCAGCACATATCAGTGAGATACAGTATGTGATGCTCCCGAGCAAGCAGCCTGCGCCTATCAGTGAGATACAGTATGTGATGCTCCCGAGCAAGCAGCCTGCGCATATCAGTGAGATACAGTATGTGATGCTCCTGAGCAAGCAGCCTGCGCATATCAGTGAGATACAGTATGTGATGCTCCCGAGCAAGCAGCCTGCGCATATCAGTGAGATATAGTATGTGATGCTCCTGAGCAAGCAGCATGCGCATATCAGAGAGATACAGTATGTGATACTCCCGAGCAAGCAGCCTGCGCATATCAGTGAGATACAGTATGTGATGCTCCCGAGCAAGCAGCCTGCGCATATCAGTGAGATACAGTATGTGATGCTCCAGAGCAAGCAGCCTGCGCATATCAGTGAGTTACACTATGTGATGCTCCCGAGCAAGCAGCCAGCACATATCAGTGAGATACAGTATGTGATGCTCCCGAGCAAGCAGCCTGCGCATATCAGTGAGATATGTGATGCTCCCGATCAAGCAGCCTGCGTATATCAGTGAGATACATTATGTGATGCTCCCGAGCAAGCAGCCTGCACATATCAGTTAGATACAGTATGTGATGCTCCCTGAGCAAGCAGCCTGCACATATCAGTGAGATATAGTATGTGATGCTCCCGAGCAAGCAGCCTGCACATATCAGTGAGATACAGTATGTGATGATCCCGAGCAAGCAGCCTGCACATATCAGTGAGATACAGTATGTGATGCTCCTGAGCAAGCAGCCAGCACATATCAGTGGGATACAGTATGTGATGCTCCTGAGTAACCATCCTGCGCATATCAGTGAGATACAGTATGTGATGCTCCTGAGCAAGCAGCCTGCGCATATCAGTGAGATACAGTATGTGATGCTCCCGAGCAAGCAGCCTGCACATATCAGTGAGATACAGTATGTGATGCTCCTGAGCAAGCAGCCTGCGCATATCAGTGATACAGTATGTGATGCTCCCGAGCAAGCAGCCAGCACATATCAGTGAGATACAGTATGTGATGCTCCCGAGCAAGCTGCCTGCGCCTATCAGTGAGATACAGTATGTGATGCTCCCGAGCAAGCAGCCTGCGCATATCAGTGAGATACAGTATGTGATGCTCCTGAGCAAGCAGCCTGCGCATATCAGTGAGATACAGTATGTGATGCTCCCGAGCAAGCAACCTGCGCATATCAGTGAGATATAGTATGTGATGCTCCTGAGCAAGCAGCATGCGCATATCAGAGAGATACAGTATGTGATACTCCCGAGCAAGCAGCCTGCGCATATCAGTGAGATACAGTATGTGATGCTCCCGAGCAAGCAGCCTGCGCATATCAGTGAGATACAGTATGTGATGCTCCAGAGCAAGCAGCCTGCGCATATCAGTGAGTTACAGTATGTGATGCTCCCGAGCAAGCAGCCAGCACATATCAGTGAGATACAGTATGTGATGCTCCCGAGCAAGCAGCCTGCGCATATCAGTGAGATATGTGATGCTCCCGATCAAGCAGCCTGCGTATATCAGTGAGATACAGTATGTGATACTCCTGAGCAAGCAGCCTGCGCATATCAGTGAGATACAGTATGTGATGCTCCTGAGCAAGCAGCCTCCACATATCAGTGAAATACAGTATGTGATGCTCCCGAGCAAGCAGCCTGTGCATATCAGTGAGATACAGTATGTGATGCTCCCTAGCAAGCAGCCTGCACTTATCAGTGAGTAACAGTATGTGATGCTCCAGAGCAAGCAGCCTGCACATATCTGTGAGATACAGTATGTGATGCTCCCGAGCAATCAGCCTGCACATATCAGTGAGATACAGTATGTGATGCTCCCTGAGCAAGCAGCCTGCACATATCAGTGAGATATAGTATGTGATGCTCCCGAGCAAGCAGCCTGCACATATCAGTGAGATACAGTATGTGATGCTCCCGAGCAAGCAGCCTGCACATATCAGTGAGATACAGTATGTGATGCTCCTGAGCAACCATCCTGCGCATATCAGTGAGATACAGTATGTGATGCTCCTGAGCAAGCAGCCTGCGCATATCAGTGAGATACAGTATGTGATGCTCCTGAGCAAGCAGCCTGCGCATATCAGTGAGATACAGTATGTGATGCTCCCGAGCAAGCAGCCTGCGCATATCAGTGAGATATAGTATGTGATGCTCCTGAGCAAGCAGCATGCGCATATCAGAGAGATACAGTATGTGATACTCCCGAGCAAGCAGCCTGCGCATATCAGTGAGATACAGTATGTGATGCTCCCGAGCAAGCAGCCTGCGCATATCAGTGAGATACAGTATGTGATGCTCCAGAGCAAGCAGCCTGCGCATATCAGTGAGTTACAGTATGTGATGCTCCCGAGCAAGCAGCCAGCACATATCAGTGAGATACAGTATGTGATGCTCCCGAGCAAGCAGCCTGCGCATATCAGTGAGATATGTGATGCTCCCAATCAAGCAGCCTGCGTATATCAGTGAGATACAGTATGTGATACTCCTGAGCAAGCAGCCTGCGCATATCAGTGAGATACAGTATGTGATGCTCCTGAGCAAGCAGCCTCCACATATCAGTGAAATACAGTATGTGATGCTCCCGAGCAAGCAGCCTGTGCATATCAGTGAGATACAGTATGTGATGCTCCCTAGCAAGCAGCCTGCACTTATCAGTGAGTAACAGTATGTGATGCTCCAGAGCAAGCAGCCTGCACATATCTGTGAGATACAGTATGTGATGCTCCCGAGCAATCAGCCTGCACATATCAGTGAGATACAGTATGTGATGCTCCTGAGCAAGCAGCCTGCACAAATCAGTGAGATACAGTATGTGATGCTCCCTGAGCAAGCAGCCTGCACATATCAGTGAGATATAGTATGTGATGCTCCCGAGCAAGCAGCCTGCACATATCAGTGAGATACAGTATGTGATGCTCCCGAGCAAGCAGCCTGCACATATCAGTGAGATACAGTATGTGATGCTCCTGAGCAACCATCCTGCGCATATCAGTGAGATACAGTATGTGATGCTCCTGAGCAAGCAGCCTGCGCATATCAGTGAGTTACAGTATGTGATGCTCCTGAGCAAGCAGCCTGCGCATATCAGTGAAATACAGTATGTGATGCTCCCGAGCAAGCAGCCTGCACATATCAGTGAGATACAGTATGTGATGCTCCCGAGCAAGCAGCGTGCACATATCAGTGAGTCACAGTATGTGATTCTCCCGAGCATGCAGCCTCCACATATCAGTGAGATACAGTATGTGATGCTCCCGAGCAAGCAGCCTGCACATATCATTGAGATATAGTATGTGATGCTCCCGAGCAAGCAGCCTGCACATATCAGTGAGATACAGTATGTGATGCTCCCGAGCAAGCAGTCTGCACATATCAGTGAGATACAGTATGTGATGCTCCTGAGCAAGCAGCCTGCGCATATCAGTGAGATACAGTATGTGATGCTCCTGAGCAAGCAGCCTGCGCATATCAGTGAGATACAGTATGTGATGCTCCTGAGCAAGCAGCCTGCGCATATCAGTGAGATACAGTATGTGATGCTCGTGAGCAAGCAGCCTGTGCATATCAGTGAGATACAGTATGTGATGCTCCCGAGCAAGCAGCCTGCACATATCAGTGAGATACAGTATGTGATGCTCCCGAGCAAGCAGCCTGCACATATCAGTGACATATAGTATGCGATGCTCCCGAGCAAGCAGCCTGCGCATATCAGTGAGATACAGTATGTGATGCTCCCAAGCAAGCAGCCTGCGCATATAAGTGAGATACAGTATGTGATGCTCCCAAGCAAGCAGCCTGCACATATCAGTGGGATACAGTATGTGATGCTTCCGAGCAAGCAGCCTGCACATATCAGTGAGATACAGTATGTGATGCTCACCAAGAAAGCAGCCAGCACATATCAGTGAGATACAGTATGTGATGCTCCCGAGCAAGCAGCCTGCACATATCATTGAGATACAGTATGTGATGCTCCCGAGCAAGCAGCGTGCACATATCAGTGAGATACAGTATGTGATGCTCCCGAGCAAGCAGCCTGCACATATCATTGAGATACAGTATGTGATGCTCCCGAGCAAGCAGCACGCACATATCAGTGAGATACAGTATGTGATGCTCCCGAGCAAGCAGCCTGCACATATCAGTGAGATACAGTATGTGATGCTCCCGAGCAAGCAGCCTGCACATATCAGTTAGATACAGTATGTGATGCTCCCGAGTAAGCAGCCTGCACATGTCAGTGAGATACAGTATGTGATGCTCCCGAGCAAGCAGCATGCACATATCATTGAGATACAGTATGTGATGCTCCCGAGCAAGCAGCGTGCACATATCAGTGAGATACAGTATGTGATGCTCCCGAGCAAGCAGCCTGCACATATCATTGAGATACAGTATGTGATGCTCCCGAGCAAGCAGCACGCACATATCAGTGAGATACAGTATGTGATGCTCCCGAGCAAGCAGCCTGCACATATCAGTGAGATACAGTATGTGATGCTCCCGAGCAAGCAGCCTGCACATATCAGTTAGATACAGTATGTGATGCTCCCGAGCAAGCAGCCTGCACATGTCAGTGAGATACAGTATGTGATGCTCCCGAGCAAGCAGCCTGCACATATCAGTGAGATACAGTATGTGATGCTCCGGAGCAAGCAGCCTGCACATATCAGTCAGATACAGTATGTGATGCTACCGAGCAAGCAGCCTGCGCATATCAGTCAGATACAGTATGTAATGCTCCCGAGCAAGCAGCCTGCGCATATCAGTGAGATATAGTATGTGATGCTCCCGAGCAAGCAGCCTGCGCATATCAGTGAGATACAGTATGTGATACTCCCGAGCAAGCAGCCTGCGCATATCAGTGAGATACAGTATGTGATGCTCCCGAGCAAGCAGCCTGCACATATCAGTGAGATACAGTATGTGATGCTCCAGAGCAAGCAGCCAGCACATATCAGTGAGATACAGTATGTGATGCTCCCGAGCAAGCAGCCTGCGCATATCAGTGAGATATGTGATGCTCCAGAGCAAGCAGCCTGCGCATATCAGTGAGATACAGTATGTGATGCTCCCGAGCAAGCAGCCTGCACATATCAGTGAGATACAGTATGTGATGCTCCCGAGCAAGCAGCCAGCACATATCAGTGAGATACAGTATGTGATGCTCCCGAGCAAGCAGCCTGCGCATATCAGTGAGATATGTGATGCTCCCGATCAAGCAGCCTGCGCATATCAGTGAGATACAGTATGTGATGCTCCCGAGCAAGCAGCCTGCGCATATCAGTGAGATACAGTATGTGATGCTCACCAAGAAAGCAGCCTGCACATATCAGTGAGATACAGTATGTGATGCTCCCAAGCAAGCAGCCTGCGCATATCAGTGAGATATATCAGTGAGATATGTGATGCTCCCGATCAAGCAGCCTGCGCTTTTCAGTGAGATACAGTATGTGATGCTCCCGAGCAAGCAGCCTGCGCATATCAGTGAGATACAGTATGTGATGCTCCCGAGCAAGCAGCCTGCGCATATCAGTGAGATACAGTATGTGATGCTCCTGAGCAAGCAGCCAGCGCATATCAGTGAGATACAGTATGTGATGCTCCAGAGCAAGCAGCCTGCGCATATCAGTGAGATACAGTATGTGATGCTCCTGAGCAAGCATCCTGCGCATATCAGTAAGATACAGTATGTGATGCTCCTGAGCAAGCAGCCTGCGCATATCAGTGAGACACAGTATGTGATGCTCCCGAGCAAGCAGCTTGCGCATATCAGTGAGATACAGTATGTGATGCTCCCGAGCAAGCAGCCTGCGCATATCAGTGAGATACAGTATGTGATGCTCCCTAGCAAGCAGCCTGCACATATCAGTGAGATACAGTATGTGATGCTCCCGAGCTAGCAGCCTGCACATATCAGTGAGATACATTATGTGATGCTCCCGAGCAAGCAGCCTGCACATATCAGTGAGATACAGTATGTGATGCTCCCGAGCAAGCAGCCTGCGCATATCAATTAGATACAGTATGTGATGCTCCTTAGCAAGCAGCCAGCACATATCAGTAAGATACAGTATTTGATGCTCCTGAGCAAGCATCCTGCACATATCAGTAAGATACAGTATGTGATGCTCCCGAGCAAGCAGCTTGCGCATATCAGTGAGATACAGTATGTGATGCTCCCGAGCAAGCAGCCTGCGCATATCAGTGAGATACAGTATGTGATGCTCCCGAGCAAGCAGCGTGCACATATCAGTGAGATACAGTATGTGATGCTCCCGAGCAAGCAGCCTGCACATATCATTGAGATACAGTATGTGATGCTCCCGAGAAAGCAGCACGCACATATCAGTGAGATACAGTATGTGATGCTCCCGAGCAAGCAGCCTGCACATATCAGTGAGATACAGTATGTGATGCTCCCGAGCAAGCAGCCTGCACATATCAGTTAGATACAGTATGTGATGCTCCCGAGTAAGCAGCCTGCACATGTCAGTGAGATACAGTATGTGATGCTCCCGAGCAAGCAGCCTGCACATATCATTGAGATACAGTATGTGATGCTCCCGAGCAAGCAGCGTGCACATATCAGTGAGATACAGTATGTGATGCTCCCGAGCAAGCAGCCTGCACATATCATTGAGATACAGTATGTGATGCTCCCGAGCAAGCAGCACGCACATATCAGTGAGATACAGTATGTGATGCTCCCAAGCAAGCAGCCTGCACATATCAGTGAGATACAGTATGTGATGCTCCCGAGCAAGCAGCCTGCACATATCAGTTAGATACAGTATGTGATGCTCCCGAGCAAGCAGCCTGCACATGTCAGTGAGATACAGTATGTGATGCTCCCGAGCAAGCAGCCTGCACATATCAGTGAGATACAGTATGTGATGCTCCGGAGCAAGCAGCCTGCACATATCAGTCAGATACAGTATGTGATGCTACCGAGCAAGCAGCCTGCGCATATCAGTCAGATACAGTATGTGATGCTCCCGAGCAAGCAGCCTGCACATATCAGTGAGATATAGTATGTGATGCTCCCGAGCAAGCAGCCTGCGCATATCAGTGAGATACAGTATGTGATACTCCCGAGCAAGCAGCCTGCGCATATCAGTGAGATACAGTATGTGATGCTCCCGAGCAAGCAGCCTGCACATATCAGTGAGATACAGTATGTGATGCTCCAGAGCAAGCAGCCAGCACATATCAGTGAGATACAGTATGTGATGCTCCCGAGCAAGCAGCCTGCGCATATCAGTGAGATATGTGATGCTCCCGATCAAGCAGCCTGCGCATATCAGTGAGATACAGTATGTGATGCTCCCGAGCAAGCAGCCTGCACATATCAGTGAGATACAGTATGTGATGCTCCCGAGCAAGCAGCCAGCACATATCAGTGAGATACAGTATGTGATGCTCCCGAGCAAGCAGCCTGCGCATATCAGTGAGATATGTGATGCTCCCGATCAAGCAGCCTGCGCATATCAGTGAGATACAGTATGTGATGCTCCCGAGCAAGCAGCCTGCGCATATCAGTGAGATACAGTATGTGATGCTCACCAAGAAAGCAGCCTGCACATATCAGTGAGATACAGTATGTGATGCTCCCAAGCAAGCAGCCTGCGCATATCAGTGAGATATATCAGTGAGATATGTGATGCTCCCGATCAAGCAGCCTGCGCTTTTCAGTGAGATACAGTATGTGATGCTCCCGAGCAAGCAGCCAGCGCATATCAGTGAGATACAGTATGTGATGCTCCAGAGCAAGCAGCCTGCGCATATCAGTGAGATACAGTATGTGATGCTCCTGAGCAAGCAGCCAGCACATGTCAGTGAGATACAGTATGTGATGCTCCTGAGCAAGCAGCCTGCGCATATCAGTGAGATACAGTATGTGATGCTCCTGAGCAAGCAGCCTGCGCATATCAGTGAGATACAGTATGTGATGCTCCTGAGCAAGCAGCCAGCGCATATCAGTGAGATACAGTATGTGATGCTCCTGAGCAAGCATCCTGCGCATATCAGTAAGATACAGTATGTGATGCTCCTGAGCAAGCAGCCTGCGCATATCAGTGAGACACAGTATGTGATGCTCCCGAGCAAGCAGCTTGCGCATATCAGTGAGATACAGTATGTGATGCTCCCGAGCAAGCAGCCTGCGCATATCAGTGAGATACAGTATGTGATGCTCCCTAGCAAGCAGCCTGCACATATCAGTGAGATACAGTATGTGATGCTCCTGAGCTAGCAGCCTGCACATATCAGTGAGATACATTATGTGATGCTCCCGAGCAAGCAGCCTGCACATATCAGTGAGATACAGTATGTGATGCTCCCGAGCAAGCAGCCTGCGCATATCAATAAGATACAGTATGTGATGCTCCTTAGCAAGCAGCCAGCACATATCAGTAAGATACAGTATGTGATGCTCCTGAGCAAGCATCCTGCACATATCAGTAAGATACAGTATGTGATGCTCCCGAGCAAGCAGCTTGCGCATATCAGTGAGATACAGTATGTGATGCTCCCGAGCAAGCAGCCTGCGCATATCAGTGAGATACAGTATGTGATGCTCCCTAGCAAGCAGCCTGCACATATCAGTGAGATACAGTATGTGATGCTCCCGAGCTAGCAGCCTGCACATATCAGTGAGATACAGTATGTGATGCTCCCGAGCAAGCAGCCTGCACATATCAGTGAGATACAGTATGTGATGCTCCCGAGCAAGCAGCGTGCGCATATCAGTGAGATACAGTATGTGATGCTCCCGAGCAAGCAGCCTGCGCATATCAGTGAGATACAGTATGTGATGCTCCCGAGCAAGCAGCCTGCGCATATCAGTGAGATACAGTATGTGATGCTCCTGAGCAAGCAGCCTGCGCATATCAGTGAGATACAGTATGTGATGCTCCCGAGCAAGCAGCCTGCACATATCAGTGAGATACAGTATGTGATGCTCCCGAGCAAGCACCCTGCACATATCAGTGAGATACAGTATGTGATGCTCCCGAGCAAGCTCCCTGCACATATCAGTGAGATATAGTATGTGATGCTCCCGAGCAAGCAGCCTGCGCATATCAGTGAGATACAGTATATGATGCTCCTGAGCAAGCAGCCTGCGCATATCAGTGAGATACAGTATGTGATGCTCCCGAGCAAGCAGCCTGCGCATATCAGTGAGATACAGTATGTGATGATCCCGAGCAAGCAGCCTGCACATATCAGTGAGATACAGTATGTGATGCTCCCGAGCAAGCAGCCTGCACATATCAGTGAGATACAGTATGTGATGCTCCCGAGCAAGCAGCCTGCACATATCAGTGAGATACAGTATGTGATGCTCCCGAGCAAGCAGCCTGCACATATCAGTGAGATACAGTATGTGATGCTCCCGAGCAAGCAGCCTGCACATATCAGTGAGATACAGTATGTGATGCTCCTGAGCAAGCAGCCTGCGCATATCAGTGAGATACAGTATGTGATGCTCCCGAGCAAGCAGCCTGCGCATATCAGTGAGATACAGTATGTGATGCTCCCGTGCAAGCAGCCTGCACATATCAGTGAGATACAGTATGTGATGCTCCCGAGCAAGCAGCATGCACATATCAGTGAGATACAGTATGTGATGCTCCCAAGCAAGCAGCCTGCACATATCAGTGAGATACAGTATGTGATGCTCCCGAGAAAGCAGCCTGCACATATCAGTGAGATACAGTATGTGATGCTCCCGAGCAAGCAGCCTGCGCATATCAATAAGATACAGTATGTGATGCTCCTTAGCAAGCAGCCAGCACATATCAGTAAGATACAGTATGTGATGCTCCTGAGCAAGCATCCTGCACATATCAGTAAGATACAGTATGTGATGCTCCCGAGCAAGCAGCTTGCGCATATCAGTGAGATACAGTATGTGATGCTCCCGAGCAAGCAGCCTGCGCATATCAGTGAGATACAGTATGTGATGCTCCCTAGCAAGCAGCCTGCACATATCAGTGAGATACAGTATGTGATGCTCCCGAGCTAGCAGCCTGCACATATCAGTGAGATACAGTATGTGATGCTCCCGAGCAAGCAGCCTGCACATATCAGTGAGATACAGTATGTGATGCTCCCGAGCAAGCAGCGTGCGCATATCAGTGAGATACAGTATGTGATGCTCCCGAGCAAGCAGCCTGCGCATATCAGTGAGATACAGTATGTGATGCTCCCGAGCAAGCAGCCTGCGCATATCAGTGAGATACAGTATGTGATGCTCCCGAGCAAGCAGCCTGCGCATATCAGTGAGATACAGTATGTGATGCTCCCGAGCAAGCAGCCTGCACATATCAGTGAGATACAGTATGTGATGCTCCCGAGCAAGCAGCCTGCACATATCAGTGAGATACAGTATGTGATGCTCCCGAGCAAGCTCCCTGCACATATCAGTGAGATATAGTATGTGATGCTCCCGAGCAAGCAGCCTGCGCATATCAGTGAGATACAGTATATGATGCTCCCGAGCAAGCAGCCTGCGCATATCAGTGAGATACAGTATGTGATGCTCCCGAGCAAGCAGCCTGCGCATATCAGTGAGATACAGTATGTGATGCTCCCGAGCAAGCAGCCTGCACATATCAGTGAGATACAGTATGTGATGCTCCCGAGCAAGCAGCCTGCACATATCAGTGAGATACAGTATGTGATGCTCCCGAGCAAGCAGCCTGCACATATCAGTGAGATACAGTATGTGATGCTCCCGAGCAAGCAGCCTGCACATATCAGTGAGATACAGTATGTGATGCTCCAGAGCAAGCAGCCAGCACATATCAGTGAGATACAGTATGTGATGCTCCCGAGCAAGCAGCCTGCGCATATCAGTGAGATATGTGATGCTCCAGAGCAAGCAGCCTGCGCATATCAGTGAGATACAGTATGTGATGCTCCCGAGCAAGCAGCCTGCACATATCAGTGAGATACAGTATGTGATGCTCCCGAGCAAGCAGCCAGCACATATCAGTGAGATACAGTATGTGATGCTCCCGAGCAAGCAGCCTGCGCATATCAGTGAGATATGTGATGCTCCCGATCAAGCAGCCTGCGCATATCAGTGAGATACAGTATGTGATGCTCCCGAGCAAGCAGCCTGCGCATATCAGTGAGATACAGTATGTGATGCTCACCAAGAAAGCAGCCTGCACATATCAGTGAGATACAGTATGTGATGCTCCCAAGCAAGCAGCCTGCGCATATCAGTGAGATATATCAGTGAGATATGTGATGCTCCCGATCAAGCAGCCTGCGCTTTTCAGTGAGATACAGTATGTGATGCTCCCGAGCAAGCAGCCTGCGCATATCAGTGAGATACAGTATGTGATGCTCCCGAGCAAGCAGCCTGCGCATATCAGTGAGATACAGTATGTGATGCTCCTGAGCAAGCAGCCAGCGCATATCAGTGAGATACAGTATGTGATGCTCCAGAGCAAGCAGCCTGCGCATATCAGTGAGATACAGTATGTGATGCTCCTGAGCAAGCATCCTGCGCATATCAGTAAGATACAGTATGTGATGCTCCTGAGCAAGCAGCCTGCGCATATCAGTGAGACACAGTATGTGATGCTCCCGAGCAAGCAGCTTGCGCATATCAGTGAGATACAGTATGTGATGCTCCCGAGCAAGCAGCCTGCGCATATCAGTGAGATACAGTATGTGATGCTCCCTAGCAAGCAGCCTGCACATATCAGTGAGATACAGTATGTGATGCTCCCGAGCTAGCAGCCTGCACATATCAGTGAGATACATTATGTGATGCTCCCGAGCAAGCAGCCTGCACATATCAGTGAGATACAGTATGTGATGCTCCCGAGCAAGCAGCCTGCGCATATCAATTAGATACAGTATGTGATGCTCCTTAGCAAGCAGCCAGCACATATCAGTAAGATACAGTATTTGATGCTCCTGAGCAAGCATCCTGCACATATCAGTAAGATACAGTATGTGATGCTCCCGAGCAAGCAGCTTGCGCATATCAGTGAGATACAGTATGTGATGCTCCCGAGCAAGCAGCCTGCGCATATCAGTGAGATACAGTATGTGATGCTCCCGAGCAAGCAGCGTGCACATATCAGTGAGATACAGTATGTGATGCTCCCGAGCAAGCAGCCTGCACATATCACTGAGATACAGTATGTGATGCTCCCGAGAAAGCAGCACGCACATATCAGTGAGATACAGTATGTGATGCTCCCGAGCAAGCAGCCTGCACATATCAGTGAGATACAGTATGTGATGCTCCCGAGCAAGCAGCCTGCACATATCAGTTAGATACAGTATGTGATGCTCCCGAGTAAGCAGCCTGCACATGTCAGTGAGATACAGTATGTGATGCTCCCGAGCAAGCAGCCTGCACATATCATTGAGATACAGTATGTGATGCTCCCGAGCAAGCAGCGTGCACATATCAGTGAGATACAGTATGTGATGCTCCCGAGCAAGCAGCCTGCACATATCATTGAGATACAGTATGTGATGCTCCCGAGCAAGCAGCACGCACATATCAGTGAGATACAGTATGTGATGCTCCCAAGCAAGCAGCCTGCACATATCAGTGAGATACAGTATGTGATGCTCCCGAGCAAGCAGCCTGCACATATCAGTTAGATACAGTATGTGATGCTCCCGAGCAAGCAGCCTGCACATGTCAGTGAGATACAGTATGTGATGCTCCCGAGCAAGCAG
Organism: Taudactylus pleione; assembly: GCA_031769625.1. Lineage (NCBI taxonomy): Eukaryota > Metazoa > Chordata > Amphibia > Anura > Myobatrachidae > Taudactylus > Taudactylus pleione. Next base: position 1,467,602 of record JAUIMM010001290.1, read on the forward strand.
CCTGCACATATCAGTGAGATACAGTATGTGATGCTCCGGAGCAAGCAGCCTGCACATATCAGTCAGATACAGTATGTGATGCTACCGAGCAAGCAGCCTGCGCATATCAGTCAGATACAGTATGTGATGCTCCCGAGCAAGCAGCCTGCACATATCAGTGAGATATAGTATGTGATGCTCCCGAGCAAGCAGCCTGCGCATATCAGTGAGATACAGTATGTGATACTCCCGAGCAAGCAGCCTGCGCATATCAGTGAGATACAGTATGTGATGCTCCCGAGCAAGCAGCCTGCACATATCAGTGAGATACAGTATGTGATGCTCCAGAGCAAGCAGCCAGCACATATCAGTGAGATACAGTATGTGATGCTCCCGAGCAAGCAGCCTGCGCATATCAGTGAGATATGTGATGCTCCCGATCAAGCAGCCTGCGCATATCAGTGAGATACAGTATGTGATGCTCCCGAGCAAGCAGCCTGCACATATCAGTGAGATACAGTATGTGATGCTCCCGAGCAAGCAGCCAGCACATATCAGTGAGATACAGTATGTGATGCTCCCGAGCAAGCAGCCTGCGCATATCAGTGAGATATGTGATGCTCCCGATCAAGCAGCCTGCGCATATCAGTGAGATACAGTATGTGATGCTCCCGAGCAAGCAGCCTGCGCATATCAGTGAGATACAGTATGTGATGCTCACCAAGAAAGCAGCCTGCACATATCAGTGAGATACAGTATGTGATGCTCCCAAGCAAGCAGCCTGCGCATATCAGTGAGATATATCAGTGAGATATGTGATGCTCCCGATCAAGCAGCCTGCGCTTTTCAGTGAGATACAGTATGTGATGCTCCCGAGCAAGCAGCCAGCGCATATCAGTGAGATACAGTATGTGATGCTCCAGAGCAAGCAGCCTGCGCATATCAGTGAGATACAGTATGTGATGCTCCTGAGCAAGCAGCCAGCACATGTCAGTGAGATACAGTATGTGATGCTCCTGAGCAAGCAGCCTGCGCATATCAGTGAGATACAGTATGTGATGCTCCTGAGCAAGCAGCCTGCGCATATCAGTGAGATACAGTATGTGATGCTCCTGAGCAAGCAGCCAGCGCATATCAGTGAGATACAGTATGTGATGCTCCAGAGCAAGCAGCCTGCGCATATCAGTGAGATACAGTATGTGATGCTCCTGAGCAAGCATCCTGCGCATATCAGTAAGATACAGTATGTGATGCTCCTGAGCAAGCAGCCTGCGCATATCAGTGAGACACAGTATGTGATGCTCCCGAGCAAGCAGCTTGCGCATATCAGTGAGATACAGTATGTGATGCTCCCGAGCAAGCAGCCTGCGCATATCAGTGAGATACAGTATGTGATGCTCCCTAGCAAGCAGCCTGCACATATCAGTGAGATACAGTATGTGATGCTCCCGAGCTAGCAGCCTGCACATATCAATGAGATACATTATGTGATGCTCCCGAGCAAGCAGCCTGCACATATCAGTGAGATACAGTATGTGATGCTCCCGAGCAAGCAGCCTGCGCATATCAATAAGATACAGTATGTGATGCTCCTTAGCAAGCAGCCAGCACATATCAGTAAGATACAGTATGTGATGCTCCTGAGCAAGCATCCTGCACATATCAGTAAGATACAGTATGTGATGCTCCCGAGCAAGCAGCTTGCGCATATCAGTGAGATACAGTATGTGATGCTCCCGAGCAAGCAGCCTGCGCATATCAGTGAGATACAGTATGTGATGCTCCCTAGCAAGCAGCCTGCACATATCAGTGAGATACAGTATGTGATGCTCCCGAGCTAGCAGCCTGCACATATCAGTGAGATACAGTATGTGATGCTCCCGAGCAAGCAGCCTGCGCATATCAGTGAGATACAGTATGTGATGCTCCCGAGCAAGCAGCCTGCGCATATCAGTGAGATACAGTATGTGATGCTCCTGAGCAAGCAGCCTGCGCATATCAGTGAGATACAGTATGTGATGCTCCCGAGCAAGCAGCCTGCACATATCAGTGAGATACAGTATGTGATGCTCCCGAGCAAGCACCCTGCACATATCAGTGAGATACAGTATGTGATGCTCCCGAGCAAGCTCCCTGCACATATCAGTGAGATATAGTATGTGATGCTCCCGAGCAAGCAGCCTGCGCATATCAGTGAGATACAGTATATGATGCTCCTGAGCAAGCAGCCTGCGCATATCAGTGAGATACAGTATGTGATGCTCCCGAGCAAGCAGCCTGCGCATATCAGTGAGATACAGTATGTGATGATCCCGAGCAAGCAGCCTGCACATATCAGTGAGATACAGTATGTGATGCTCCCGAGCAAGCAGCCTGCACATATCAGTGAGATACAGTATGTGATGCTCCCGAGCAAGCAGCCTGCACATATCAGTGAGATACAGTATGTGATGCTCCCGAGCAAGCAGCCTGCACATATCAGTGAGATACAGTATGTGATGCTCCCGAGCAAGCAGCCTGCACATATCAGTGAGATACAGTATGTGATGCTCCTGAGCAAGCAGCCTGCGCATATCAGTGAGATACAGTATGTGATGCTCCCGAGCAAGCAGCCTGCGCATATCAGTGAGATACAGTATGTGATGCTCCCGTGCAAGCAGCCTGCACATATCAGTGAGATACAGTATGTGATGCTCCCGAGCAAGCAGCATGCACATATCAGTGAGATACAGTATGTGATGCTCCCAAGCAAGCAGCCTGCACATATCAGTGAGATACAGTATGTGATGCTCCCGAGAAAGCAGCCTGCACATATCAGTGAGATACAGTATGTGATGCTCCCGAGCAAGCAGCCTGCGCATATCAATAAGATACAGTATGTGATGCTCCTTAGCAAGCAGCCAGCACATATCAGTAAGATACAGTATGTGATGCTCCTGAGCAAGCATCCTGCACATATCAGTAAGATACAGTATGTGATGCTCCCGAGCAAGCAGCTTGCGCATATCAGTGAGATACAGTATGTGATGCTCCCGAGCAAGCAGCCTGCGCATATCAGTGAGATACAGTATGTGATGCTCCCTAGCAAGCAGCCTGCACATATCAGTGAGATACAGTATGTGATGCTCCCGAGCTAGCAGCCTGCACATATCAGTGAGATACAGTATGTGATGCTCCCGAGCAAGCAGCCTGCACATATCAGTGAGATACAGTATGTGATGCTCCCGAGCAAGCAGCGTGCGCATATCAGTGAGATACAGTATGTGATGCTCCCGAGCAAGCAGCCTGCGCATATCAGTGAGATACAGTATGTGATGCTCCCGAGCAAGCAGCCTGCGCATATCAGTGAGATACAGTATGTGATGCTCCCGAGCAAGCAGCCTGCGCATATCAGTGAGATACAGTATGTGATGCTCCCGAGCAAGCAGCCTGCACATATCAGTGAGATACAGTATGTGATGCTCCCGAGCAAGCAGCCTGCACATATCAGTGAGATACAGTATGTGATGCTCCCGAGCAAGCTCCCTGCACATATCAGTGAGATATAGTATGTGATGCTCCCGAGCAAGCAGCCTGCGCATATCAGTGAGATACAGTATATGATGCTCCCGAGCAAGCAGCCTGCGCATATCAGTGAGATACAGTATGTGATGCTCCCGAGCAAGCAGCCTGCGCATATCAGTGAGATACAGTATGTGATGCTCCCGAGCAAGCAGCCTGCACATATCAGTGAGATACAGTATGTGATGCTCCCGAGCAAGCAGCCTGCACATATCAGTGAGATACAGTATGTGATGCTCCCGAGCAAGCAGCCTGCACATATCAGTGAGATACAGTATGTGATGCTCCCGAGCAAGCAGCCTGCACATATCAGTGAGATACAGTATGTGATGCTCCCGAGCAAGCAGCCTGCACATATCAGTGAGATACAGTATGTGATACTTCCGAGCAAGCAGCCTGCACATATCAGTGAGATACAGTATGTGATGCTCCTGAGCAAGCAGCCTGCACATATCAGTGAGATACAGTATGTGATGCTCCTGAGCAAGCAGCCTGCGCATATCAGTGAGATACAGTATGTGATGCTCCCGAGCAAGCAGCCTGCGCATATCAGTGAGATACAGTATGTGATGCTCCCGTGCAAGCAGCCTGCACATATCAGTGAGATACAGTATGTGATGCTCCCGAGCAAGCAGCATGCACATATCAGTGAGATACAGTATGTGATGCTCCCAAGCAAGCAGCCTGCACATATCAGTGAGATACAGTATGTGATGCTCCTGAGAAAGCAGCCTGCACATATCAGTGAGATACAGTATGTGATGCTCCCGAGAAAGCAGCCTGCACATATCAGTGAGATACAGTATGTGATGCTCCTGTGCAAGCAGCCTGCACATATCAGTGAGATACAGTATGTGATGCTCCCGAGCAAGCAGCCTGCACATATCAGTGAGATACAGTATGTGATGCTCCCGAGCAAGCAGCCTGCGCATATCAGTGAGATACAGTATGTGATGCTCCCGAGCAAGCAGCGTGCGCATATCAGTGAGATACAGTATGTGATGCTCCCGAGCAAGCAGCCTGCGCATATCAATAAGATACAGTATGTGATGCTCCCGAGCAAGCAGCCTGCTCATATCCGTGAGATACAGTATGTGATGCTCCTGAGCAAGCAGCCTGCGCATATCAGTGAGATACAGTATGTGATGCTCCCGAGCAAGCAGCTTGCACATATCAGTGAGATACAGTATGTGATGCTCCCGAGCAAGCAGCCTGCACATATCAGTGAGATATAGTATGTGATACTCCCGAGCAAGCAGCCTGCACATATCAGTGAGATACAGTATATGATGCTCTTGAGCAAGCAGCCTGCACATATCAGTGAGATACAGTATGTGATGCTCCTGAGCAAGCAACCTGCGCATATCAGTGAGATACAGTATGTGATGCTCCCGAGCAAGCAGCCTGCGCATATCAGTGAGATACAGTATGTGATGCTCCCGAGCAAGCAGCCTGCACATTTCAGTGAGATACAGTATGTGAAGCTCCCGAGCAAGCAGCCTGCACATATCAGTGAGATACAGTATGTGATGCTCCCGAGAAAGCAGCCTGCACATATCAGTGAGATACAGTATGTGATGCTCCTGAGCAAGCAGCCTGCACATATCAGTGAGATACAGTATGTGATGCTCCTGAGCAAGCAGCCTGCGCATATCAGTGAGATACAGTATGTGATGCTCCCTAGCAAGCAGCCTGCACATATCAGTGAGATACAGTATGTGATGCTCCCTAGCAAGCAGCCTGCACATATCAGTGAGATACAGTATGTGATGCTCCCGAGCTAGCAGCCTGCACATATCAGTGAGATACAGTATGTGAAACTCCCGAGCAAGCAGCCTGCACATATCAGTGAGATACAGTATATGATTCTCCTGAGCAAGCAGCCTGCACATAGCAGTGAGATACAGTATGTGATGCTCCCGAGCAAGCAGCCTGCACATATCAGTGAGATATAGTATGTGATACTCCCGAGCAAGCAGCCTGCACATATCAGTGAGATACAGTATGTGATGCTCCTGAGCAAGCAGCCTGCACATATCAGTGAGATACAGTATGTGATGCTCCCGAGCAAGCAGCCTGCACATATCAGTGAGATACAGTATGTGATGCTCCCGAGCAAGCAGCCTGCACATATCAGTGAGATACAGTATGTGATGCTCCCGAGCAAGCAGCCTGCACATATCAGTGAGATACAGTATGTGATGCTCCCGAGCAAGCAGCCTGCACATATCAGTGAGATACAGTATGTGGAGGCTGCATCTGTGTTGTACCTGTAAAAAAAGGTTAATAGTAAAAGCACACTGTGGCCGTCTATGTGATGTCACACCGATGGCTACCAGGCTTCTGATGGGACACCCCACATGTAAAATGTAAGAAGTCGGACCCGCCAGTCAATCAGAGGCCGCTAATTGTAGAGTGGCCGCTGATTGGCTGGCGGGTCCGGCTTTTGACAGTTCCCACGTGGGGGTCTCCCGTCAGAATCCAGGTAGCCATCTATGTGACAACTGGGGATGCTACGGAGATCAGCAGAGGTGAATATAAGATCTTTGCTCACAGGTACTCCCATTGGATTTCTACTAGAGAAGAGGACCGATGTCGGGCAGCAGGTAAGTATGTGTGAGTGTGGTAGGTGTGAAATAAAACATTACTTACTACGGTGTGCGTGTACTGCGGCTATTTAACTATATTTTTTACAGCGGGGGTACAGGTGCTGGCCGCCTGCTGGCACTTGTAGTTCCAGAAGTACCAAAGGGCAGGCATGCTGACACCTGTAGTTCCCCTGTAAAAAACAATAGAGAATCCCTGACATAGTAGTTATTTCCCTGTAGAGTCCAGCAACCTCCCTGAATGTACCTTACCCCATTATGTAGCTGCTTTATACTTGGGAAAAAAAGAAATCAAAGAGATATACATTCAGATACAGCATACTTGCCTACTTTTGAAAAAGCATTTCAGGGAGACTGTGATAGCAGCACCTATGAGCACGTGTTACAGTGGGCGTGTACTGATAAATCTGAGAGGCGTGTCATACATGTGATGGGCGTGTACTGATAAATCTGAGAGGCGTGTCCTAAATCTGACTTACATCCAAATGTAAACCCAGCCCAAAAGCAGTCAGTAAGATCTGTTTATTGATGAAAACACACTAATATTTTGCAGAAATTCATAGGGATCATTGTGCCTTATAATAACCAATGCAAGGAAATGACACTAATGATCCCATTTGAATGTATATATCTCTGTTTTTTAATATAACAGCTTCATAATGGGGGTAAGGATGAAATGAGGGAGATTGGTAGACTCTTCAGGGAGACAGGGAGATTGCTGCTATTTCAGGGAGTCTCCCTGACAATGAGGGAGAGTTGGCAAGTATGCGATATACATTGGCACAATGATCTATATGGCTACATGCCATTTTCAAATAAGGCTTCTCATGGTCACTTATATGGAGCCCCATGTAAAACACTGTACATGAGCAAACCCTGAAAAGTGTGTTTTCATCAACTTTCTTTGTTTCCTTACTGACTGCTTTGGGCTTATTTACATGTGGATGTAAGTCAGGTTTAAGACACGCCTCTCAGATGTATCATTACACGCCCACTTTACCGCCACGATCATAGGTGTTGCTTTCACTAACTCCCTGAAATTCTTTTTAAAAGTAGGCAAGTATGCGGCACTCCAGACGCTGACTTCTGTCACTCCTCTGTACAAGCATAATTGCCAATAAATCACTGTGCTTACACACATGCACAATGGCTAACAATCGATCAATGTGCATAAACATCGGCATTTGTGAATCAGGCACATTGTGTCTGTGATGGGCGATGACTCCAGCTCTTCTATGAGTGATACACGCTGTATTACAGGGGTCCCCGTGGCCCGGCTATGGTTACTGTAGCGCAGACCACAGTAAGTGCACTCTGCACTTCACACAGAATCAATCACACCACCACCAGTTTTTGTTTTGACAGCCAGCCAATGAGATCAGACAGACTCTCATTGGCTGCTGTGCCCACTACAGGAGGCGGGCTAGAGCTCACTCATGAGCTCCATCTTCTGGCTCCCCATACTGAGGGCACTGCATAAGGGGGACCACTACTGGGGGCACTTCATAGGGAGGGACTACTACTGGGGGCACTATATAAGGGGCACTGCATAGGGGGGACCACTACTGGGGGCACTGAATAGAGAGGACCATTACAGGGAGCACTGTATAAGAAGCACTGCATAGGGGGCATTGCTACTGGGGGCCTGCATAAGGGGGACCACTACTGCGGGCACTGTATAAGGGGCACTACTGGGGGCCTGCATAAGGGGGACCACTACTGCGGGCACTTTATAAGGGGCACTACTGGGGGCCTGCATAAGGGGGACCACTACTGGGGGCCTGCATAAGGGGGACTACTACTGGGGGCACAGCAGGGGGGAACTACTACTGTGGGCACAGCAGGTGGGACTACTACTGGGGGCACAGCAGGGGGGAACTACTACTGGGGGCACAGCAGGGGGGACTACTACTGGGGGGCACTGCATAATGGGGACCACTACTGCGGACACTGTATAAGGGGGACCGCTACTGGGGGCACTGTATATGGGGAACTACTGAGTGCACTGCATAGGGGAGCAGTTATGGGACATAATTCAAATTGTAGGAGGGGCAGTTATGGGTCTTAATTGTGTGAGGAGGGGGCATAGTTTACATACCGCAGTATAGCTTAATGGCCCTCGGCTTCGTTGAATTTTTGAATGTGGCCCACACTGCCTTAAAGGTTTAAGACCCCTGCTGTATTATATTATATCCAATCACCTGCTGTATTATATTATATCCAATCACCTGCTGTATTATATTATATACAATCACCTGCTGTCAATGGAAATCTGTATCATGCAGAAAAATACTTGAAATACAATTATCCAAGAATAAAAACAGCGTCTCTGTGAAAGTTCACATCTGCGTCTGTTCTTTAAAATAAACCTCTTTGAAATCTATAATCCATTTAAAAATAATATATTATATGTACATTAGTTCATGGTCCACTGACTTGGAATAAAGGCTCCTGCTCCGGATTCCTTCTTCCCCGGTAGCCTTTGTTCATTCTCACAATGAAAGGATGCACTTGTAGTAGAATATAGATCAGTATCTGGCTACCTCTCCAGCCTGTGGCTCCTTCACAGATAAAAAGGTCTACAGAGGCTGTGTAAGGGGTCCCGATATGGGACAGCAGAAGGATGGGAACTAGTTACAGAAACAGGAAGAAATCGGTAAAATTGTTTCAGAAATGAATAATATAAGTGTTTCGTGGTGTGAAAGTTCCTATAAATCTTGTATCAGGCTGTAACTTGAAGGGAATTCCGGCACCTTACTCACTACTGTATAGAGCATTATGTGTGAGTCCTCCAAGCACTTTATATCTAAGGGGCATATTCAATTCCAGGCGAAAAGCCCCGTACTTTTTGCATGCCGGAATTTTCGCTGACGTCGCTGGTTTTCCATGCGAAAAAGAATCGCGCGCGTCCCTGCTTATCCCCATATTCAATTAGAAATCAGCGAAAATGGGACCAGGCGAAACTGTAACATGCGAAAAGTCCTGTCAGATTTGGGGAAATCAGCCTGACACCCCCCCAAAAGATGCACTGACATTGGGGATCACTCTAGATACCCCGGAATAGCCCTGCTGAAAGTATTTGGGGTACTTAAATGCTCTCAATAGCTGCTAATTAGCGTCTTTGCATAAGTGGTGAAGAATAGCATTTTGCAGTTCTTTATGGTGAAAATAAGTAGTCCCAGCCAATTTGGGGTACCTGAAAATGGGGGCTAGCATATTTTAAAGTTGCTAAAGTGAAGTGTTAAAAATCGTTAAAAATCCACCTGCCGCAAACACCTGCAAACTTAAAAACACCTGGGGCATACTTGGGGTATACTTGGGGACCCCCCTGGTGTCTATTTCGATAGTTTTTAAGTTTGTCCCTCAATTTTGACCTTTTTAACCCCCAGAATAAAAGTACTTTTTGGGGTGATCTAAAGATTTTTTTATTTTTGACGAAATTTACCTTTGGGGGACTGTCCCAAGGGTGCGTGAGGGGTTCCTGCAGCTTTGCACCCCAAAACCCCAAATATGCAATTTTTTCGTCACCTATTCATAGGCGAAATGTTTCTGCAGGTCCCATTGCATTGAGTTTCCACACCGGCTAAAAGTCTCCGGAATTGAATATGGAGGAAACTTATCGCATGGTGAAATGACGTCACTCGCGATACTTTTCCACAGAAAACAGCTTTTCACACCTAATTGAATATGGCCCTAAAAGTTATAGTTGCAAATAAGAGGATCAAGCCTGGAGGTTGACTCTCACTATGGGCCTGAAGTAGCAAGGATCGCAACTGCTATAGCGTATGCAGATGGCCAATTGTAGCGCACTGTGCATGCATCGCAGTGCACGTGCGCGAAGGCACCACTGCGATCGGGACTGTGTTTGCAGAGACTACATCTCCACTTTTGGAAACCGGCACTTTAGTAAATATACCCCCTATATCTCCCTCACAAGGCCAGCACTGGAATCCCTACATATAGGGATGATGATGCTATAGGGGAGGGAGGATGCTGTAAAAAGATTTTGAATTGCTGTAGCTCAGTGTGAAAGGAGTATTATTGAGGTGTGAGTCTCTCACTGTGCGTAGATGCCTTAGATGCTGCGGCAATCACCTGATGTGCTTCCCTGTGGCTCCACCCATGGCATCGACACCACAGGGGAACATGCATCAGAGGTCACTTCCTCCTAGTTTACTCAGCAGTACCGCAACTAGGGGAATCAAATTGGCCCTGAGTGAAACTAATTTGCCATTTACTCTAAAGGGGAGATAATTTCCCATAATTCACCCTTTTGTTATTACAATCAACAAAAGTCAGGAACAGACACGGGCTGTCACAGCGCTGATGTAATCTTTTCCACATTTTGGGGAAGTAGCCTCCTTCGCCGATCACTGACAAGGTTCCTGGCTGTGCTGAAAACTCTTTTGGAGTACACACTGGAGGGTGGGCAGCTCAAGTAGAGCAAAGTCAGTTTATGCAAGGGCCTCCAAATTGTCTTTTTTTTCTTGCCAGTAGTCAAATTGACTGTCTGAGATGCCTATTTGGATGTTATCATTAAAATAGTCCTCCACCATTCTTTGAAAGGTTACCATATCAGATGGAGTCATGGTAGATGTCTCATTAATTGTTGCCAATTATTTTAGACCCAACCATATGTTAAAAGGTTGTATTGACTCATCTGCATCACCAGTGGGTCTTTTGGGAAATTTATTTTTTTCCTGGCAGCTGCACTTGCTGGAGAAACTAAAGGAGGAGCCATTGATGCGTCCCATGCTGCTTGAACATCTCTTCAGATCTGTGACCTTTGGGAAGACACGACGTATGACTTAAACCTGGGATCAAGCATAGTCATTAAAATTAACTACAAATTCAATGAGGAAGACCTTTACCATCAATAATGTCCACATAATACAGAGGCACCTGTAATGGTGGATTCCAGCAGGGATGAATTAATATTGTGTGTAGAAGATGTAATGACTGATCAGGGTGAAGAATTGGATGATGATGGCGACAATATCTTGCCTCTGTAAAGCCAGTTTGTGTACATAGAGATTATTGCCAGCAATGTCAGCTGCCCATTTGGGGCCAAATGTAATAGGGTGAGAGTTTAGAAAATGTGAGAGATTAGAAGTAAAACTCTCACACTAATACATTGATCGAGTTGTATTTTCAAAACAGGAAACATCTGGATGAGAGTTTAAATCTTGAGAGTTTTTTGAGTCTGAAAAACATGCAAGTTGGTATGTTCTGTGACTTTATTACATTGGCTGAGTTTAAAAAATGTGAGAAAACTCAAATTTTCTAGACTCTCACCCTATTACATTTGGCCCTTGTAGCTTGTTATGTGGGGTCTCAAACAAACCAATTGCTTCAGTTTCAATTGCAAGTCCCTGTCATTGAAGTGATTGGTTTGTTAAACTGTGAATGTCCTGTTTAATATATACAGCATAAGGGTGGCTGGAAGGGGCCAAGGACAATTCCATCTTGCATCCAGGGTTGGACTGGCCCACAGGGGTACAGGGGAACCCGGTTGGCCCCACTGCCTGGGGGCCCCACCACTTGCTCTAATGTCAGGTTTCAGACTGTATACTTGAATTATACATTGTTACTCTATTATAGGGTCAGTTACATGGTCTCCATTGTCAGTCTAAGCCCCTGTGGGGGCTGACCCCATCCCCTGTAGTAACTGGCCACACCCCAAAGCATGGGCCCCTACCATTGCATTTCCCCGGTGGGCCCTTCGTGCTCCAGTCCGACACTGCTTGCACCTCTTTTCTTTGCATTATGCGCTGTTTAGGGCATTGCTGACTGTCTTTTTGTGTAGACAACAAACAATTAAAGTTTATTAAACTGCCATCCTGTCTGCCACTGTAGTGCCATTCTTGCTTCCTAGATGTGCCATGTTGGAAGTCGCACTGCCACAGCTGCTGAAATCTTCTACATGCGGTTGATGAATCCCAAAAATGTCCAGAAATTGTTATGGCCACAGACAGCATATCCTATATGCCCCTTTCATTTAAAAACAAACAAAACTCTGAACCACCAAGTTGATTGGGTGGTGAAAACATGGTATATTTTCAAATTTACAGTTTTTTTAATTCCACCCCCCAACCAGTTACACAGGACCTGGTTAATTGATAAGCTGGTATTAATAACGATTCAACTCAATAAACGCCTGCCTCCTTTGTATGTACTGTAGGTGATTCTAAGCGGAATAACTGGATAATGTTGATGGCGGCTGTCATGCGAGAGACCAGAAATATGAGCAGCAGCGCAGAGCATCTTCCTGCCAGGATTTGTGCAAATAAAGTGCAAATATGTTTAATACAAAAATTTGTTGTGTATATTGGTCACATTCATACATATTTACATTGTACATACCATGCATATAGCAGGCTGAGGTAACCTGAGGCTCACCACTCGTTGTTGACAAAAAAATTTGAGCAGGCCTGGAAAACAGCATGGATGCTGGGAGTTGTAGTTCAGCCAGAGAGCTACAGGCTGCTTTCCTCTGATGTAAACAGGAAGTATTGGTCCCACTATCCCCAACATCTGTTTACAGTGTATACTATTTTAGCTGCACCTCCACAAGCAAGGCTACATTATTTCTATTAGATGTATAAAAAATATACAGCATATATGGGCTGAATCAATATTCAATGAGAATGTGGCACAAAATGGCTGCCCTCACTGTGTGTTAGCAACAGTTACTCTGCAGATGTCACCTGAGGTGATCAGGTTTTAGGTGATTGGTTCACATAGGATTGAACACAAGTGGGCTTCAGTGAGCCTGCTCCCATATACGCCCCAAGCATCTCTGTGCAATGGTGCAGACACTGCATAATATCTTCTGAAAAACTATCCACGTGTGAATACCGAACCTCATTCAGATCAAAGATGTCTTTCAGGAACTTGATCCTACATTAATCCACATAATAAATTTTCTTCAGAATCAAAAAATTTAAATAAATAAAAATGTATTCATTCTTCCATCCTTTCCCTGTCTTCAACTACTCCATAAACATACTCCAACTCCCTTGGGTCTCTGATTTAGTTCTTGATTAATGAAAACATTCTTGGTTTCTATGGGGTTGTATAATTTATTAAACTGCTATCCTGTCTGCCACTGCAGTGCCACTCTGTTTCCTAGAAGTGCTATGATGGTAGTTGAACTGCCACATGTTTGTGACACCCACTGCTGTCTTAGTTTAGTCAGCCAGCTAGCTCGGTGCAACCTTTTGGCCTTAACTGGATGAAATCAATATTGTGAGCTGTGATGTGGTAAAATTGGATGGAAATGAGTGGAAATTAATGCTATTGAGGTTAATAATACTGTAGGAACAAAAACAGGCCAAATTATGTGATTTCAGTTGTTTTTATGATTTTTAAGAAAAATATACAGATCCAAAACCAAAACACACAAGGGGCGGTTTTGGCAAAACCAAATCCATATCCAAAACACAAAGGAGATTAAATCAATTTATTGTCACATCCACATAAATGCGTCAGCTAAAATGAAATGCAAGATACTCACAATCAAAATGACATAAAACAGTTTAAAATGTTTAAACTAACTATAGCAGCAGGGAAGAAACTATTCCGCATCCTACTAGTACGACACCTGAGACATCTAAAACGCATTCCTGAAGGCAAAAGGGAGAACAGAGAATGGCAAGGATGGCTATGATTGGCAACCATCTTATTTGCTTTAGAAGAACACCTTTTAATATAAATGTCTTCTAACCTAGGTAAAGACTGACCAATTATTGTTTCAGCTGCCCTAATCACTCTAGACAACAATCTATGTCAAAACATGTAGAATTCCCGTACCAAACAGTGATCGAATAAGTTAAAAGGCTCTCAATTATACTGCGGTAGAAATTTACCAGCAACGGCCTATATAATCCACTTGCTTTTAATTTCCTAAGGAAATACAGGCATTGCTGGGCCTTTCCTACCACTGAAGAAACATGCAATGACCATGATAGGTCCTCTGAGAAATTAATACCAAGAAACTTAAAACCACCCACCCTCTCCACTTCAAAACCATCCAAAAATAAGGGACGGGGAGCACTTTTCCTGGACCTCCTAAAATCAACCACCACCTCTTTAGTTTTTTTTGCTGTTTAACAATAACTTATTATCCTCACCCCATCTAGTAAGTCGATCTACCTCCATCCTATAGCTATCCTCATCCTCATTAGTAATCAAACCCACAATTGTGGTATCATCAGCAAATTTCACGATGAAATTAGATTCTGAACTGGAAACACAGTCTGAAGTATACAAGGAGTAAAGGAATTGACTAAGCGGGTCATTCAGACCAGTTCGCGAGCAAAGGACGCTCGCAAACTGGTCGATGTTCCCCCACTGTGCATGTGCAAGCTGTCGCTCCGGGTCTCGCACCAAAGGGGGCGTGTTGTCGATGTTGAATGACAGCACGCCCCCTTTGGTGGGAGTGCCGGGGGCGTGCCTGCCAGATGGAGGCGTTCCCATGGGAACGACTACAGTCTGAAGCCAGCCCCACTGACATAACTAGTGATGTCAGTGGGAGTGATTTTGGCTCCTGGGCTTGTGGCAGCGAGACCCTACCGCAGGGTCTCCGTCGCAAGCCCGATGGTTGCGATGGTCAAGACCATCGCGACCATTATCATGGACGCTTGCATATGCTGTGGGTGGTCACCCACAGCTATGCGAGCGTCCAAGAGGATGCTCCATTGTCAGGGAGGAGGGCCCTGATTCAGATCGCGCTCTGGTCAGAGCGTTCAGCTCTGAATCAGGCCCTAAGAACGCAAACCTTGAGGTACTCCGGTATTCACAACAATTGGAGATGAAAACAGATCTCCCAACCTAACCAATTGCGAACGGTCAGACAGAAAATCCAACAACCAATTGCAGATAGACACATCAAAACCGATTGCTAGGAATTTTGCAATGAGTAAAGACGGTACTACGGTGTTAAAAGCAGAACTGTAGTCTACAAACAACAGTGTGACATACGAATCCTTGTTCTCTAGATTACACAGTACTTTATGAAGAACTATAATAGCCACATCTTCAGTAGATCTATTAGATCTATATGCAATTTGATAATTATCAAAAGCATCTGGGATACCACCCCTAAGGCGTACTAAAATCAAACGCTCAAAGCACTTCATAATTAATGAAGTAAGGGCAATAGGGCAAAAATCATTTAAACCAGAAATGGACGTGGTTTTAGGGACTCGAATAATTGTGGCAGTCTTAAAACAACCCGGAACAATGCCTTGAGTAAGAGACAAAATTAAAAATAATCATGAGAATGCCTGATAATTGATCAGCGCACTCATGCAAACCCTTGCCGGGAATACAGTCAGGACCAGCAGCCTTTCTAGAACTGGTTCCCTGCAGGCAAGACCTAACAGCGGCCTCATCCAAGATCCAAGAACCCCTTGGATCATTAATTGGGATAGCACAGTTATTATCCACAACATCAAACCTATCGTAAAACGTATTAAATTTGTCAGCTGAAGGGCCACCCACCTTGCTGTCCGCTTAATGTCCATAGGGGCGGGCTGTTGTCCATAAAGGGGCTGGCTGGCTGTTGTGAGGTTGTCCAGTCCATAGGGGCTGGCTTGGCTGACTGTTGTACATAATCCATATAGGGGCTGTCTGGCTGTTGTCCTGTCCATGGGGGCTAGCTATTGTCCATAGGGGCTGACTGGCTGTTCTGCTGTGTTGTCCAGGGGGTGCTTTGTCCATCAGGGGTGTTCTTCAGGGTGAAGAACACCCCTGATGGACAAAGCACCACCTGGACAACACAGCAGAACAAAAATATATATTTTTATTTCTGTATGTGCATTATCCACACTTATTATCAGCAACATAGGTGCGCAGGTGTGCTGCCTGTGTCATCAAAGGGCTGCTGCCTAATTCAGGGGTCTTCTTCCCCCCACCAGTGCCCCCAAAAAATTAAAAATATTTTTTTCCTGTGTGTGTATGTTAACGATCTGCACTTATCCACAATGTAGCTGTACTAGGGGTGTTGCCTATGTCATTTATCAAGGGGCTGCTGCCTCTTTCAGGGGTTTTCCCCCCCTCAATAAGAAAAAAAAAATTTGTGTGTGCGTATTAGCTACACTCATCAGCAACGTAGGTATGCAGGGGTACTCTGTTGCCTGTGTCATTTATCAAGAGGCCGGTGCCTCGTTCAGGTTCTCTCCCTCCCAAGTGACCCCAAAAAATTAATTCAATCAATCTTTTTTGTGTGTGTGTGTGTGTGGACGCGTTTGCCACATTTATCAGCAACGTATCTGCGCAGGGGTGCTGTCTGTGTTGTTTATCAAGAGGCTGCTGCCTCGTTCGGGTGCTCTCCCTCCCAAGTGCCCCCCAAAAATGAATTCAATAAATCTTTTTTTGTGTGTGTGTGTGTGCATTAGTCACATTTATCAGCAATGCAGCTGTGCAGAGGTAAGGAATTTCAGTGAGTCAGAGGGGCAACTCCATGCAACTGTATTCCAGAGTGCAGCTGCTCCTCCTGTACCCCAGGTCAGAAGATGTGTAGGGTGTGTGGTGATGATATGGATTAAAATGGAGCTCACATCCCCTAAAGTGGACAATGAATCCCCAATCTAACAGGGAGTGCAGCTGTAATTTATACACAACACAGGATGAGATGACTATAAAGGCTTGGGTGATGGTATAATCTGGGGTGATGTATACATCATCTTCTTCACACAATATTAATTTGTCCCTGCTATAATCCACCATTACAGGTAGTTTTTGCATGTAATTGATGGTAAAGGTCTTTCTCGTAGAATTTGTATTTCATTTTGATGGACATCATCTTTTCCACATTTTGGGGAAAAAGTCTCAGGCTGATCTCTGACAAGGTTCCTGGCTGTGCTGAAAACTCTTTTCGAGTACACACTAGTGTGAGGTTCTGAATTTGTTGTGGACCCGGGGTGGTGATAGAAGCAGACACAGGAGCAGACTTAAATGAAAAAGTGGGGTTTTTAATAAGTGACTGAAAAGACATGGGAATGGCAAACAAAAAGTCCAGGTATAGCACTAAAGTGCACTTGATAACTGTAGTGAGGGTTAATGAACAAATGTCCAGGTAGTGACAGGCAGGAACAGTCCAGTATAAGTATGGCGAGCTTAAACAGAATGCAGGTATGATGAGCTGTAACTAAATGCAGGTTTGGTGAGCTGTAGCTGATGCAGGCAGAGGTAGTGAAGTCCAGCTGGGAGTGAAATGAAGCAAGGTGCAGGAAAACAGCAGGTTCAGGTACTGAGGCAGGTAAGAAGGTATATGGAGGGTGCAGGGTAAGTCCAGCAGGTTGGAGCAGGCAAGGTTCAGGCTAGTAGCGTAACCGACAGGTAGGCAGATAAGGCACAGGTACTCACTCTCAGCCGCAGCTGAGAAACACATTGCACTGGCAACGGAAAGAAGGCTCTGGACCTTCCTAAATACTTTGTTCCGCGCTGTGACTGGCTGGAATGAGCACATGACCTACCAGGATTGGACACATGGCTGCAGGCAAGATGGCAGCGCCCATGCCAATGGAATGGAAACACTGCCAAACCTCACCAGGCCTAGTGACAATGTGCCTGCACAGGACCACGTGCAGCCAATGCCCCTCACCAAACACCAGCACCGCTGCCAGAGACCCCCGCCACAACATCCTCACAGGTAATACTCGGTGGGTACCATGCCGAGAAACCCTGGCCATGACAGTATCCCCCCCCTTATGGGTGGCCTCAGGACACTCACCAGGCTTCTCCGGATGGGCAGCATGGAACCTCTTGATGAGTGCAGGAGCATGGGCATCTCGGGCATTGGTCCAACAACATTCCTCTGGGCCGTAGTCCCTCCAGTCTAGTAGGTACTGCAAATGTCCTCTGTGGAGATGGGAAATCCAAGACCTGGGAGACCTCAAACTCTATGCCCCTCTCAGTCTGGACACGGGGAGAAGCAGGCAGGTTTCAACAGGGAGACATGAAAGGAATTGGGGATTTTCAGATAAGGAGGTAGCTGAAGGCAATAAGCCATGGGGTTAATTACCTCTATGATGGAGAAGGGCCCGATGAAGCGTGGAGCAAATTTCATGGATGGCAATCGAAGTCGTAGGTTCCGGGTGGACAACCAGACCTGGTCTCCAACTCGCATATGTGGTACTTTCCTATGCCTCTTATCAGTTTGAAATTTGTAACGGGAGGACGCCTTCTCCAGGTCAGAACGAACTTGAGACCAGATTGAAGCAAATTTCCATACAGTGTCTTCTACAGCTGGGACATCAAAGACGGGCAGACTCTGAAATTCAGGGACCCGTGGATGTAGGCTGTAGACCACTTGGAATGGTGTTTGGTTCGTGGAAGAGTGGTAGGAGGCGTTATGCGCAAATTCAGCCCATGGCAGTAATACAGACCAATTGTCTTGGGAAGATGTCATAAAAATCCTCAGGAAGCTCTCCAGATCTTGATTAACCCTCTCAGTGGAACCGTTGCTTTGTGGGTGATAAGCCGTGGAAAAATTTAGCTTTACTTGCAATACAGAACATAAGGCTCTGCAAAATTTTGCTGTGAACTGAACACCACGGTCAGAGACTATCTCAGCAGGAAGACCATGGAGACGGAAAATATGTTGAATGAACAAGTGAGCCAAGTCAGGAGCAGAAGGCAATTTCTTTAGTGGTATGTAATGAACCATTTTAGAGAATCAGTCTACTACAACCCAGATGGTAGAGAACCCTTGAGAGTTCGGCAGATCTGTGATGAAGTCCATGGAGAGATGCATCCATGGACGCGATGGAATAGGCAGTGGCAATAACTCACCAGCAAGTGCCTGACGTGAAGATTTATGCTGGGCACATGAAGAACATGAAGAAATAAATTCCAACACGTCTGCTTTCATGGATGAACACCAATAGCCTCTCTTTAAAAACTCCAAGGTCTTTAGAGTACCTGAGTGACCTGCAAAGTGAGAGGAATGAGCCCAGGTGAGGAGCTGCTTCCTTAACTCCAGGGCCACAAAGGACTTCCTTGTAGGAGGCTGTAACTGTATTGTGGCAAAGACTCTTGACTCCAAAACAGGGGCATCTTGTTGATTCTCTGACTTGTCATGGCAGAGGGAAGATATGGACAGGGCATCTGCCTTTTTATTAAGGGCTCCAGACCGGAAGGTCAGGGTGAACTGGAACTGAGCAAAAAATATTGCCCATCGGCCAAACGAGGACTCAAGCACTGAAGATTCTTGAGGAAGAGAAGATTTCTATGGTCCGTGAAGACAGTGAAGGGAAATTTGGCCCCTTCCAGCAGGTATCTCCATTCTATTAATGCTAATTTTACTAATAGAAGTTCTTGTTCACCAATGGCATAATTTCTCTCGGGAGGAGAAAACTTCTTAGAGAAGAACCCACAGGGATGAACTCGATTATCATCATAATGCTGGGAGAGAACTGCACCCACAGCCTCTGATGACACATCCACCTCCACTAGAAATTGCCTATCCAGATCTGAATGTCGTAAGACTGGAGCTGAAAAAAATGCATGTTTTAAAAGTTGGAAGGCAGTCTCTGCCTCAGGTGACCATTGGACAGGGTTAGCGTCTTTTCGGGTCAATGCAGTAATGAGAGCCAACAATGATAAAAATCCTTTAATAAAACATCTGTAGTAGTTGGCAAACCTAAGCAATCTCTGGATGGCTTTCAAAGTTTGGGGATGGGACCAATCCAAAATCGCCTGCACCTTCTTGGGGTCCATTTCTAGGCTGGAGCCAGTGATGATGTAACCAAGGAATGGTACACTGGGAACCCCAAAGACACATTTCTCTAGTTTGCAATAAAGGTGGTTCTTTCTCAGATGGGACAATACTTCCTTCACATGTTCATGATGTTTTGTTACAGATGACGAAAAAATCAATATATCGTCCAGGTAAACTACAACTGAGACATACAAAAGGTCCCGGAAAATCTCATAAACAAAGCCCTGAAACACGGCAGGGGCATTGCACAACCCAAAGGGCAACACAAGGTATTCAAAGTGTCCATCTCTAGTATTAAAGGCGGTCTTACATTCATCGCCAGCACAAATACGGATGAGATTATAAGACCCTCTCAGATCCAGCTTAGAGAATATGATGGACCCTTTAACTCTGTCAAACAATTCTGTGATCAGGGGAAGAGGATAACGATTCTTAATCGTTATATCATTGAGGCCCCGGTCTTAGGCCTCCATCTTTCTTGCCAACAAAAAATAAGCCAGCTTCAGCGGGAGAGGTGGAAGGTCGAATAAACCCCTTTGCTAGGTTGTCCTGGATGTACTCTGACATGGATTGAGTCTCAGGCATGGATAGAGGATAGGTGCGACCATGGGGTGGCATCTTGTCAGGAAGCAACTCGATAGGACAGTCTGATTCTCTGTGGGAAGGTAAGATGTTCACCTGTTGCTCGGAAAAAACATCAGAGAACATCTGGTACTCCACGGGTATAGCTGGAGATGGTAACAAAGCTGTCTTTCTTACAGGTCATATTTTGGGAAGACAGGATTTCTGACAGTCAGATCCCCATGAAAGAATCTGCATTGAGCACCAGTCTATCCTGGGATTATGTTGGCGTAACCAGGGTAGTCCTAAAATGATTTCTTGAGAAGCCTCTAATGTCACTAAGAACTTTAAAGACTCAGAGTGGAGTGCCCCAACTCGAACTAATATAGTTTGAGTTTCCTTGGTGACCACTCCTTTAGCTAGAGGACGTCCATCTACAGAAGTCAGGGAAATTTCTTGCTTGAGAGATGAACAAGGAATCTGTAGTTTATCAACTAGGCTGGAAGTCATGAAGTTTCCGGCTGCTCCAGAGTCTAACAGAGCAGAGACAAAGACAGGGTTGGGCTTGAGATCCAAAGCTAAGGAAATCTTAAAATCATTAGTATTTGGGGAAGGGCAAATAACTCCTAACTTGATGTCCCCAAGGTCAGATAGGAACGGGCATTTCCCGACTTGCGGGAGCAGGAGGCCACCAGGTGACCCGAATCTCCGCAATACAGACAGAGGCTTTTTAACATCCTTCTCTGACATTCCTCTTTGGAGAGATGGGTTTGGTTCACCTGCATGGGCTCCTCATCTATAGGAGGATGGGATGGACAGGAAGGCAAGGGAGACATAAATGACCTTTGCCAGTCAGTTCTGTGCTTTTCAGCTTGACGTTCTCTGAAGCATAGGTCAATTTTGTTGCAGAGTGAGATCATATCATTTAATTTGGTAGGAAGCTCATGGGTAATCAGATCATCTTTTAATCGGTCGGACAGACCATGCCAAAAGGCTGAGGTGAGGGCCTCCTCATTCCACTTAAACTCTGATGCCAAAATTTTAAACTGTATGGCATAGTGGCTGACAGGATGGGTTCCTTGACTCAGGGTCATGATGCTGGATGATGCTGACACTGTGCATCCAGGTTCATCGAAAATCCACCTAAGTAAAGATACAAAGTCTGTATAATTCTCCAGCAGCGAGTCTGAATGCTCCAAGAGTGGAGAAACATAATCCAGAGCCGAGCCGGTCAGCAAGGACACAATGTATGCCACTTTGGTTCTAGTGGTGGGGAAGTTATCAGGCTGTAACGTAAAGTGTATATCACACTGATTTAAAAAACCACGACAGAGCTTAGGACTGCTGTCAAATTTGGTTGGCATGGGTAGATGTAGACTAGGGGATACCCTGGTCCCTGTATTACCAGGCACAGGAGGAGGTGAAGTTGCTGATACCCCAGGAGTGATTAACAAGGTTTGCATTTAGACATCTCCTGTAGGAACTGGGCCATTTGATGTTGCATAGCTTCCAGATTTTCTAAACGACCAGAAATACAGCAAAATAAATCCACTCCAGACTCCTGTTCCGTGGCCAGATCCATGGGGCCAGTGCAAACTGTGAGGTTCTGAATTTGTTGTGGACCCGGGGTGGTGATAGAAGCAGACACAGGTGCAGACTTAAATGAAAAAGTGGGTTTTTTAATAAGTGACTGAGAGGACATGGGAATGGCAAACAAAAAGTCCAGTTATAGCACTAAAGTGCCATTGATAACTGTAGTGAGGGTTAATGAACAAATGTCCAGATAGTGACAGGCAGGAACAGTCCAGTATAAGTATGGTGAGCTAAAACAGAATGCAGGTATGATGAGCTGTAAATAAATGCAGGCTTGATGAGCTGTAAGTGAATGCAGCTTTGGTGAGCTGTAACTGCTGCAGACAGAGGTAGTGGAGTCCAGCTGGGAGTGAAAATGAGGTAAGGTGCAGGGAAACAGCAGGTTCAGGTACTGAGGCAGCTAAGAAGGTATATGGAGGGTGCAGGGTAAGTCCAGCGGGTTGGAGCAGGCAAGGTTCAGGCTAGTAGCGTAACCGACAGGTAGGCAGATAAGGCACAGGTACTCTCTCTCAGCCGCAGCTGTGAAACACGTTGCACTGGCAAAGGAAGAAAGGCTCTGGACCTTCCTAAATACTCAGTGCCGCGCTGTGACTCGCTGGAATGAGCACATGACCTACCAGGATTGGACAGCTGGGATCACATGGCTGCAGGCAAGATGGCGGCACCCATGCCAATGGAATGGAAACACTGCCAGACCTCACCAGGCCTAGTGACAATGTGCCTGCACAGGACCACGTGCAGCCAATGCCCCTCGCCAAACACCAGCACTGCTTCCAGAGACCCCCTGCCACAACAGCCTCACAGGTAATACCCGGCGGGTACCATGCCGAGAAACCCTGGCCGTGACAACTAGATGGTGGTCAGCTCAAGTAAAGCAAAGGCAGTTTTGTGTAAGGGCCTCCAAATTGCCTCTTTTTCCTGTCAGTAGTTATTTACATCTCTTCAGATCTGTGTCCGTTGGGAAGAAAAAACAATGTCCACTCCCAGCAGCAGGCATGGTGCTCAAGACACAACGTAAGACTTAAACCTTAAATGTTCCGCTTGACCACAATATCTGTTCTGGTTAAGTGAACAGTGGGCACAATGGCAGTTTGAACTGTAGACCACTAACTATGTACAGGTGGGAAATGCTTTTTTCGAAGGTTTGCAAATGATTATTTAACAGTCAATTGTTTTTGGAAAGCACTCTTCCTGGTCCCCTTCTTGGATGAAAATCCACTCCTAGCCACAGAAGCAGATGCAGGATTCTCAAGAAAGACCCAATGTAAGGCCTTAATAAGGGGTAGCCAACCTCGGTCCTCGAGAGCTACTAACAGTTCACATTTTCCAGACCACCTAACTGGTGCACAGGTGTATTCATTACTCATGAACACATTTAGAAAGATCCACAGGTGTAGCTAATTATTTATTACACTTGTGATTCTGTGAGACCTGTAAACCATGCACTGTTGGTATCTCTCAAGGACCAGGGTTGGCTACCCCTGCCTTAAATCATAGATCTGATGCTTGTCCACATATCTGTGCTGGTTAAATGGCACTTTGAGGCTACTATGTTTTTTTAGAGATGAGCGAGTTCATATTTCAGAGATCCGAGCCCGAGTACACCCGAATTTAGCAGATCCGAGTCAGATCCAAGCAGACTCGATTTTTCCCACCTGATTCAGAGCTCAAACCGAGGCAAAACTATAGAGTCTGAAATATCACAGTTCGCAAGCTTTCTTCTCTATGATCAATGCAGTATATAAGGGACCATGCAACGGATGCCATTTCTCTGTGTCTGTGGAGACTGAACAGGGAGGGTGGGTAGTGTAGAGCTGGGAGAGGTGCTGGTGCTGTCTGCTGTGTTCTGGGCTGGTGCTCATCCATTCTGGCTGGGCTGGTGCTGTCACTGTGCTGTCTGCTGTGTCCATCTGGGCTGTCTGTGCTGTCTGCTGTGTCCTGGGCTGGTGCTGCTGATCCATTCTGGGCTGGTGCTTTGCTGTCTGCTGTGTCCATCTGGGCTGGTGCAGAACTGCAGATACATCTGGGCTGGTGCTGTGTCCATCTGGGCCCAAGTTCTGGACTAAAAAAAAATATATAGTAAAAAAAAAATCAATCGAAGTGTCTTTTATATTTTTCTGTGTGTGTGTGTGTGTGTGTGTTAGGCTTAACCACAGTACCACACAAGATCCAGCCAGCAAAGCAAGTTGCAACCTAGTGCTGCCTGACTCCAGTCATCATCAATCTGTGCTCTGGGCCCAAGTTCTGTAGCTGGAAAAAAAATAAAAGCATATTGTCTTTTTTTTCAAATAATTGTCTGTGTGTGTTAGGCTTAGCCACACAAGATCTAGCAAGTCGGCAACACAACCTAGTGCTGCCCGACTCCAGTCATCATCAATCTGTGCTCCGGGCCCAAGTTGTGGACCGGCAAAAAAAAAAAGAAAAACATAGTGTATTATTTTTGTCAATTTTTTTTCTGTGTGCACATGACTGCAATGACTGCATGTGTGTGAATTTTGTAACCGCACCTTGACTATAAACGAAAAAAATGGCAATATGCCATTCACCACACGAAGTGGCAAGGAAAGGATAAATCCTTGGCCTTTCTTTATGAAGACTGCTGGTTCTGATTCTGATAGCCCTTCGGAAAAAACAACTGTGTGCCCTGAGAAATCAAAATCACAAATCCTTGAGGAGAGTGCAAGTGTGTCCGTGGTTGCCATGTGTGAGCCAGACCTAAATACTAGTGTACTGGAGGATCCTCCAAGTTCCAACATTTGTGTGCCCTCTGTAAATGTCCGGAAGGGCAGTCAACATATTGCAGACATAGTCAGTGAGGATGCTTCTATGGAATTGCACATGGAGGAAAATATTTTGGTAGTTGAAGGCGCTAAGGATGATGAGGATGTTGATGATGAAGATGTTAGTGATGAGGATGTTGATGCAGAGGATGTCCTTTGTGTAAGTAAGGCAACAGTTGTTGCCCATGGATTGAAAAAGCGAAAGTCCATTGTTGTCATACTGGGGAAAAAGACAAAAAATCCACTTCTCACGTGTGGAATTATTTCCACCCCAATCTGGACAACAGTTGTCAAGCCATATGTAACCATTGCAAAGCAAGAGTGAGTAGAGGGAGGGATCCAAACCACCTAGGAACCTCCTCCTTGTTACATCACTTGGAGCACATTCATCAAATATCAAAGTGTATGTGTGGTAACCACTTTTTACTAACGACCCCAAGTGTGGTGTGATACAAAGGGTACCTTACCCATCTGGTTTATCCCTTGGTTCTTGTCAGTCATCAGGCATTATTACAGGCAACAAAAGTATTTTCCCAAAGGTATTTACAGACAATGCAAGAATTTATTGTCAAATAACAATCAAATATCAAGTTTTATGACAATTACTATGGTTCTGCAATTAGAAATACAATTCTTATTATAGACTTTGAACAAGCAAATGCCCTTTGGATCTGTAAAGTTTTATTTGAGTGGCAATGCTGGAACTTCAGATCAGACTGAGAAACATTCACACATACTGGAAAGTGTGAAGCAAGAATAACCCTCAGTTAGTTTGTGCACAAACAGGGATAATTTTGCCAACCCTTCTGTTGCATGCAAGAGATTGTCTAAATAGAAGTCAATGATTGCAAACGGTGCCTGGGATAGTTAAAGGGCACATCCACTAGACGATCTACTCCCTGTCCAATCTCTAAATGATTTTCCCTTGATTTTTTCCCTTGAAATTTTATCTTTCAGTCTGAACGATTTGCAAACGATCTTTAATAGATCAAGTGAAATTGACCTGCATGTTCGGTCGACTGACAAGATGATCAAACGACCAGCGGGAGCGCGCATTGTTGATCATCAACGACCAAACACTGCACGATTTATAAATGATTTTTAAACGATTGAATGATAACGTCGTCGTTATCGTTCAATCGCCTGCTAAAATCATGTAGTGGATGCCCCCCTTTACTGTGGTTGCGGTATCATTTCTCCTAGCAGTGCTGCAATTGGACTGTACCATGTGACAAGTTAATGTCTCCTGTCTTTTATCTGTCCTTAATGAACTCAGTTGTAGATACTTGTATAAATGGCTGCTGTAATTGTTCCTGACTCTCTTCAAAAGTCTCATAGATGCTTTACACTGGATTGTGGCTTGAAATGCTTGAACAGCAGTAAAAGATATATACAGACTCTGGCCCTCATTCAGAGCCGTTCGCTATTTGCGGTCGTTCGTTCAAAAACAAGGGGTGGCTATTCAAATGATCCGTTCGCAAATTGCAGTCTGTTCACACCTCTAAGTCTGAACGAGCAAGCAAAACATACGCTCGTTTATTTGTTAAAAACGCCCCCTGGCCGCTCGCACCATACGTCATGTCCGCTATTTATTAGATTAATCGAGTACATCGACCAGCGTATGAACTGCTCGCTATTCTTGTGGTTGGTGTTTGCTACCACAAATTTGCGAGCAGTTCTGGCTATAAAATAACCCAGTGACGTGGTCAATGACGCTGCTGTATTAATTATGCACACCCATAATACGCCCGTTTTGACCTTTAAGCACTCCTGCGTTCGGATCTCCACTCCCCATTTTCAAGCACCTTCCCCTGTTACCACCCACATACGCCTCATTCTGTCACTCAAAATAGCAGGCCCTCGCTATATAGCGTACAAACGATTTTTGGCCGCACTGACTGGTTCGCGCATGCGTACTAAAAACCGTACGCATGCGCAGATGTGCAAAAATCGCTCGGAACGAGCGTACTGCCGCTAACGAGCGGCTCTGAATGAGGGCCTCTGTTTGTGCTGATATGGGGAGGATGAGTTACTCGCTGCAAGGCTTCATATCACCATTATAATCTCTATTGCCTGCGAGGTGAGGTGTGTGGTGCAGTGATCCAAGATTCTGACAGACCAGCTCTGCACTTCAGCCCTCCGGACAGCAGACGCTCCTTCTAGTCTAGTGATGGGTAGTTCACTCAGTTCACAGCTCTGCAAAGATCAGTTCATCAGGATCCAAAACAAGTGGGAGGAGTTAGACACAGTGACAGAGAGAGCACAGCAGCTCCATTAGGCAGTACTGCTAAATGACCACAGGTGGCACTGCAATGCTCAGACTATTAGGGGTATTCAATATGGAGCGAAAAGTCTTTTTTTGCTGGTTTTGGTTTTACACTGTGAAAAGTCTTTGAAAAAAAAACGGGGATAACTTTTCACCACTGAATAGGTGGCAAAAAAGGTGCAGAATTGGGGTTTAGGGGTGCAGGCTTAAAAAAAATAGCCTGCACCCCTGGAAATTACATTTTAAAAATAACTGTGTCAAAATAAGTTTTTTAAAAAAAATAGGGACACCCCAAAAACATAATAAAAAAATTGGGTAAAAAAAATGGGAAAAAAGTGTTTAAAAATAGGGAAATAGGTTCAGGGCTATTCTGCAAGTACGCGGCAGGTGTATTATAGAATAGATTATTAGCGGCAGGTGTATTCTAGAATAGGCTATTAGCGGCAGGTGTATTCTAGAATAGGTTATTAGCGGCAGGTGTATTCTAGAATAGGCTATTAGCGGCAGGTGTATTCTAGAATAGGCTATTAGCGGCAGGTGTTTTCTAGAATAGGCTATTAGCGGCAGGTGTATTCTAGAATAGGCTATTAGCAGCAGGTGTATTCTAGAATAGGCTATTAGCGGCAGGTGTTTTCTAGAATAGGCTATTAGCGGCAGGTGTATTCTAGAATAGGCTATTAGCAGCAGGTGTATTCTAGAATAGGCTATTAGCGGCAGGTGTATTCTAGAATAGGCTATTAGCGGCAGGTGCATAGTTGCAGAATTTTTTAAAACTTACTTTAGGGACATAAAAATATGCTAGTAGTCATTTTCATGTACCCCAAATTTAATGGGACCACTTAAAAAAAAAAAAAATAACCTAAGTGCTCTTCTGCATCACTTCTTCAATGTCGGGAAAAAACACCAGCTGCGGCTATTTAAATCCCCGACTTTCATTTGCAGGCTAAAACAGGGGTACCCATAGTGATCCCCCATGTTTTTACAACTTTAGGGGGGTTCTACAATTTATTCAAGGAAAAATTCGTTTTTTTACACAGATCCCACTTCGCACCTTCCCGTTTTCGTAGGTTTCATATTGAATACGGGGATAAAGCGGGCGCGCGCCCGATACTTTATCCCAGGAAAATCTCTGATGTGGAGCGAAAAGTCCACCCCTGTATGTGTGTGACTGTGCAGCTCATTGAACTAGATTCAGGCATTCTAGTTTACTAGTTCGAATAGGTCAGTGACTCATGTGGAACCGACTGAAATATATTGTCATGATGACTCATTGAGTAGTTCAAAAGTCACATGATACATTCCCCTCTCACATACAGTTATGAGTCAATACTGCTAAACGACCACAGGGGGCACTGCTGTGATCAGACATATGCATTGTATAGATCTGATGTATATTGTCAGGATTCATTCTCCTAGTATATTAATGCACAATATACACTCCTAATCAGCTTAATACACAGTGCTGAGTGCTGCATGCTACTGTATATACTGTACTTCTGTTTACTTTACAAGACATAGGGGGAGATGTATCAAACCTTCCAGAGAGATAAAATGGAACCTATCAGCGTCTGTCATTTTATAGACTATGCTTTGTATAACTTCTTTACTTTATCTCTCTCTCTAAGGTTTGATACATCTTCCTCCTATCTTTACTGTACTGATCTCAATATTATAGGCATGATGTATAAAACATTCTAAAGAGGACAGGTAGAGAACTTGCCCATATTGAGACCATCCCCCTATTTTTATGTGGAGGCTGTAATCCCACCCGCCCTATTGTTAATCTACAGTAGCTTTGGTGTGCATTAAGTGCCATTAATGGGTGCAATTAAAAAAATGAGGCAACGTTTTTTTCCTTGTAATTATTGTATTTTAAAAGAAAAAAAAAGTGACACGTTACAATACTCTGAATTTGGTCTCTCTCACTTGTATATTATGGAAATAAAAAATATAACAACAATTAAATTAACATTGCAGAGCTAAACATGTCACTGCTACTAGTAGTTTGTTATATATTATATGTTGCTTTTTAAAAATATTAAAAGATCAGACATATTAAAAATAGCTGACCATTTGAACAAGACTATTAAGGGTATTCAATATGGATCGAAAAGTCCGTTTCTGCGATGTTTTCGCTTGGATGCTGTCATTTTCGCCGCTTTTACTTTGACACCGTATTCAATTTGGAAACTTTTCGCCGGTGCGAAAAGTATATTTCATTCGACACTGCGAAAAAGTATCACCAAGGAATGGGTGGCGAAAAAAAGTGCAGAATTGGGGTTTTGGGGTGCAACATTTCGGAAACCACCCTGCAACCTTCAGACAGTCCCCCAAAGGTAAACTGTGTCAAAAAAATCAAAAAAATATCTCAGAAGACCCCCAAAAAAAGCACTTTCATTTTGGGGGCAAAAAAAATAAATTGGGGGGTACAAAGTTAAAAACTAGTGAACTACAATCTAGGGGGTCCCAAGTTTGCGGCAGGTGGATATTTCACATTTTTTAAAACTTCACTTTAGCAACTTTTAAATATGCTCACCCCCCGCATGCAATACTTTTTCGCCGGCAAAAGCTCCGATGTGCGGCGAAAACTTATTACACTAAGTTCAATGGAAAGTGCCATTATGTCCTTGATTAAGGGGTAGTTAATTGGCATAAACACACAGCAGTAAAGCTCCATCACTGTACTATAATACATAGATATCTATATATATTCACAACAGTACTTCTTTTCACCATTTAATATGTACATATTTGAAGTTACATATAACCAATAACTAGTTAGGTGGAAGAAAGGGCTCTTTCTCCCTGTTTAAATACTGGGGTGCCACATATGTCACCAAGTTCCAAAACTCAAAACGTAACAAGTCCATTGTCACCTACCTGCTCCCTCACTGTGAGATCCAAGCGCCTTCGATCTCCAACACCAACACCTGCATCATCATCAACATCCTCATTCGTGATCGGAAGTAATTTTAGAAAAAACAATTGACTATTAAACAGTCCTTTGATAGAGGAAGTAAGTATAACAGCTGTCACCCAGTTTCACAGCGGCTCACTGACGCCATGACGGCTGTGCTAGTATTAGATGGTGAAATAATAAAAAATGAGGATGATATTGTGGAGGACGTGCAAAGGAGGAAGAGGGGGAAATTTGTTTCCTTTCTGACGCTAATGTGGATGTTGATGATAAGGATGTGGTTTGCGTAAATCAGCCACCAGTGGCCGCAGTTCTTGCTAATGATAAAAAAGCCAGAAAAGTAACGTCTTGGGTGTGGAATTATTTTAATCTAAATTCTGACAACAGTTGTGAGGGCATCTGTTCCATTTGTAAAGCCAAAGTTAGCAGAGGAAGGAACATTAACCATCTAGGCATCTCCTCCCTGTTACGTCATTTGCAGCGAGTTCATGCAATTTGTTTAACAAAATTATAAATTGTAAATTAATAACAAGCAGCCCAGTATCAGCTACCTGCAGTTTGGACCATAACATGCAATCTTCACCACCAACACCCTCATCATCAACCTCCTCCTTAATAATTGGAGGTAGTCCTTCCAAAAAATGTTTTGTGGGGGCCCAAACAAACCAAGGAGTTCAGCCATGAAAGTGTCAGTCCTAGTGGCTAAAGTGCTTGGTTTGTTAAACTGTGCATGTCCTTTTTATTATCCCACAAAAGAGTGAGTGGGAGGGACAATTCCATCTTGCACCTCTTTCCTTTATATTTGGCACGATTTGGGGCATTGCCGACTGACATTATTATAGTTTATTAAACTGCCATCCTGTCTGCCACTGCTGTGTGGTAATGTTTCATAGATGTCCTTTATTTTTTTACACTGCCGTTCGTTTGTGCTGCTGCTCTGTCGCTTACTTTAGCCAGCTCGCTGCATCCTTTGGCCTATATTGGTGAAATATAGTGAAATCAATATTGTGAGCTGTGAAGTGGTTAAAAATGCCTAGAAATGCCAGAAAATGATTGTTATTAAGGTTAATAATACTGTAGGAACAAAAACAAGCCCAAATTATGTGGTTTTAGCTGTTTATATAATTTTTTGGAAAAAATACAGATCCAAAACCTAAAAACAAAACACCAAAGAAAAAAATCCAAAACCAGATTCAGATCCAAAACCAGGGGAGATCCAGATCCAAAACCAAAACACGGGAGTCGGCGCACATCTCTAGTCTTTTTTAATGTCCCTGCACATGTGGAAAGCACTACTAAAAGTCTTCCTGGTACCCTTCTGGGATGAGAAAATCCACTCCCAGCAGCAGGCATGGTGCTCAAGGATTCTTCTGGGGGCAAGGACTGATGTGAATGTATCAAATATTTTTTTGTAAATGCCTCCTCCCCTCCCCTTCTCCGTCATAAATTTTCTTTGGAATCAAAACATTTTATAAAATTTACTACCAATGAACCCTACCTGTCCCTGCCCTGTCTTCAACTACATACATACTCCCTCATGCCTCTCTTGAATAATAAAAACATTTGATTCCTGATGTGCTATGTTGGAAGTTGAACTGCCACGTGTTTGTGCCACCCACTGCTGCCGCTTAACTTAGTCAGCCAGCTAGCTTGGTGCAAATTTTGGGCCTAAACTGGATGAAAACTATATACTGGCTGTTAAGTGGTCAAAATTGACTGAAAACGAGTAGAAATAAATGTTTTTGAGATTATTAATATTGTAGGAACTAAAACAGGCCAATTTTATGTGATTTTAGCTGTTTTTATGATTTTTTAAGAAAAAATCCAGATCCAAAGCCAAAACCGAAAAACAAAACATGGAGGTGAGGTTTTGGTAAAACCAGTCCAGATCCAAAACCAGGGGAGATCCAAAACCAAAACACGGGGGTCAGCGCACATCTCTAATTCATACCAGTCTATGTATAAACAAATATTTTTAAGGGCACCCTAACACATAAGGTATCTGGGGTACCACACATGTGCTGAGCTCAGATTGGAGAAACCCATCATACACTCCTCTGAGCTATGGAGATCAGCAGCAGCCTGATGGTAGTGACTCATTGTGAGGCTGTGCCTCCTCTGCCAGATAACTGAGGCTGTGTCTGCTCACCTGGATGACTGAGGCTGTACCTCCTCTGTCGGCTAATTGAGGCTGTGCCTGCTCTGCCGGATGACTGAGGCTGTGCCTGCTCTGCCAGATGACTGAGGCTAAGCCTGCTCTGCCGGATGACTGAGGCTGTGCCTGCTCTGCCAGATGACTGAGGCTGCACCTGCCCTGCCCACTGCCTGATTCTGTGCCTGCTCTGCTGGCTTCCTGAGGCTGTGACTGAGGCCTAACAACCACGCACGTTATGAAACCTCAGGCTGCATAAGCTATCACAGTGAATAATTTATGCACACCCCTGCAATAGCGTGTAAACGCACTGGCACGCCTGCATTTCCCCCGACCACCCCCCCATCCCCAACCACAAATGGTGCTTCCTGTCAATCACTCTGTGATGGGTCTTTGTAGCCTCTGTGATCACAGTCCTGATCGCAATAGCTAGTTTGCGCGCTGCAATGCATATGCATGCACAGAATGCAACAATCGGCCGATTACGTGCGTGTGTATTCACAGTTGCGTACGGTAATGAATCAGGCCCACAGTTCTTTGTTCATGTAACCACTGATCCCAATAACAAGTTTGTCCCTAATCCTCAAGGGGAAATTTACTAAAGGTCGATTTGGGCCGATTTGCTGTTTTTCTTTGATGTCCCTGTGATTTTGCAAATTGGAGATTTACTAAAGCCCAAATTGTTGGCAAATTGCTGGTGAAACATAACCTAACAATCTAATACATGGCAATACAACATCAGACCAAACGTTGTATTCTTCACATGAACACAAATACAATTCATGGATTCACTAAGAATCGTGGTTTTCAAAGCAATCAAAATCACAGCAAGATTGCAGCAAATGTATGGAATCAATAGACCTTCTTCTGAGCAGCGAGATTGTCTGTGAGGCTTTGGTGTGTTACTGACTTACTGTGTAAATAAAGGGTTAATATATATATTTTAAAAAATTGTGTGGGGTCCCCCCCAAATGCATAACCATCCCGGGACCTCTGGGTGAAAGAGACAGTGAGGGAGATAAATAACAGGATGGATTGAGGAAAGGAGAGAGCCAAAGGAAAGGAGGGAGGGAGAGAACATATAAAGCAATGGTGTGAGGGAAGAAAGAGGGGGGATGGGAAAGGGGCACTGTATCGACATGATGTCAGTAGTTTACAGTAAGTAGCAGCCTTTGGGCCTGATTCAGAGCAGGACGCTATTTGCGGTCGTTCGTCCAGAAAATAGGGGTGGCTATTCAAATGAACCGTTCGCTCTTTGCGGTCTGTTCACGCCTCTATGTCTGAACGAGCGAACAAAACTTGCGGTCGTTTTTTGAAAAACTACGCCCCCTGGCCGCTCGCATCCTACGTCATGTCCGCTATTTATTAGATTAATCGAGTACATCGACCAGCGTATGAACTGCTCGCTATTCTTGTGGTTGGTTTTTGCTACCACAATCTTGCGAGCAGTTCTGGCTATAAAATAACCCAGTGACGTGGTCAATGACGCTGCTGTATTAATTATGCACACCCTTAAAACGCCCGTTTGGACCTTTAAGCACGCCTGCGTTCGGATCTCCACTCCCCATTTTCAAGCACCTTCCCCTGTTACCACCCATATACGCCTCATTCTGTCACTCAAAATAGCAGGCATTCGCTATTTAGGGAACAACCGAGTTTCGGCCGCACTGACTGGTTCGCGCATGCGCATTACGATCCGTACGGATGTGCAGTTGGGCAAACATCGCTCAGAGCGAACGATGTAATTGCTATTTATTGTGTTCTCACCCTACAACTCTATCACACTGAAATCCAAGTGGATGGTGTCCCCCAACCTTCCTGTCCTGGACACTGATGCAGGCGGCTTTATTTAGGTTTTACTTGGACGTTGGCAGCCCGGGATGCCTTTGAATGAAGTTGTGTGTACTAATGGGGCTCTTCAATACTGAACTATACCAAGTATTAACGTTGCAGCAATGTTAATAATTTCCATCAAGAAAGTCTTTGTAGCAATTATAAGTAAAACAGGTTTCATCCCACCAAATTTGATGACCAAGGCTGTAGAGGACTTACTCCCACATATGTTACAGCAGACACTTAGCTCTTTTGTGGCACCACAGATAGGGTTGGACTGGCCCACAGGGTTACAGGGGAAATCCCCGGTGGGCCTCACTGCCTGAGGGCCCCACCCCCTCCCCTAGGGGTGGAGCAGGGTGATGAATGATGGTGGGTGCTTGATTTATTTCTATGGAAACTACACTAAGATTAACCCTTTTGTCAATCAAAGTGGGCGGTGCTGATAAAGGGACCCCATTCTTTGCATGTCCTCTCTAATGGTTGGTCAAGTCTATCTGTTTTGGCTGGCCACACCCTCTCCTGAAGCTTGGGCCCCTACCATTGCATTCCCTGGTGGGCCCTTCATGTCCCAGTCCAACACTGACCACAAGTCCCAGGCTGACCAGCTCTTAAGATTTAAGCACTTCTAAGGATCTTTATCAATTGCTCTCTCTAGCTGCATCAACATACAAAGTCTCTCAATAGCATGAACTGTGGGCTTGATTCACACCCGGTCACAAGCGCTGAGCGCTCGCAACCAGGTTGATGTTTGCCCACTGGGCAGGCGCACGATGGAGCCAGCCCATCGTGCACATGCGCCAGACCCCGGCTAGCGACAGTTGCTCCGTCGCTCCGGGTCTCGCACCAAAGGGGGCGAGCTGTCGAAGGTGATTGACAGCTTTCCCCATTTGGTAGGCGGGCAGGGGGGGTGGCTGGCCAAACAGAAGCGTTCCCGAAGGAACACCTGCCGTTTGGGGGCGGCCCCACTGACACCACCAGTGATCAGTGTGAGAGCTTCCGGCTCTATTAGAGCCAGAAGCTCTCTGGGGCTTGTGGCCATGAAACCCTACCACAAGGGTCTAGTCGCAATCCCGATAGTCACGATGGTCTTGACCATCGCGACCATCATCCTGGCCGCTCGTTATAGCTGTGGGTGGTCACCCACAGCTATGTGAGCGGCCTGGAGGCCGCACAAAAAATAAATGCCCAGATTCAATGGTGGGAGCCGCAAGGTTATTAAAGTTTACCCTGCGGTTCCCACCTTTGACTACAATGGAGGGAGCCGTTCATTGGCTGAGAGACGGGAGATGACCTCTCTCAGCCAATGAACGCTTAGCAGCGGGGTTTCCATGGTGATACCCCGCCGCTAAGCTCTCATTCGGGAAGTACCGTTCTATAGAACGGTACTAAGTTCGTGGATCGCGTTTTCGTTTTTTTTTTTTGCCAAGTCCGGGGATGCCTACTTTGGAACGAAGAGGACAGAACCTTGCATAGGAGATGGTGAGTATGTTCTTTTTCACAGGTCCCCTATGGATACTTTACCGGACAAGTGGACCGATGCTACAGGGTTACATAGGTGAGTATGTGTACATGTGCGTGTGTGTGTATGTATGTTTAATAAACTTATACTGTCACGGTGTGTGTGTCCTGTGTTTTTTTTAAACATTTTTTTACAGGTGAACTACAGGTACTAGTGGGCCCTTAATGCCCTGCATGCTGGTACTTGTGGTTCTCCAAGTACCAGCATGCGGGGCAGGCTAGCTGGGACTTGCAGTTCTACTTGTAAAGACAATGGGCCTGATTCAGAGCCGCTCATAAGCGTCAGTACGCTCGTTCAGAAAAAGGGGGTGGCTATTCAAATGATCCGTTCGCTCCTTGCTGTCTGTTGCCGCCTCCATGTCTGAGCGAGCAAAACATGCGTTCGTTTATTTAATAAAAACGCCCCCTGGCCGCTTGCATCATACGTCATGTCCGCTATTTATTAGATTATTCGAGTACATCGAACAGCGTATGAACTGCTCGCTATTCTTGTGGTTGGTTTTTCCTACCACTATATTGCGAGCAGTTCTGACTATAAAACAACCAAGTGACGTGGTCAATGGCGCTCCAGTATTAATTATGCACACCCATAAAACGCCCGCTTTGACCTTTAAGCACGCCTGCGTTCTGATCTCCACTCCCCGTTTTCAAGCACCTTCCCCTGTTACCACCCACATACGCCTCATTCTGTCACTCAAAATAGCAGGCCTTCACTATATAGCGAACAAACGATTTTCGGCCGCACTGACTGGTTCGCGCATGCGTACTAAAAACCGTACGCATGCGCAGATGTGCGAACATCGCTCGGAACGAGCGTACTGCCGCTTACGAGCGGCTCTGAATCAGGCCCAATGTTTGATATTCTTTATTTACACCACACCGCACAATCAACCCGCCACCCATCGCCACCAGGGGTGGCGGGGACAGCCCCGGGCTATCAGCCTGGGCCTGGGGTGCCCTGGAGAGGGTGACCCCTTTATTGGGGGGGTCCCCAGCTCTCCAGGGATCCCCGGCCTGGCCTGACTAGTGGTCAGGGCTGATGCTGCGGCTGGGGGGCCCGGTGAAAGGGCTCCCCTGGCTGTGGCATCAGCCCCCCGCTTGAAAAAGTCCAGTGCTGATTCTGGAACATACAGGGGAACCCTACTAATTTTTTTCCCCTGTATTTCCAGAACCAGGACCGGATCAGAGCCGAGAGCTGGTTGCGCAGAATACGGGGAACCCCTACGTCGTTTGTCCCCCGTATTTTGGCAACCAGCGCTGGTTCTGACTAGCCCAGTGCTGGTTGTGCTTAAGTACAGGGGACCCCTACGTCGTTTGTTCCCTGTATTTAAGCACACCCAGCACTGGGTTACTAATGTCCGGGGCTGGTTGCTCTTTTTTGGGGGGGTGCACGCCATTTTTTTCTTTTTTTACACAGGTTTTTTTTTTTTTTTAACCACGGCAGCACAGATGGGTCTCACGGACCCATCATTGCTCAGTGCCAATCACACAGATGCATGAAGCACGGATATCCCGGGTTCGTGCTACATGCAAATGGGCACCATAACGCTGATTGGCTTCCTGTCTGCCACTGCAGTGTCACTCCTAGATGGGCCATGTGTTTGTGCCTCCCACTTGTGTCGCTTAGCATAGTCATCCAGCTACCTCGGTGCAACCTTTTGGCCTAAAAACAATATTGTGAGGTGTGAGGTGTTCAGAATTGAGTGGAAATGAGTGGAAATTAATGTTATTGGGGTTATTAATAGCGTAGGAACAAAAAAAGGCCCATTTTATGTGATTTTAGCGGGTTTTTTTTAAAGAAAAAATACAGATCCAAAACACAAAACCCAGAACCCGAAACACGGAAGGGTGGTTTTGGCAAAACCAATCCAGATCCAAAACACGAAGAAAGATCCAGATCCAAAACCAAAACACAAAACTCGAAAAGTGTCCGGTGCACACCCCTAATCAGAACGCATATCAAACAAATGAATGCAAAACGGGATTATATACATGTTTGTCGTTGTAATATGTATTAGAAAGGCCAGTGTTTGTAGGCACCAGTGTCTTCATCCGCTAAAATACAAAATATCGGCAGAAAGAAAATTTTATTTGGCAATTATACTTAATGCAGGTTCTCGACTACCCAATAGTTCTGTGACCCAACACTGTGAAGCGCCCCCTGTGACAATGTGCCCATATGGCGGGCTCTCCCTCAGTGAAGGAACAATAGTGATTAATATATTCATAACTGCATTAGAAGTAGAGTTTTTTTAATCACTGAAAAGCAATTACTAAATGCTATTAAGGATGTAACATATCATTTCACTTGCAATTTGTTTTGCTCAAAACAACGAGCCTAAAAAGATTCCTAATTATACATTAGAACGATCCCGTTTCCGGTCTCTGATGGCGCCTCTACTGATATTCAAGAACAATGCAACTATTCATCCTTCCCATTGTGATCGTAATATGACAAGGTTATCTGCAGACATTTGCTGTTGTCCTGTAGTAATTCACTAAAACTTATTCCAATTCCTCCGCCCTCTCCACCAAGAAAAGCAAATAAAAATGACTTATTGTTCTTTTATGGAAAAATAGCAGCTTAGCAATAGAATATCAATGGGGCGTAACTTTGAATTACACAGTAATTAGGTTTCTGCTTGTTCATTTAATTTTAGGAAAGATTGTTTTGTATTGTTTTTTTCCAAGTTTGGGAACGTCTATTAAAGATTCAAAAATAGCTAAAAGAAAAGTTGTAAAAGGAGTCAGCATGCATTTCATGGCAGTAGAAATAAATAAACTTTTCTGTCCAAACTGCAGCTCTATCCAGCTCCCGGCGGCTTTTTCTTGTAATACATAAATACCTTTATATTTAAAAACACAACATTTCCCATAATTGATTCTGGGGCCTATTCATCATGTTAATTATCAGGGTCCAAACGGACCCCGATAATTAACATCCCAACTTGCCACAGCTGCAGCAGCAATTCATCATTGCTCTGGCACGAAATCAGCTGCCCCCGTGAGCGGCTTCACTGCTCCTGTCAGTGACGGAAGTGCGCATGCATGACCTACAGGTCACACATGCGCACAAGAGCCATGATGTCCAGCGGAATAGCCGGACAGGGGCAGAGGGATCCAAAAGGATCCCTCTTCGCAACCCGGAACTTTTTCCCATTTGGAAGGACCGAGTTGCAATACCAGAGCAGGAGTATTCGCCATCTAAAGATGGGCCAAAGTTCTTCCTGCATGGAGCATAGAGTGTAACACCCTCAAAAATTACAGGGCCTTGTCTTGAATTGACAGAAAACCTGTAACAAAAAAACGTCTGGGAGGCGTTTCCCGGGAGGAGAGGACATACCTTCAAGAAAATACTTCTCTTACCCCAGTGGCCATGGAGGTCAGACACCAGCACTGGGTGAACTGGAGAAGCCGGCCTCCAACTCTGGGGACCCCGAGAGGAGACCCGTGAGGCTGAAGGCCTATAGTCCAACTTGGGAGTAGAACGTCTTGTACTCCAAGCCTGTTCTTATGGTTGAGCAGATTTCCTGGCTACTGACTGTCTTGGAAAGCTATATTTGAGACTTGCCCTGGCTTCACAGGGCCGAAAAGACGAAGCCCCAGACCCCGATGGGACTGTAGCCGATGGCAGACACGCAGACGTAGCTGCTGCCTGCGGGGCCAGAATTGTGTCCAGATGAGGGCCAAACAGGACCTATCCCATAAAAGGCAAAGCATTCCAAATGGAATCTGCGTCCGCTTTCCAAGAGCGCAACCACAGGGAGCGGCGAGCCGCTACTGCTGCCGAGCCGCTACTGCCGCCGAGGAGATTCTGGAAAGGAGTAGGCTATATATAAGACTGTCTCATTATGAACGTGGCTAAGTCTCTGAGAATTTGCCACTATCCACCTGCTCTGCTGGAGAGTCAGTGTGAAGAGATCCAGTTACCTACCCAGCGCTCCATGGCTCTGGCCCCCCAGCACACGGCCATAGCCAGTCTGGAAGCCCCTCCAGCAAGGGAATAATTTGGATTTTAGATATATTTGCACATTGCAATGTGTAACCTCCTTCAACGAGGACCTGGAGGGCATGGGCAACGTAGCACTCCTCACTAGGCGTGTAACATGAGAATCTACCCGTAATGGTAACTCCCATTCGGAAAAATAATTATCCGCAAAGGGGTATGCAAAAAGTCAACCATTTTTGAGGCTGGAACCGCTTACCCGGATTTTCCACTCCTCCTCTAAATGATCCACCTGACCAGATAGAGGAATTACAGTGGCAACACCCTTATCCTTAAAGAAGGCATATTTGGATTTAGCCACAGGGGATATGTAATAACCAAAGCCGCACGGACTGCTCGTGTCTGAAAAAGTCAATAATGTCACCGTCATCAGACGTCATGTCCTTACCCATCTGAGACCCGAAAGGCCGTTTAGAAGGCCGAAATGGTGACTCCCCCTGTAAAACGTCCATCACGTGCTATAACATTTGGACAATAAATTCACCCACACAGGCTCCTGCGAGACCTGGGGGGGGCGAAAAACAGGATACACTGGGGTACCATCAACTGTCCAGGGACCCCTGCATGTGATGAGACCACCACTCGCTGCGATAACCCCTATGGGGAACGCAGGGGACGTTGCCCACAAGGGCTGCAAGCATCTTAGCCAGCCGAGGGCGGTCCCCTTTTTGTGCAGGAACAGTGACAGAAATGGGGCGTGACATATAATACAACATGCCCTCCATAAACCCTCAGCATCTACATATCCCTCCGCTAACTTTACATGATATCAGTACATTATAGCTGGAAGAGGATATCCTCGTTCACTTTCAGACATGAGGAGTGTGAACGGAGTGTATGTGACCTCCCACACAGAAAAAATACGTTTACTGTGAGGTAATAAACACCCTGCAAAACCGCACCGCAAGGGCTGTAGCAGAAGAACAGGGATAGAAAAAAGGCTGACAGTCAGAAATGAAAGTACAGGCAAACAGCGCTAGCATTTAAGTCACATACAATGCACAGATAACATCCTGCATTACAAGCACTGCGATCAACTACACAGACCAGAGCCAGGTAGGAAACAGTGCTGCATACACTGACCTTAATTGAAGGAGAGGTATGCGGGGGACCCGGACCGCAATGGCACCTGTAACAGCTTCCAGCAGCGTTTGTCATTCCCAGCACATGTAGTGAGAAAAAGTCCACAGAGGATCAGAGAGGAGGCAGGGCCCGGGGGAGGAGCGCTGACACAGCCCGCTCAGACCACTGTGGAATGGCACTGTGCAGCGGGGGAGATGCCGGCTGTGAGACAGGGAAGGCGTTCTACCCTGGTCTGCTATTAACCCCTGGGACGCCACGCTGTACCCCACATGCTGCGGTCCGCTGTCCCTGGTGGTCTAGTGGAAGGCGCAGGATCAGTACCTGGCCCCACGCGCAGCCGGTCCCCAGGGAGCCCCCTGCCTGGGGACCAAAAAGGACTGTGTTACAGGCGGGTGCCCACCGCGGGACCCCGCCGCTTAACTTGTCCCCCGTGCATCCAGCCACAGTCCAGGTAGCCGGGGTCACCGCTAGCTGTGTCCCCAGCTACCAACCAGCATCCACGGATCGGTACCGGCGTTCTGGTACCGGCAGGGTGTAGGATTGACAGCATGGACGTCAATACTGACTGTCCTATGCTGGAGCACTCTAGTTGTGCAGCCACAGCTGCAAAGAAATCTTCAGGGGCCTTGAAAAGACCCCCTTCTGTACGGTGCGACATGTCCGGCCAGGCACCGACGAAAACTGAGTGGCCTGAGGTTCGGGGGCGGGGTATAGGAGAGGGACCCCAGTGCATCCTGGGAGGCTGAAAATTTAACTCTGTGGTGCCTGGATGTCTGCCACCATCGCGTATACCCCAAGGTATCCTGTGGATACCCTATGGACCCTGCAGTAGAAAATAGCTAGATTCTGATTGGTTGCTGCAAAATCACTTCTAAAAACTCTCACTTTACCCCCCGCTGTCTGCATACCCTGCTCACTCCACACTGACCTTCCCGCTCTCTGTATACCCTGCTCACTCCACACTGACTTCCCCGCTGTCTGTATACCTTGCTCACTCCACAGTGGCCTCCTCGCTGTCTGTATACCCTGCTCACTCCACACTGACCTCCCCGCTGTCTGTATACCCTGCTCACTCCACACTGACCTCCCCGCTGTCTGTATAACCTGCTCACTCCACACGGACCTCCCTGCTGTCTGTATACTCTGCTCACTCATCACTGACCTCCCCGCTCTCTGTATACCCTGCTAACTCCACACTGACCTCCCCGCTGTCTGTATACTCTGCTCACTCCACACTGACCTCCCCGCTGTCTGTATACCCTGCTCACTCCATACTGACCTCCCCATTGTCTGTATATCCTGCACACTCCTCACTGACCTCCCCGCTGTCTGTATGACCTGCTCACTCCTCACTGACCACCCCGCTGTCTGTATACCCTGCTCACTCCACACTGACCTCACTGCAGTCTATATATCCTGCTCACTCCACACTGACCTCCCTGCTGTCTGTATACCCTGCTCACTCCACACTGACCTCTCTGCTCTCTGTATACCCTGCTCACTCCACACTGACCTCCCCGCTGTCTGTATAACCTGCTCAATCCACACTGACCTCCCCGCTGTCTGTATACCCTGCTCGCTCCACACTGACCTCCCCGCTGTCTGTATACCCTTCTCACTCCACACTGACCTCCCCGCTGTCTGTATAACCTGCTCACTCCTCACTGACCTCCCCGCTGTCTGTATACCCTGCTCACTCCACACTGACCTCCCCGCTGTCTGTTTACCCTGCTCACTCCACACTGACCTCCCCGCTGTCTGTATACACTGCTCACTCCTCACTGACCTCCCCGCTGTCTGTATACCCTGCTCATTCCACACTGACCTCCCCGCTGTCTGTATACCCTGCTCACTCCACACTGACCTCCCCGCTGTCTGTATACCCTGCTCACTCCACACTGTCCTCCCCGCTGTCTGTATAACCTGCTCACTCCACACTGACCTCCCTGCTGTCTGTATAACCTGGTCACTCCTCACTGACCTCCCCGCTGTCTGTATAACCTGCTCACTCCACACTGACCTCCCCGCTGTCAGTATACCCTGCTCACTCCACACTGACCTCCCCGCTGTCTGTATACCCTGCTCATTCCACAATGACCTCCCCGCGGTCTGTATACACTGCTCACTCCTCACTGACCTCCACGCTGTCTGTATACCCTGCTCAATCCACACTGACCTCCTCGCTTTCTGTATACCCGGCTCACTCCACACTGACCTCCCCGCTGTCTGTATACCCTGCTCACTCCACACTGACCTCCCCGCTGTCTGTATAACCTGCTCACTCCACACTGACCTCCCCGCTGTCTGTATAACCTGCTCACTCCTCTCTGACCTCCCCGCTGTCTGTATAACCTGCTCACTCCTCACTGACCTCCCCGCTGTCTGTATATCCTGCACACTCCTCACTGACCTCCCCGCTGTCTGTATAACCTGCTCACTCCACACTTACCTCCCCGCTGTCTGTATAACCTGCTCACTCCACACTGAACTCCCCGCTGTCTGTATAACCTGCTCACTCCTCACTGACCTCCCCGCTGTCTGTATAACCTGCTCACCCCACACTGACCTCCCTGCTGTCTGTATATCCTGCTCACTCCATACTGACCTCCCTGCTGTCTGTATACCCTGCTCACTCCACACTGACCACTGTGCTGTCTGTATACTCTGCTCACTCCACACTGACCTCCCCGCTGTCTGTATACCCTGCTCACTCCACACTGACCTCCCCGCTGTCTGTATACCCTGCTCACTCCACACTGACCTCCCCGCTGTCTGTATACCCTGCTCACTCCACACTGACCTCCCCGCTGTCTGTATACCCTGCTCACTCCACACTGACCACCCCGCTGTCTGTATACTCTGCTCACTCCTCACTGACCTCCCCGCTGTCTGTATACTCTGCTACTCCTCACTGACCTCCCCACTGTCTGTATACCCTGCTCACTCCACACTGACCTCCCCGCTGTCTGTATACCCTGCTCACTCCACACTGACCTCCCCGCTGTCTGTATACCCTGCTCACTCCACACTGACCTCCCCGCTGTCTGTATACCTTGCTCACTCCACACTGACCTCCCCGCTGTCTGTATAACCTGCTCACTCCACACTGACCTCCCCGCTGTCTGTATAACCAGCTCACTCCTCACTGACCTCCCCGCTGTCTGTATAACCTGCTCACTCCTCACTGACCTCCCCGCTGTCTGTATATCCTGCACACTCCTCACTGACCTCCCCGTTGTCTGTATAACCTGCTCACTCCACACTGACCTCCCCGCTGTCTGTATAACCTGCTCACTCCACACTGACCTCCCCGCTGTCTGTATAACCTGCACACTCCTCACTGACCTCCCCGCTGTCTGTATAACCTGCTCACTCCACACTGACCTCCCCGCTGTCTGTATAACCTGCTCACCCCACACTGACCTCCCTGCTGTCTGTATATCCTGCTCACTCCACACTGACCTCCCTGCTGTCTGTATACCCTGCTCACTCCACACTGACCACCCCGCTGTCTGTATACTCTGCTCACTCCACACTGACCTCCCCGCTGTCTGTATACCCTGCTCACTCCACACTGACCTCCCCACTGTCTGTATACCCTGCTCACTCCACACTGACCTCCCCGCTGTCTGTATACCCTGCTCAATCCACACTGACCTCCCCGCTGTCTGTATACCCTGCTCACTCCACACTGACCACCCCGCTGTCTGTATACTCTGCTCACTCCTCAATGACCGCCCCACTGTCTGTATACCCTGCTCACTCCATACTTACCTCCCCGCTGTCTGTATACCCTGCTCACTCCACACTGACCTCCCCGCTGTCTGTATACCCTGCTCACTCCATACTTACCTCCCCGCTGTCTGTATACCCTGCTCACTCCACACTGACCTCCCCGCTGTCTGTATACCCTGCTCACTCCACACTGACCACCCCGCTGTCTGTATACTCTGCTCACTCCACACTGTATTTCCTTCTTCATGTTCTATTACACTGCCCGGTCCGGAGGTCACCATTGTGGTGGTGTTGGAGTCCTTCTATCCTCCACTTAGTCCTTCCAGTTCATACCCTCTGAACCATCCCTTACATTCTCTACATTTGATGTTCATGCCATTTGCCTCTTTTAACCTGTTCCTTTGAGTAGCTGTCATTTATTAACCCCTGACCCTATCTTTATATTTATTGACAAC
The DNA here is from genome assembly GCA_031769625.1 of Taudactylus pleione. Taxonomy (NCBI): domain Eukaryota; kingdom Metazoa; phylum Chordata; class Amphibia; order Anura; family Myobatrachidae; genus Taudactylus; species Taudactylus pleione. The sequence goes on from JAUIMM010001290.1 coordinate 1,512,376, forward strand.
TTTACCTCTGGCTCCCTCACTTCCTCTCCTCAGACCTCTCCATCCTCATCTTAGGTGACTTTACTATCCCTATCAATGTCCCCACAAAATACTTTGCCTCTAATCTCCTTACCCTCACATTATCTTTTAGTCTCTCCCAATGGACCTCCTCACCCTTACATGTGAACACTCACGTGATCTGGTTCTTCACTGACATTTATGAAATTTCTAAATACACCAATTCCCCATCCCCCCTCTCTGACCATCACCTTATTTCTTTTAACTTATCCCTTTCTCCTTCTCCACCTCTACTTCCTAAGGCCACCATCAGTAAGTGTAACATTGACACTGTATCCTTATCCTGCCTGCTCAACTCTCTTCTCTCCCCTATTCTTTCTCTCTTCTGCCCTGAACAAGCTACTTCCCTATAAAATATCACCCTTACTTCTGCTTTTGACTCAGTTGCTCTGGCAATCACTACTCACCCTCGCAGATCCACACCTCAAACCTGACATTCCAAGTGCACCAGATATCTGCAAGTGTTCACAAACCACCAAGCGACATTGGAGGAAATCGCGCTGCCAGGCAAACTTCCTCCTTTTCAAATGTATTCTCTCATACTACAGTGCTGCCCTTTCCATCTCTAAACAGTCATATTTCAAGAACCTTATCTTTTCCCTGTCTTCAAACTCCCAACGTCTCTTTGGTACTTTCAACTCCCTCTTCTGGCCACTCCATCCTTGCCTCCTCTACTCACTCTCTGCCTTTGACTCTGCCACCTACTTTACTCCATACATTAAGATGATGCATTCCACCAGACCCTCAGTACTCCACCCCTTATTTTTCCAGACCATGCCTCCTCACCCATCTTACCAACCCTGACATCTTTCTCCCCTGAATCTGGAGAGAAAGTCATGGCCCTCATGCGGATCTCTCCCACTTCCATCCCACTTACCTTTTGCCTCCAAACTGCTTGACCATATTGTTTATAACTGCCTTATTGCCTTTCTTTCTTCTCAGTCTTTGCTTGACCCATTCCACTCTGACTTCCGTCCTCTCCACTCCACTGCAACTGCCCATACAAAATTCAGCAATGACCTCCTTGCTGCCAAATCCAAGGGACACTACTCTGTTAATTCTCTTTGACCTCTCTGCTGCTTTTGACACTGCTGACCACCCTCTCCTTTGGTCTATGTGACACTGCTATCTCCTGGATGCCCTCTTACCTCTCTGACCATTTCTTCTCTGTCTCCTTTCATAACTCCACTTCCCCCCCACTTCACTAATGGTAAGTTGTTGCCAAAAGGTTGGACCTTTCCTATTCGTCCTCTATACATTCTATTTAGGTGAAACATCAGCTATTTTGGCCAATATTTGCTCTCTCTATGCTGATGATACTCAGATTTAACTTTCCTCCCCTGACCTCACCCCTGTATCTCCGTCTCTCTGCTATCATTTCCTAGATGTCCCAGCACTTTCTTAAACTTAACATGTCTAAGATTGAGCTAATCATCCTCCCAACCTCTCACATAACCTCACTTCCCATAATTCATTATCTATTGATGTCACACAATCTCATCTAGGCCCAAAGTGCACTGTCATGGAGTTATGCTTGCCTGATCCCTTTTCTTCAAACTTCACATTCAGCACTTCTCGCAGTCCTACATTTCCATCTCAAAAATATATCTAAGAACTAGGGATGAGCGGGTTCGGATTTACTCAGATTTACTCGGATCTCAGCATGGCATTTCATTGGCTATCGGCTATCACGTGTTTTGGATAGCCAATAAAATAAATCCGAACTAGCGGTAAAGTGGCGATAAGAACCGAGTAAATCCGAACCCGCTCACCCCTACTAAGAACAGACCCTTTCTCACCCAGGATGCTACTAAGACCCTCATCCACTCTCTGGTCATCTCCAGATTGGACTACTGTAACCTTATTCTGTCTGGCTCCCTGACTCCCACCTCTCTCCACTCCAATATGTCCTTAATGCTGCTGCTTGGCTTATCTTCCTCTCCAAACATTCTATTTTGTCCCCTCTTCTACAAGGCCTACACTGGCTCCACCTTCCATTCAGAACCCAATTCAAGCTTATCACACTCACAAAAGAAAGCCACCACCCAGTCCTATGCCTTTCACATTTCTGACCTCATCTCCCTACATACACCTGCCCACCCATTTTGCTCTACAAATGCATGCCATCTCTCATGTCAACTGATTACTTCCTCCCACTACCACCTCTCTACTAATCTTCAAATGGGCTCTCAAGACCCACTTTTTCATCTAAGATTTCCAGCTCTCATCCTAACCCCTGCTCCATGTGCATTTGTCACTGTCTACCTCCTCTGTGTCACACATGTCTGTCTGCCCCTCCTCTTTAGAATGTAAGCTCTCACAAGCAGGACCCTCTTCCCTCACATGCTTCTCCTTCCCTTACTTATACTATCATTTACTCCTAACTCCCCACAAGGGCACCTAACACTTGGTTGCTGGCACCTGTTGCTTATTTGTAAGGTTATGATCGCTAATGCAGCAATGTCTTAAACCATGTCTTGTCCTGCATTGTATTGTACTGTTAATAGCTCATTTGTTTATGTTAGATGCTGCGGAACAGTTGTGGCATTATATAAAGAAAGGATAATAATAATAATAATAATAATAATAATAATAATAATAATAATAATAATAATAATAATCTGTCTTCTACTTTCAGGATCTGTTCACCAAGAATACAATATTGCTATATTTTTCTACCTTCTTAAACCACTAGTCACAATTTCCAAACGCTTTTAGTTATAGACTATATTGAACAATATTTCAGAAAATGTCACCCTTCCACCATATTTTTGTAGTTTACTCACAACAAACACTAACGGTCGCGGCTATTACATGTCATTTCTGTTAGCTTGTTGTAGGCAGTTCTACCCACAAAATATTGATTTGATTTTGATTTCTCTTCTGTTCATTCACTTTGCATTTTTTTAATTGATAAAAATAAACTATTAACACTTCTATTTTTGACAGCATTCTTACTTTGCAGAATTTTTTCCACACCTGCCTAAACCTTTTGCACAGGACTGTATATCTTTTTTTTAATAAAATATTTACATATATTATTAAAATACTTTTTAAACTTGATTAAACTATAAAAAACACAATTTCTGAGCGGTTTTGTGGAATAAAATCATCAGTTAAGTGGTTAACAAATTAAAATATTTGTTGAAAATTTTAAGAAAATATGTTTTATTTAAATAAATAATTGTTTAGGTATATTATTCAGTTATTGGATAACTGTTAAATATTTTTTTTAAAATATAGTGTTTTAAACTGTTTTTATTCACTCATGATGGCCATTTTGTTGTAGTACACATATAATATTTATACATTATAGATGGACTCAATTTGGCTGTTAACAGAAATTTGGTGTATGATACAGTACCTCTATTGTATGTCTAGCCCTATATTAGCATGACCAGTGGAACAGACACTTTATTCCTGAGGAAGTTTAGTTCAATCAAAATGCATTGGAGGGTTCTGTTCATCTTTCCAAGTCACCACCACCTCAGGAAGGAGTTCTGACTATTGGGAGCACCATCTATTCCAAGAGGACTTGCAGAAATGGAATAATCACTTCCCAGAAGTCAGGTGACATGCTGTTTATCTAACTCTAATACTGTACATGCTTCTATTACACATTTATAAAGCTTATAGTTATTACACTGAGAGTTGTTTTCATCTGTTTGGTGCTGGGCTATGTTCTAGATCTGAAGACCACAAAGAGTGAGTGAAAAAGTGCCCCAGGAGAGGACTATAATTCTGGCAAAACCCCTTTAGGGGCTACACATACAGAGTACAGTAGTTCAATTCTAAATCTATAAGCATAATATTTATCAATAACCAAAAACTGGTTGTGGTCTATATTACACCATGTGCATCTTCTTGTCTTTTATGTTCTTTTACTGTATGTTGATAAACTGCTGACATGGATTAAAAAGGAGGAGCAGGTTATTAATAGGGGTATGCACCGGCCACTTTTTGTGTTTTGTATTTTGGTTTTGGATCTGGATCTTTCTTCGTGTTTTGGATCTGGATTGGTTTTGCCAAAACCACCCTTCCGTGTTTTGGGTTCTGGGTTTTGTGTTTTGGATCTGTATTTTTTTGAAAAAAAGCATAAAAACAGCTAAAATCACAGAATTTGTAGATTTTTCTGCTACTATGCTATTATTAACCTCAATAACCTTAATTTCCACTCATTTCCAGTCTATTCTGAACACCTCATACCTCACAATAGTGTTTTTATGTCCAAAAGGTTGCACCGAGGTAGCTGGATGACTATGCTAAGCGACACGAGTGGGCGGCACAAACACGTGACCCATCTAGGCGTGATACTGCAGTGGCAGACAGGATGGCAGTTTGAAAAACTAGGCCCCAAACTGTACATAATGCAAAGAAAAAAAAGAGGTGCAAGATGGAATTGTCCTTGGGCCCTCCCACCCACCCTTATGTTGTATAAACAGGACATGCACACTTTAACAAACCAATCATTTCAGCGCCAGGGTCTGCCACACAACTGTGGCTGAAATGATTGGTTCGTTTGGGCCCCCACAAAACAAGCTGGCAATTAATGTGTCCCTGCACAAACTGGCTCTACGGAGGCAAGATGTCATCCTCATCCTCCTCATCCACGGATTCCTCACCCTCTTCAGTGTGTACATCCTCATCCTCACAAAGTATTAACTCGTCCCCACTTGAATCCACCACCACAGGTCCCTCTGTACATTCTGGAGGCTGGTCTCCCTGGAAGAGCTGATAATTCATTTTGATGAACATCATCTTCTCCACATTCTGTGGAAGCAACCTCCTACGCCTTTCGCTGACAAGGTTCCCAGCTGCACTAATCACTCTTTTGGAGTACACACTGGAGGGGGGGCAACTCAGGTAAAATAGAGCCAGTTTGTACAGGGGCCTCCAAATTGCCTCTTTTTCCTGCCAGTACAGGTATGGACTGTCTGACATGCCTACTTGGATGCTGTCACCGATGTAATCCTCCACCATTCTGTCAATGGTGACAGTATCATATGCAGTGACAGTAGACATGTCAGAAATTGTTGCCAGGTCCTTCAGTCCGGACCAGATGTCCAAACTTGGTACTGCCTGCCCTGCATCACCGCCAGCGGGTTGCTTAGGATACCTAAGTTTTTTCCTGGCAGCCCCAGTTGCGGGAGAAAATGAAGAAGGAGCTGTTGACGTGTCACGTTCCGCTTCAGCTGACAGTGTGTTCACCAGCAGGTCTTTGCACCTCTGCAGGCTTGTGTCAGCCGGAAAGAGAGACACCACATAGGCTTTAAACCTAGGATCGAGCACGTGGCCAAAATGTAGTGGTCTGATTTCAACAGATTGACCACCCTGGAATCCTGGCAAAGCGAATGAAGGGCTTCATCCACAAGTCCCACATGCCGAGCGGAATCGCTCTGTCTTAGCTCCTCCTTCACTTTCTCCAGCTGCTTCTGCAAAAGCCTGATGAGGGGAATGACCTGACTCAAGCTGGCAGTGTCTGAACTGACTTCACGTGTGGCAAGTTCGAAGGGCTGGAGAACCTTGCACAACACGGAAATCATTCTCCACTGCGCTTGAGTCAGGTGCATACCCCCTCCTTTGCCTATGTCATAGGTGGATGTATAGGCTTGAATGGCCTTTTGCTGCTCCTCCATCCTCTGAAGCATATAGAGGGTTGAGTTCCACCGCGTCACAACCTCTTGCTTCAGGTGATAGCGGGGCAGGTTCAAGAGTGTTTGCTGGTGCTCCAGTCTTCGGCACCCAGTCTATGAATGGCGAAAGTGGCCAGAAATTTTTCGGGCCACCCAAAGCGTCTCCTGCACGCCCCTGTCGCTTTTCAGAAAATTCTGCACCACCAAGTTTATTGTGTGAGCAAAACATGGGACGTGCTGGAATTTGCCCAGATGTAATGCCTGCACAATATTGGTGGCATTGTCAGATATCACAAATCCCCAGGAGAGTCTAAGTGGGGTAAGCCACTGGGCGATAATTCCCTCAGTTTCTCTAAAAGGTTGTCGGCGGTGTGCCTCTTTCTGAAACCGGTGATACACAGCGTAGCCTGCCTTGTAACGAGCTGGCGTTTCTGAGATGCTGCTACTGGTGACGCTGCTGCTGTTGCTGCGTAAGGTGATACATCTACCCAGTGGGCTGTCACAGTCATATCGTCCTTAGTCTGCCCTGTTCCACTTGTCCACATGTCCGTGGTTAAGTGGACATTGTGTACAACGGCATTTTTCAGGACACTGAGGACACTTTTTCTGACGTTTCTGTAGAGTCTCGGTATCGCCTCCCTAGTGAAGTGGAATCTAGACGGGATTTGGAACCGGGGACACATGACCTCCATCAATTGTCTAAATCCCACTGCACTAATGGCAGATACCGGACGCACGTTTAACACCAACATAGCAGTCAAGGCCACAGTTATACGTTTTGCTTCAGGATGACTGCTGTCGTACTTCATCCTCCTTGCTAAGGACTGTTGGAGGGTCAATTGTTTAGTAAAAGTAGTGGTGTTCCTACTTCCTCTCTGGGATGATGAACGACTCCCAGCAGCAGCAACAGCAGCAGCGGCAGCAGTAGGCGTAGCAATGCAGGATCCTCCGGAGGAATCCCGGATAGGAGAGTCAGTCATGCCAGTGACATGGCCTGCAGGACTACTTCCGATCCTGACTAAGGAGGAAATTGATGAGGAGGGAGTTGACGGTGTGGTTTGCAGGTGCTTGGATACAACAGGACAACGGGATTTAGGTGTCCCTGGACTGCTTACGGTCTTAGCCAAAGTTTCTGAACTTGACAGTAACTTTTTATGAACGCGCTGCAGGTGCCGTATAAGGGAGGATGTTCCTAGGTGGTTGACGTCCCTACCCCTACTTATTTCACCTTTACATATGGTACATATGGCAAGACAGTTGTTGTCCGGATTTGGATATAAATATTGCCAGACCAAAGAGGTGGAATGTTTGGTCTTCTGCCCAGGCATGACCGTGATGGGCTTTTTCATCCCATGGACAACAACTGTCTGCCCCGGAGCCTGATTTAAACAAACCACATCACCATCAGAATCCTCCTCGCCAACTTCCTCCTCAGCGCCAGCTACACCAGTATCCTCATCCTGTTGTACTTCAACAGTGACATCTTCAATTTGCATATCAGCAAGTGGACTGTGGGTGCTCCTTTCAGCACTTGCAGGGGGCGTGCAAATGGTGGAAAGAGCCACCTCTCCCCGTCCAGTGCTGGGAAGGTCAGGCATCGCAACCACCACCACACTTGGACTCTCCTTGGGGATTTGTGATATCTTCTTAGAAAGCACAGTTCTTCGCTGTGCTTTTGCCAGCTTAACCCTTTTGATTTTTTTAGTGGGAGGAGGGCTTCCATCGTCATGTGAAGCTGAACCACTAGTCATGAACATACTAGGGATCGACCTTAGCCGTTCCTTGCCACTCCGTGTCGTAAATGGCATATTGGCAAGTTTACGTTTCTCTTCAGCTGATTTAAATGTTTTTTTCAAGGTCATTTTCCTGAACTTTGTCATTTGGGATTGTATGTGCCCTCTATTATGACATTGGGCATCAGCCTTGGCAGACGACGTTGATGGCATGTTATCGTCTATGTCATGACTAGTGGCAGCAGCTTCAGCACTAGGAGGAAGTGGTTCTTGATCTTTCTCTATTTTATTTTTATCGGAGAAAGTTTGGTCCTCCATTTATGTTATATCGATTTGATTGATATATACGTGCGGCTAAACACAGAAAATATTTCTTTATTTTTGCTGGAGAGTAGTGCACTTTGTGGGTTACACCAGCCTTTAAGAAATGAGCCAGCCGGCTCTATACTTATGGGACACAGGCGCACGCTTGGCGCTGCTCCTTTGTTGATGCACGTGCGGCTACTGCGCACACAATTCACAAACACAGAAAATAATTTTTTTTTGGTTTGGACTGGAGTGTACTTTGGGGGTTACAGCACCCTTTAACGGTCAAGCCAGCCGGCCCTTTACTTATGACACAGGCGCACGCTTGGCACTACTTTGTTGATGCACGTGTGGCTACTGCGCACACAATTCACAAACACAGAAAATTATTTTTTTTTTGGTTTGGACTGGAGTGTACTTTGGGGGTTACAGCACCCTTTAACGGTCAAGCCAGCCGGCCCTTTACTTATGACACAGGCGCACGCTTGGCACTACTTTGTTGATGCACGTGCGGCTACTGCGCACACAATTCACAAACACAGAAAATATTTTTTTTTTTGATTTGGACTGGAGTGTACTTTGGGGGTTACAGCACCCTTTAACGGTCAAGCCAGCCGGCCCTTTATTTATGACACAGGCGCACGCTTGGCACTAGTTTGTTGATGCACGTGCGGCTACTGCGCACACAATTCACAAACACACAAAAAATATTATTTTTTTGGTTTGAACTGGAGTGTACTTTGGGGGTTACAGCACCCTTTAACGGTCAAGCCAGCCGGCCCTTTACTTATGACACAGGTGCACGCTTGGCACTACTTTGTTGATGCACGTGCGGCTACTGCGCACACAATTCACAAACACAGAAAATAGTTTTTTTTTTGGTTTGGACTGGAGTGTACTTTGGGGGTTACAGCACCCTTTAACGGTCAAGCCAGCCGGCCCTTTACTTATGACACAGGCACACGCTTGGCACTACTTTGTTGATGCACGTGCGGCTACTGCGCACACAATTCACAAACACAGAAAATAATTTTTTTTGTTATTTGGACTGGAGTGTACTTTGGGGGTTACAGCACCCTTTAACGGTCAAGCCAGCCGGCCCTTTACTTATGACACAGGCGCACGCTTGGCACTACTTTATTGATGCACGTGTGGCTACTGCGCACACAATTCACAAACACAGAAAATAATTTTTTTTTTGGTTTGGACTGGAGTGTACTTTCGGGGGTTACAGCACCCTTTAACAGTCAAGCCAGCCGGCCCTTTACTTATGACACAGGCGCACGCTTGGCACTACTTTGTTGATGCACGTGCGGCTACTGCGCACACAATTCACAAACACAGAAAATAATTTTTTTTTTAGTTTGGACTGAAGTGTACTTTGGGGGTTACAGCACCCTTTAACGGTCAAGCCAGCTGGCCCTTTACTTATGACACAGGCGCACGCTTGGCACTACTTTGTTGATGCACGTGCGGCTACTGCGCACACAATTCACAAACACAGAAAATATATTATTTTTTTAGCACTTGGGGGAGCACCCCTGATGGACAGAGCACCCCCTGGACAACACTACAGCACCCCTTTAGGACTGGGACACTGCACAGGACTTTGGAGTGGACACAGCCCCTATGGAGAACTGACTGCACAACACAGTCCAGCCAGCCCCTATGGACTTTGAAGTAGTGGACACAGCCCCTATTAACAACAGCAGCACAGCACAACACAGCCAGCCCCTATGGACTTTGAAGTAGTGGACAACAGCAGCACTACACTACACTACACTACACTACACAGCCCTAACTCCCACCCTCCCTCTTCACTGTCCACAGCCGAGTGAGATAATGGCGCCGACGCGGGTACCTTATATAGGATCCAAAACCCGCGAGACTCGGAAGGCGGGATGATGACGTTTTGCCTCTATTTCAGATCCGAGTCAGGCGGGAAAAGTCGAGCCTGACTCGGATCGGACTCGGATCGGGGGGGCTCGGGGGGGTTTGGATTTCAGAAATCTGAACCCGCTCACCCCTAGTTATTAATGTATGTATAATATTTTATATATATATATATATATATATATATATATATATACTAGAGATGAGCGGGTTCGGATATCAGAGATCCGAACCCACCAGAATTTTGAGATCCGGGCCGAGAACAGAACGTGCGTTCGGTTCCTTCCGCCGGCCCCAGATCTCAAACCGAGGAAAAACCATAGAGATTAAATCTTGCGGCTTGTGAGGTTTTGTCTCTATATATAAGGGACCATGCAGCATCCACCATTTCTCTCCAGCTGTGGAGACTGAACAGGGAGGGTGGGTATTGTAGGGCTGGGAGGTACTTACCTGTGCTGGTGCTGTGCTGTCTGCTGTGTCCTTCTGGGCTGGTGCTGATCCATCTGGGCTGGTGCTGTGCTGTCTGCTGCGCAGTGGCGTAACTAGGTCAGGGCGAGTCGGGTGCGTGCCCTGGGCGCCGTTGGACCGGCGGCGCGGGGGGGCGCTGCCGGCCACGGTACCAGCCCGCCCACCCTAGTTAGCCAGTGTAGCGCCGACCGCAGTGAGTGCGGTCAGCGCTACACATTTACACAGGACCGGTGCTAGGCTTCCAGCGCCGGTCCTGTGCTGCACACCTGAGCCCGTTCCCTCCCCCTGAGCGCTTGCCCAATAGCGCCAGGAGGCGGGCTCAGGCTGTGCATAACACACGCATCACCGTTTTCCGTCCGGCTCCTGCAGAGGGTAATGGGACAGACGTCATGACGTCTGTCCCATAATGCTGAGCGTGCCAGCCCGGGAAGACTGGCAGGTGGGAGCGGCAACGCGGACCAGATCGGAGCAGCAGCGTGGATTCAGGTAAGTATATTTATATATATATATATATATTTTTTTTTTTAACCTATCTGCACAACGGGGGTGGCTACTACTGGGGGGACCTCTACTGGGGGTGGGGGCACAACGGGGGATGGGTGGCTACTACTGGGGGCACCATTATTGGGAGGACTTCTACTGGGGGGGCTACTACTGGGGGCACTTAATTGGGAGGGGGAACCTCTACTGGGGACTACTACTTTATGGGGGAACTACCACTGGGGGCATTATAAAAGGGGCCTACTACTAGAGGCACTGCACTCAGGGTACCACTACTGGGGGCAATAATAGGAAGGGCCACTACAGTGGGCACTGGATAGGGGGGATCACTAATGGGTGCCTGCATAAGGGGACCACTACTGAGAAAACTGCATGGGGGGGACTACTGCTGGGGGCATTATACAAAAGGCACTGCATAGGGCGGGGGGACTACTAATGGGGGCACCATATAAAGGGCACTGCATAAGGGGATACCGCTACTGGGCGCACTGCATTGTGGGGACTGCTACTGGGGGCACTGCATAAGGGGGAACACTACATGGGGCACTGCATTTGGGGGGCCACTACTGGGGGTACTGAGTAAGGGGAACTAATTGGGGGCTGTATAATTGGGACCGCTACTGGGGATACTGTATAAGGAGCACTACTATGGGCCTGCATAAGAGGGACCACAACTGCATACTGGGGGTACTGTATAAGGGGTACTACTGACATGTTGACATGCCCCATTTTTAAGTGACCACGCCCATTTTTTACCGCATGCGCACATCGAGGGGGGGGCTCCCTTTTCAAATTTGCCCTGGGCTCCAAATACCTAGTTACGCCACTGCTGCTGCGTCCTTCTGGGCCCAAGTTCTGGACCCGAAAAAAAAATATACAGGTTTATATATTGTCTTTTTATTTTTTTTATGTGTGTGCGTGTTAGGCTTAGCCGCACAAGATACAGCAACGCAACCTATTGCTGCCCGACTCCAGTCATCACCAATCTGGGCTCTGGGCCCAAGTTCTGGATGCAAAAATGTTTTTTTAAAAAGTGTCTTTTTTTGTCTAATATTTTTCTGTGTGTGTGTGCGCGTGTTAGGCTTTGCCGCACAACATACAGCAAGTCAGCAATGCAACCTAGTGCTGTCTGACTCCAGTCATCATCAATCTGTGCTCTGGGCCCAAGTTCTGGACCTGAATTTTTTTTTTTGTAAAAAAAATGTCTGTGTGCGCGTGACTGTACGTGTGTGAATTTTGTAACCGCACCTTGGCTACACTATTTGTGCTTGTGACACTGCTTCAAGACTGCAGAAATATGGAGGGCTGTCACATGACAGGAGAGCAAGGCCAAAAACCACATGTTGTATCTGCCGCTAGCAGTGCAAGGCAGTCAACTTCCTCGTCCTCTATGAAGGCCCATGCCCCCCTTAAGTCACACCATCGACATGGTAAAGCTACTTTTACTGAAGTTAAGAAAAAAAATTGAAAGGAAATTTGCCTTTAGATAAACAAAAAATTGGCAATATGCCATTCACTACAAGAAGTGGCAAGGAAAGGATAAGGCCTTTTCCTTTCTTTATGAAGACTTCTGGTTCTGATTCTGATAGCCCTTCTGCTTGTAGTAGTGGTGGTGGTGGTACCATTAAAAAATTGAAAGTTGTTAAGATGAGTAAGACAGCTCCGGAAAAACCAACTGTGTGCCCTGGGAAATCGAAATCACAAATCCCTGAGGAGAGTGCAAGTGTGTCCATGGTTGTCATGTGTGAGCCAGACCTAAATGCTAGTGTACTGGAGGATCCTCCAAGTTCCAACATTTGTGTGCCCTCTGTAAATGTGGGGAAGGGCAGTCAACATCTTGCAGACGTAGTCAGTGAGGATGCTTCTGTGGAATTGCACATGGAGGAGGAGGATATATTGGTAGTTGAAGGCGCTAAAGATGATGAGGATGTTGATGATGAAGATGTTGGTGATGAGGATGTTGATGATGAAGATGTTGGTGATGAGGATGTTGATGCCGAGGATATCTTTTGTGTAAGTAAGGCAACAGCTGTTGCCCATGGATTGAAAATGCCAAATCCCATTGTTGTCATGCAGGGACAAAAGACAAAAAAATCCACTTCTCACGTGTGGAATTATTTCCACCCCAATCCGGACAACAGTTGTCAAACCATATATAACCATTGCCAAGCAAGAGTGAGCAGAGGGAGGGACCTAAACCACCTAGGAACCTCCTCCTTGTTACATCATTTGGAGTGCATTCATCAAATATCAAAGTGTAGGTCGCCAAGTCCCAAAACTCAAAACGTAACAAGTCCAGTGTCACCTACCTGCTCCCTCTCTGTGGGATCCAAACGCCTTCGATCTCCAACACCAACACCTGCATCATCAACATCCTCATTCGTCATCGGGAGTAGTCCTGCTGCACCCAATGTTGTTATTCAAAGCATGATTGACTCCTCTCCTACTCATGATTCCTCAGAAGGATCCTTGATGAGTAGGCCTGTTGCTGCTGCTGTTGCTGTGAGTGGATCTTCATACCAGAAGGGGACCAGGAGGAAGACTACTTGTAGCGTATCCTCCAAAAACCAATTAACTGTCAAACAATCATTTGCAAGGGCAAACAAGTATGACAGCAATCAAGCATTTGCATAGTGGATTACTGATGACATAACAGCTATGCTGGTATTAGATGTATCCGCCATTACTGCAGTGGGTTTTCAACAGTTAATTGAGGTCCTGTGTCCTCGCTAACAGATCCCTTCTAGATTCCAATTCGCTAGAACAACAATTCCAAGTCTGTACAAGGACATTAAAAAAAACCTTATTAATGTCCTCAGAAATGCCGTTGTACCCACTGTCCACTTGACCACTGATATGTGGACAAGTGGGACAGGGCAAACTAAGGATTACATTTCTGTGACAGCCCACTGGGTAGGTGTATTGCCTACAACAGCAACAGCAGCAACATCTACCAAAAGAAGCTGATATAGAGGCAGGCTACTCTTGTATAACTAGTTTTACTAAGAGGCATACTGCTAAGAACCTCTTAGAAAAACTCAAGGAAATCATTGCTAAATGGCTTACCCCACTTGGACTCTCCTCGGAATTTGTGATTTCAGACAATGCCACCAATATTGTGAGAGCATTACATGTGGGCGAATTCCAACACATCCCATGTTTTGCTCACACAATTAATTTGGTGGTGCAACATTTTTTTTAAATATGAGAGGAGCATTCAGGAGATGCTCTCTGTGGCCCGCAAAATATCCGAATATTTTAAACATTCGGCAAACGCTTGTTGAAGATTGCATGACCAGCAGGTACTGTTAAATTTGCCCTGCCATCAGCTGAAGCAAGAGGTAGTAACTCAGTGGATTTGTACCCTCTATATGCTTCAGCGGATGGAGGAACAGGAAAAAGCCATCCAGGGCTACACTACGGCCAATGACATAGGCCATGGAGGGGGAATGCACCTTACTCAAGCACAGTGGAGAATAATTTCCATGTTGTGCAAGGTTCTCAAACCCTTTGAACTTGCAACACGTGAAGATAGTTCAGACTCTGCCAGCTTGAGTCAGGTCATTCCCCTCATCAGACTTTTGCAAAAACAGCTGGAGAAACTGAAGGAGGAGCTGAAATGGAGCGATTGCGCAAGGTATCTCGGCCTGGTGGATCAAGCCCTTGATTCACTTCACCAGGATTCAAGAGTCGTCAATCTATTGAAATCTGAAAAATATATTTTGGCGACCATTCTGGATCCTAAGTTTAAGTCCTACCTTGTGAGGTTTCTTTCCAATAGACCAAAATCTAAAAAACTGTGCAAAGAGCTGTTGGTAAAAAAATTGTCAGCTGCAGCCGAACGTGAAATGCCATCATCTCCTCCTTCAGTTTCTGCAGATGCCAGGAAAAAAGTACATTTTCCTTACCAAATGCCTGCTGGTCATGCAGATTGTTCACCAAAAAATGACATCTCGTTGGGACTGAGAGAACTGCCTACTAGTGACATGTCTTATACTGTGACTATGGACCTCATTCAGACCCACTCGCAAGTGCTCTGGGGCTCGCTACAAACGGGATGGCTGTCGATGTTGATTGTCAGCTCACCCCGTTCTGTAGGCGGGGTGGGGGGGTGGCTGGACAAACAGAGGCGTTCCTGAAGGAACACCTGCCATTTGTGGGTGGCCCTACTGACATCACCAGTGATGTCAGTAGTGAGCACTTCTGGCTCTATTAGAGCGGGAAGCTCACTGGGGCTTGCGGCAGATGAGACCATACCACAAGGGTCTCATCGCAAGCCCGATGGTCGCCACCATCATGACCATCACCTGGCCACTCACAAAAGCTGTGGGTGGTCACCCACAGCTTAGCGAGCGGCCAGGAGGCCAGCTTAAAAAAAAAACAGCGGCCGCCCTCATTCAGAGAGAGTGCTCGCATTTTGCGAGCGGCTGTGAATGAGGTCCTAAGTGTGATACGGTCTCCATTCACTGAATAGTGGAGGACTATTTCAGAGATAACATCCTAATAGTCATGTCAGACAGTCCCTTTCAGTACTGGCAGGAAAAAAAGGCAATTTGGAGTCCCATACACAAACTGGCTTTGCATTACTTAAGTTGCCCACCCTCCAGTGTGTACTCCGAAAGAGTTTTCAGAGCAGCTGGCAACTGTCAGTGATCGGCATAGGAGGTTACTTCCTCAAAATGTGGAAAAGATGATGTTCATTAAAATGAATTACAAATTCCACGAGGAAGACCTCTACCAACAATTACATCAAAAACTTACAGAGGCGCCTATAGTGGATTCCAGCAGGGACAAATTAATATTGTGTGAAGAAGAGGATGTACACACTGATGGGGATGACGAGGATGAGGACAACGAAAACTTGTAATGTAAAGCCAGTCTGTGTATGGGATTATTTTCATTTCCATGTCCAATGTACATTGGCAGCTTGTTTTATGGGGGTCCAAACAAACCAATCATTTGAGCCACAATTGTCAGTCCTTGTAGCTGAAATGATTGGTTTGTTAAACTGTGAATGTCCTGTTTCATATACAACATAAGGGTGGGTGGGAGGGCCCAAAGACTTTTCCATCTTGTACCTTTTTCCTTTCCATTATGTGCTGGTTGGGGCATTGCTGCCTGACATTTTAAATTAATTTTATGGTTGGTTTAGGAACCAATGATTTGTTTTCTAATTAATTTAATATCAATTTTACAGGGGCCAGGGGCTGCACCAATGAATTTATATTTATTAATTATTCAGCCCGGGGCTGTAGCAATGAATTGTTTGTTAATTAATGTATTATCAATTTTGCAGCCAGGGGCTACACCAACTAGTATCAACTATCAATTATTCAATCCTCAAGCTGGATGCAACATTTTGGCCCTTTAACTAGATAAAAAATCAATATTGTGAGCTGTGAGGTGGTCAAAATTGACTGGAAACGAGTGGAAATAAATGTTATTGAGGTTATTAATATTGTAAGTACAAAAAATGGTCCATTTTATGTGATCTAAGCTGTTTTTTTTATTTTTTAAGAAAAAATCCAGATCCAAAACCAAAACACGAAAACAAAACACGGAGGTGAAGATTTGGCAAAACGAATCCAGATCCAAAACCCGGGGAAGATCCAGATCCAAAACCAGGGGAGGTCCAGGTCCAAAACCAGGGGAGGTCCAGATCCAAAACCAAAACATGGCGGTCGGCGCACATATCAAATATATAATATATATATATATATATATATATATATATATATATAGCTTGAATAGCCAGAACTCCTTTGCTGACCTGCGTCAGGCACTGTGTCAGGTGCCTTCCTCCTAGTTACCCGACAAGGTACCAACCACAGACATCCCAAAAATAGAGCCAACACTCTGCCGACTTGGTAAAATAACGAACACATGAGCCTGTAATAGGGCAATAGGTCAATGTTTCAGAACTTTAGGATAACTACTATAATGGAACTACTGTATATATATAGTTCCATTATAAATCCAGCACTCCCTTGTTTAACTCACTTATTTTGCGGTGTGCCCGTGCTCCTTAAAGTATAAATCCAAAGTGTCAGGTAAGAATTCCCAGTCCCCGCACGGCACTACTGCATCAATGTATAATTGTATTAAATTCATAGACAGCAAAAAACTGCAATGTTTCTGGGTCACGCAGAGGCCGTTACATCATACATAATAAAAAGTTAGAACCATCACCTTACCGTTATTCCCTTGTGTCTGTGTGAAAATGCTGTTCCTGGAGGACGGAGAGGCGCTACCACCTGGCAGGACGATGCTCGATGACATCAGCACTATGCATCTGGCTGTTGCCTTCACAACCCTGACCTTGACAACAGGCTGAAAAACAAAACAGGAGCAAGCTATAGTACTATGGTAATGGTAGCTCGCTCCTATTGTGTGACTGCTTCCTTAAGGATAAGATCCAAATCCTCTTTTATATTTATTAGTGGGGTCCTCCAAAGGTTTCTCATAGGTTCCAATGTGGGACAGCTGTCTGTCAATTTCATCCTTATATTGCTTCAAATATTGAACCACTATACTCCTGCTCTTGTCTGCAGGATGTATGATTATCATGTTGTCCTCATTGAGGCTCTTCACGGCCTGCTCTTCTTGTTTGGATAAATTAGGGTAGATTTAGTGGGTATTTTTGTATACATATTAATAGAGTCATCCAATAACGTATATATGTTTTTATGGATGAGTTTGATGAATGTGGATCAGAGTTAGGGGATGATTAGCAGCTGACTCCTTGCTACCGGCATAGTTACAGGCGCAGGATTTAAACATCCACATTCAGAGAAGAGGTTTACGATCAATCAGATACTTACCTGTGCATCAAAATATGTGGTTTATTATATAACATGTCCTTGTGAACTTTATTATATAGGCATGATGAGTCGCATGTGTAAAGAGGGGATGGCTCTCTACCAGTCCACGATAAAAGGGGCTCTAGCAGACAAGGATGCTGACCAGCCGGTGGCCAGACACTATAAATGTGTGCAACATCCACTAACTTCATTAAAATATCAAATAATTGACCAAGTACCTTCGACACCAAGGGGAGGTGACAGGAATGGGGCTTTATTGAGATTAGAATCACGTTGGATCTACAGATTAGACATTTACATCCTCGGGGATTGAATTAAAGAATAAATTGGAACGCATTCTGAACTTCTTGGATAGATCGACAATTATGGGTTGGAGACTCCCATCCTCCAATACGGATGCTGTATCTCCCAAAGTGACTACTTAAGGACATCCAGTAGAAAAGGATGTTTATGTTTCTACCACTATAGCCCTGCCTACTAGTCCATGATACTAATATATAATGGAATCGGTATATAATGCCGGAGGCTAAATAGCCGCTATATCAAATACCAACAGCGGAACCCCGACGGACTTAATTCCCGACTGGGGCTGGTAAGTAACCTAACCCTCCCCTCTCCCCCCCTAACCCTCCCTTAGTGGTACCAAAACCAAACCTCCCCCTTGTTAGTGCCTAAACCTACCCACCCCTACCCACACCCTAAACCTAACCTTCCCAGGGGGTTACCTAACCCTAACCTCCCCCCTGTTAGTGCCTAAACCTAACCCCCCCTCCCCACACCCTAAACCCAACCCTCCCAGGAGGGTGCCTAACCCTAACCCCCCCTTTCCTTACCCTAACCCTCCTGGGGAGGCTAACCCTAAGTCCCCCTGGGGGTCCCTAAACCTAACCCTTCCTTAGTGGTGCCTAACCCTAACCCCCCCTTTCCCTGCCCTAACCCTCCCAGGGGATGCCTAACCCTAAGTCCCCCTGGGACTCCCTAAACCTAACCCTCCCGCCCCGTAGCTAGATGCTACGACACCCGGCTTATCTACGTTCGATATACTGGGTGTAGGTATTTTGTAGTGGAGCAAATGATAGGCATCAGGATTTCGTCGCCTATCTTTAATCCCGTCGGCTGTCAGTGTCAGGAAATCGGCGGGTGGGATGGCGCCTGCCGATATCCTGACTGCATCCCTATATATAACCTGTGGTTATTATATGCATGAATAGAGGAATCAATATGAAGCTTGTATTGGGCATATTTATACAGCAGCCAGACAACATATCATTACATCGGTATTTCATGTTAATAATAGATATAACTTAGATTTACATACACAACCCAGATTGCCCTACTGCAAAGGGCTATGCTTATTACCATACAGGCTTGCCCTTTTTGTTTTTCAACCTGTGTAACCAGTGCTGTATGTGTGTGATCAGTGCTGTGGGCCTGATTTAGACCCGCTCGCGAGCGCTGAGCGGTCGCAAGCGGGTCGATGGTGCCCAAGTACAGCCTGCAGGTAATTATATACACCTTATACACACAGCCTGCAGGTCATTATATACACCTTATACACACAGCCTGCAGGTAATTATATACACCTTATACACACAGCCTGCAGGTCATTATATACACCTTATACACACAGCCTGCAGGTAATTATATACACCTTATACACACAGCCTGCAAGTAATTATATACACCTTATACACACACAGCCTGCAGGTAACTATATACATCTTATACACACAGCCTGCAGGTAATTATATACATCTTATACACACAGCCTGCAGGTAACTATATACACCTTATACACACAGCCTGCAGGTAATTATTTACACCTTATGCACACACAGCCTGCAGGTAATTATATACACCTTATACACACACAGCCGGCAGGTAATTATATACACCTTATACACACACAGCTGCAGGTAATTATATACACCTTTTACACACAGCCTGCAGGTAATTATATACACTTTATACACACCGCCTGCAGGTAATTATATACACCTTATACACACAGCCTGCAGGTCATTATATACACCTTATACACACAGCCTGCAGGTAATTATATACACCTTATACACACAGCCTGAAGGTTATTTTATACTGTAGTTTAATAATTTTCTGCTTTAAATAAAGTTTGTGTACATTGAACCATCAGAAAGCAAAGGTTTCACTTTCTCAGTCATGCTAAAAATATTCCGTATTTCGGAATATTTGGTTATGGGATACTCAACCTGTAATATCACCAGGGCTTAGTGTTGTTTTGTATATTAACAAGATAATGGTGTTTCTATCTGTATCATTTGTATTTTCTTAGGCTCAAAAGATTAGTTGTTATTTACGTTTTACACATGTAAGGGTTTAATACTTTGTTGCCTGTGCCAGTGACACCATGCACTTATGGCCTGATTCAGACCCGGTCGCAAGTGCTGAGCACTCACAATCGGGTCCATGGTGGCCGAGAGTGCATGCGCACGATGGAGGCGGCTCCGTCGTGCGCATGCGCGAGACCCGGATAGCGATGGCCAAGCCGTCGTTATGGGTCTTTCACCAAAAGGGGCGTGCTGTCGATGGTGATTGACAGCACGCCTCCTTTGGTCGGCGTGCCGGGGGCGTGGCTGCCCAGAAGGAGGCGCTCCCATGGGAACGCCTACCGTCTGGGGCCGGCCCCACTGACATCACTAGTGATGTCAGTGGGAGTGCTTTTGGCTCTGATAGAGCCAAAAGCACTCCTGGGCTTGCGGTCACCGAGACCCTACCGCAGGGTCTCCGTCGCAAGCCGGATGGTCGCGATGATCTTGATCATCGCAACCATCATTTTGGCCGCTGGCTATAGCTGTGGGTGGTCACCCACAGCTATGCGAGCAGTCAGAAGGCCGCTCCAAATTGAAGGAGGGACGGCCCTGTTTCAGAGCGAGCGCTCTGTCAGAGCGTCCGGCTCTGAATCAGGGCCTGTGTGTGTAACCAGTGCTGTGTTGGTGTGGCCAGTGCTGTGTGTGTGTAACCTGTGCTGTGTGGGTGTGGCCAGTGCTGTGTGGGTGTAACCAGTGCTGTGTGGGTGTGGCCAGTGCTGTGTGGGTGTGACCCAAGCCTATTGCATGTGTACACCCCATACACTATCAGCCCCAATGTCTCCATAAATATTTAAAAATAAAGTAAATGTATAATTTTGTGAGAAAGCTAGAAAAACTATTTTATTACTTATAGTGTATGAAAGTGCGACCATCTAGGCAGCTGGTGATCATCATGCTGAGAATGGTCCTATTTTACGTGGAGGCCTGGAGCTCCATCCATCCCATTGTTAGTCTGGCCCTGGTGAGTATGATGTATATCTATTAGAGATGTTCACGGATCCCAATACTTTGGTTTTGGTTTAAGCAAAACCACCCTCAAGTGTTTTGAGTAGAGATGTGCACCGACCCCTGTGTTTTGGTTTTGGATCTGGATCTCCCCTGGTTTTGGATCTGGATTGGTTTTGCCAAAATAAGACTTCTGTGTTTTGTTTTCGTGTTTTGGTTTTGGATCTGGATTTTTTCTTAAAAAATCATAAAAACAGCTAAAATCACATAAAATGGGCCTGTTTTTGTTCCTACAGTATAATTCACCTCAATTTTCAATAAATTTTGACTACCTCACAATATTATTTGCTTCATCTAGTTAAGGCCAAAAGGTTGCATCCAGCTAGCTGGCTGACTAAGCTAAGTGACACAGTGGGTGGCACTAACATGTGGCAGTTCAGCTTCTAATTTCCAACACGGATACAGTGGGTTATGCAGGGTGGGTTGGATACACCAATAGTGCACTTACTGTGACAGCAGTGTCGGCAGAGCGTTGTTGCTGACGGTGTCCTCAGTACATGGAATGGCAGTGCTGCGGTGCTGGTAGTGTCCTCAGTGAAGGGTACCGGTGATGCTGGCAGTGTAGAGGTGCCAGCGGTGTCTTTAGTGCAGGTTTGCTGGCTGTGTCGGCAGTGCAGGGGTGCCAGTGGTGTCTTTAGTGCAGGTTTGCTGACTGTGTCGGCAGTGCAGGGGTGCTGGTGGTGTCCTCACTGTGGGAATGTTGGCCATGTCGGCAGTGTGGGGGTCGCTGACGGTGTCCTTAGTATGTTGGGCAGCAGTGCAGGAGTGTCGGCAGTGGTGGTGTTGTCAGCGGAGGATGCTGCCAGTGGGGGTGCCGGCGGTGTCGGCATCGGGGGTGCCGGCAGTGTCAGGTAGTGGGGGATGGTGGACGCCATCTTTTTTTCCTTTGTATTGATTTCAATGGGCTTAATGTTGATTGGCTGAGAGCCGTGACAGATGGCTCTATCAGCCAATCAGCATTAAGCCTGCTGAAAACAAAACCTCGCGACTCGACAGAGGGGTCACGAGGTTTTGCCTCGTGTCATGGATCCGGGGCAGGCAGGGAGACCAGATCTGCGCTCGGATCACCCTGGATCCCTGAAATTTGGGTGGGTTTGGTTCTCAGGGAACTTGACCCGCTTATCTCTAGTTTTGAGTCAGATTCGGTTTTGTTTTTGGATTTCTTTAAAATTCATAAAATCAGCTAAAATCATGTAATTTGGACCTGTTTACTGTACATGCAACCTGAGATACAGGGAGTTACAGTATGTATCAAGCAGTAAAAAGCATGGAGAAGTGACCATAGCAACCAATCAGCTCCTGTCTAATATGTTATAGACTGTATGCTACTTCATTGGTTGCTATGGGCAACTTCTCCAATGGTCACTACTCCACACTTTGCACAGCTTGCTCCATAAACCCCTCAGTTTATAAATCCGAGTTCAGAACTTACAGCAGGACCTGAGCCGGCACTCGATACGACTAGGAACCCCAACATTCGGGGGTCCTCTGTTTTCAGGAAAGCCGAACTGCACATCTCTAATATATATTCTGTATTATATCTACATGCAGAGAGAATACATTGGGGTCATTAAAGTGGTGATATTTACTTTCCATACACACAACAGATATATATCACACATCCAACACTTAGCTGCTCACAGGCCGGGTATTCCCAGGAGCTGAATTCGCAGCCACTCAAATCCTCCGCAGACTCCGAGCAGAAGAGAGAGATTCCATTTCCACGGAAGCGCAGAATTTTCCTGCTGAAGCCTCTCGGGTGGCAATCCAAGTGTAATGAACATTTTTATGTGTTTAAACAAACAGGTTTTATTTCCCCAGTGGATCTGCCAATGCAATGTAATGATTCCCATCCTATTCACATTCAGGTAGTGCCGGCTTGTGCATACAGTATAGTATTATAATTTGTTTTGCAGCAAACATTTGATACTGTAGGAAATTCAGCTTGTAACTGAGCCCACATTATATCAGCCAGTCATCCTACAATTAATGACAGGACAATTTATTATATATGATTTAGGCAGAGGCGTATTAAGAGAGGAGGGGGATCGTGTGCATTCCCTGTCCGGGGTCCCCTCCTCTCTCCCCAGCAGCTGGCTGCATCCCCGCAGCAGTGAACTCTGGGCACTAGTCTGTGCCCAAAGTCCACTGCGTATGCACAGACAACCGGGAAAATGGCGTGCCTGCATTATTCCCAGTGCACACCCTGCACCCATTATAGATTTGCCCCTGGATTTAGACCTTTCTTTAAGGCATAATTCTATATTATTAGATATAGAGGGAGGAAATGAATAGATGCTTGTCTCCTGCTCATCTGGATATACCCATTTGTAATGTAGATGGTGAAACAATAAGCTGCATCCAATAAGATCATTGACATATGGGATGTAGTCAGGAAGCCGATGGTCTTGATACCAACCGCCGTCTTCCCGACTCTCTGATCACAGCAAGGTACTAACGACAGGCATCGAAATCCCGACACCTGTCATTCATACATGCCTACCCTCCCGGTTTTCGCGGGAGGCTCCAGATTTTTCGGGAAACCCCCCGCACCCCCGGAAGGGTAGGCATTTCTCCTGCATTCTGCTCACTTCCTAGTGAAGTGGGCAGAATGAGGAGAATACCCGCGGCGATCGCGGGTCTCCGTGTAGGGGGCGGGGCTTAAGCTGTGATTCTGCATGAATCACAGCATTTGGCCCCGCCCCCTATGTAAATTGTGCCCAATCGCGGCAATTTTACCGCGAGGGGGCGGGGCTTAATTACGCGAATCGTCAAGCCCCGCCCCCGTCGGCCCCCTGCTGCTTCTCTTACCCGGGCTTCTCCCGGGAAGAGAATATAAAAGGTAGGCAACCCTGCTGTCATTAGACCTACATCAGGAGCCCAATGCCCGGCCTACCGAACGAGGGTAAGCTGGGTGCGGACAGCCATGGGGGGGAGGGTTAGGTTTTAGGGCTCCTGGGGGGACATAGGGTTATGCATCACCGCAGGGAGGGTTAGGCTAGGGGAAGGGGAGGTTAGGGTTAGGCACCCCCGGGGAGAGGTCAGGGTTCGTTTTCGGGGAAGGGGGGGGTTAGGTTTAGGCACCCCTAAAGGAGGGTTAGGGGTTAAAAATAGGTTAGTTAGTACTTACCCTTATAGCTTCGGCATCTTTACCTCTGCCGGGCTTCTGCTGTCATGACTTGAACTGCTGGCCACGTGGTCGGTGGTAATACATACTACACCCGATATACTAACAGCAGCACCGAGTTTTTCAGGAGATTTATGTTCTGACCTTGTTGATGGTGGGGAACTAACAAGCTATGTGATTGAGTTACTGAGGTTACATGTGACAGGGGCAGTGACATGATATGGGGAGGGGAATGGAGGCAACAGGAAGCCACGGACTGAGAGTTATATAGTAGGAGGAGCAGGGTCCCCAGCAGCACAGAGTATATCAGGAGATGAGTGATGTGTCAGTGAGGACAGGGCTGCATGTGACAGGGGCAGTAACATGATGTGAGGAGGGGAATGGAGGCAACAGGAAGCCACGGACTGAGAGTTATATAGTAGGAGGAGCAGGGTCCCCAGCAGCACAGAGTATATCAGGAGATGAGTAATGTGTTAGTGAGGACAGGGCTGCATGTGACAGGGGCAGTGACATGATATGGGGAGGGGAATGGAGGCAACAGGAAGCCACGGACTGAGAGTTATATAGTAGGAGGAGCAGGGTCCCCAGCAGCACAGAGTATATCAGGAGATGAGTAATGTGTTAGTGAGGACAGGGCTGCATGTGACAGGGGCAGTGACATGATGTGAGGAGGGGAATGGAGGCAGCAGGAAGCCACATATTGAGAGTTATAGAGTGGGAGGAGCAGGGTCCCCAGCAGCACAGAGTATATCAGGAGATGAGTGCTGTGTCAGTGAGGACAGGGCTGCATGTGACAGGGGCAGTGACATGATGTGAGGTGAGGAATGGAGGCAATAGGAAGCAACATACTGAGAGTTATATAGTAGGAGGAGCAGAGTCCCCAGCAGCCCAGAGTATATCAGGAGATGATTGATGTGTTAGTGAGGACAGGGCTGCATGTGACCGGAGCAGTGACATGATGTGAGGAGGGGAATGGAGACAGCAGGAAGCCACAGACTGAGAGTTATATAGTGGGATGAGCAGAGGAATCCATTCTGACCTGCTCTTTAGATGCGTTTGCACGCTGCCAAAGTATACAAATCCCGCGATCGCAGAGCAAGGCATTAGCACACCAACTATGACTTGGCATGTGATCGTGGTGTGCATGTAAATGCCCACCAGCCTGTCTTAAGATGCCCACTTTTCCTTAGCATCTCCAGGAAGTGTATGCAACAATCGGTAACATCGGAACTGATTGGATGCTTATGCAACACTTGTGGCTGACCACACCCTACTGCAGCACTGCGAGTGCTTCAGTGTAAAATTCAGCCATGTGACGTGTACTATGATGCTGCGCCTACGAAAAGGCATTAAGACGCTCAGACACACCTGCGTTTACACCACCACTTCCCCGTTTCCATCGACTAATCCCTGTCACCACCCACAAACACCTCATCATGTCACTCATTCTAGCAAGTCATCTGTGTACAAGGGGCAATCGCCTGGCGATCACATGGACTGGTTCGTGAACGCGCACTGTGATGCATACGCATAATTCAAACATCGGCAGGCTATGTCCGAACATCGGCAGGCTATGTCCGAACATCGGCAGGCTATGTCCGAATGCAACCTAGCGAGCGGGTCTGAATTGGGCCCAGAGACCCCAGCAGCACAGAGTATATCAGGAGATGAATAATGTGTCAGTGAGGACAGGGCTGCATGCGACAGGGGCAGTGACATAATGTGATTAGTGGAATGGAGGCAGCAGGAAGCCACACACTGAGTGTTATATAGTGGGAAGAGCAGGGTTCCAGCAGCACAGAGTATATCAGGAGATGAGTGATGTGTTAGTGAGGACAGGGCTGCATGTGACAGGGGCAGTGACATAATGTGAGGAGGGGAATGGAGGCAGCAGGAAGCCACAGATTGAGTGTTATATAGTAGGAGGAGCAGGGTCCCCAGCAGCTCAGAGTATAACAGGAGATGAGTGATGTGTCAGTGAGGACAGGGCTGCATGTGACAGGGGCAGTGACATGATGTGAGGAGGGGAATGGAGGCAGCAGGAAGCCACAGACTGGGAGTTATATAGTGGGAGGAGCAGGGTCCCCCAGTAGCACAGAGTATATCAGGAGATGAGTGATGTGTCAGTGAGGACAGGGCTGCATGTGACAGGGGCAGTGACATGATGTGAGGAGGGGAATGGAGGCAGCAGGAAGCCACAGACTGAGAGTTATATAGTGGGAAGAGCAGGGTTCCAGCAGCACAGAGTATATCAGGAGATGAGTGATGTGTTAGTGAGGACAGGGCTGCATGTGACATGATATGAGGAGGAGAATGGAGGTAGCAGCAGTTGAGGACTCTATTTATGAAAAAAAGAGGTGAAATTGCTTTTTTTTTAATAAATATTTTGTTTTACATATTCAGTGCCAGGAAAGACTAAGCTGTAATGGTCTGTCCCAGAAACACAGGCGGTGACATCTTTTGCTGTAGTTAAAGATTTAATTTAGAGCTCTTCACACAGCACAGATACTGTAGGCCTGATTCAGAGGCGCTCGCTATTTGCGAGCGCACGCTCTGAATCAGGGTGGGGAGGTATTTTTTTTTTCTTTCCTGTCCGCTCGCAAAGCTGTGGGTGCCCACCCACAGCTAGTGTGAGTGGGCAGGAGATGGTCGCAATTATTGCGACCATTGGAGTTGCGAGGAGACCCTGTGGTAGGGTCTCGCAAGCCTGAGTGGACTTCCTGCTCTAATAGAGCAAGAAGCTCACTACTGACATCACGAGTGATGTCAGTAGGGCCAACCACAAATGGCAGGCGTTCCTTTGGGAAAGCCTCCGTTTGTTCGGCCACCCCCCTCCCCGCCTACAAAATGGGGTGAGCTGTCGATCAACATCAACAGCCACCCCGTTTTGATGCGAGCCCCGGAGCGAGTGATTTCTCACTCGCTACAGGGCTTGCGCACGCCGCACATGTGCACTGGGCCTCCATCGACCCACTTGCAAGTGCAATGCGCTTGCGAGCGGGTCTGAATCAGGCCCTGTGTCTTTATTTTGGTAGGGGGTCAATATGATAAGGGGTAGCTGGATGACTTTGAATAATATATTTATAGAGTCCATCAACCAATAGGTAACTTAATGCTGCATTGAAATGGATAAATGGCTTCTAGTCAGGTGATCTATATTCTGTTAGTTCCTTAGGGAAGATGTGGTCTAGCAGTACTAGTCATTCCGCTATTGCGCTTCCTGCTTTGCCTGGATAATGCCAGAGGCGGAGAAAACTCCCCCCTCCGGTGATCCATCCAAGATCCATCCAAGAACCTCAGCACCTCAGCCAAGTGCTGGTCCCCTGCTTCTTACCTTCTGTGTATATTTATATAGAAATAATATATAACGCAGTTTAGTTGTTTTTGAAACTTTATAAAACTACTTTTTTCAAATATATCCCCAAAGTTGTCAATCTTTTATTATTAAATTATGTAAACTTCATTAAGAATAGTTTTATTGACAATCTGCATATTTGTTAAAATTTTTTATTATTTACATAATTTGATAATGTACATAATCGACAATTTTGGGGGCATTTTTTTTTTTTAAATATTACAAAGTTAAGTTGGTTGGTTAGGAAGCGCAAAAAAGATTGTAATGTCTGTTCAGTTGATTGTCTGTATAAAGTACCTGGAAGGTCCCCCTAATGTTTGTCATTGTTTATACAGCTGTCAGTATAACTGACCTCAGACCTCTGAGCCCGAGGGCAAT